>CAJNDT010002326.1:0-33019 GCA_905221615.1 Symbiodinium sp. CCMP2592 | reverse complement strand
GCGATTTTCTGGCTTTCGAAGCCAGTCGCGGATCCTGGGTGCCATTGCCGGGCTTGCCACTCTAGCTACTAAAGTTTCTTCCGGGAATTTATGGATAGAGGGTTTTCGGTTAATTATAGTTGAGGGGCTTGGGGTGTATTATGGGTCAAAAGTTTTTGGGTGCAGTGAATATTATGTATATGGTTATTCTATACGGCCGGGTTGTTTGTTGTGCTTTGGTGTGGCTGGGGTGCAAAGGAACTTCTCAGCTTAAGGGCCATTATAATAAGAACGTCTAGCTAATAATAGATTGCCCAGTCAAGGTTTTGTGGTTGGGGTTTTGAAGGGGGGGCAGGGGTCCTGGAGGATTTCTTGTACAGGGTCCAGGGCTAGGGTGAACAGGGTTTGTGTTGGCTTATAGATGTTGGTTTCTGCAGAATTACGATCAGATATGTAGAGCCAGTCCTTCAGGCACGATGTGATTCAAGTCTGCTAGAGTAAATGGATTTGGGTACATTTTTCAGGTGATGATTGAATTGGGTTACTGCCTATTAAATAATACCAGACCTTACAAGCCGCAGACAGCATTTCCCAATCCGACAAGCCAACCCACCATATGAACCCCGAGGCCTCGAACCAGGAAAGGATTTCCTTTAGCTGAGCCAAGCTACCCTAGACCCTGAAACCGTTGTGGAGCTGACCTACCTAAGTTTGGTACAAATCATGTGGTCCCGAAGCATAGACGTGATACTGGGGTTTGTAATTTTATATGCTATGTATCCCACCTGAAAAACCAACACCATTGCCCTGTTCTTGTAAGCGAAGCAGCGCCACCAGCCATCATTGCCATCGTGGCTGAATGCCTCGGGTTTGAGGGCTTCAGGGTGTAGGGTTTTGGGGCTTTGTGGCTCGGGCTCGGGGCTCTGGAGTTATAACAAATACCATGTGTATATATATATATGCATTGATATTATTATATTGTATAAGTATATATACATACGGTTGATGATATAAATCCTGCATTACCCATAGTCACGAATATACCATAATTCCCATAGTTTAGGGTCCTTAAGGTAGTGCAGGATTTGTATCATCAACCGTATATATATATATATATGGGGGACCAAGCATATTGCAACGCCGTGCAATTTTCCCGCAAGCCCAAACCTGCCAAAGCCAGGAAGCCTCCGAAATGTATATCATGTTTCAGGTCTCGGGGGTAGGGGTTCTATTGGGCAGTAACAGTAGTTCACTTGTTAGCAGTGCCCGTAGATTGAAAGAAACCGTAGCATTCTTAATGATGTCTTCTGTAGTAGCAGTGCGAGACCTTCATCGTGGCAATACCTGCATTGTGCTTGGGAATTCACAATGCCCTGCTCGACAGCAGTGCTCATGAACCCACAGCTTCAGCTCGCTGGGGTCACGTTCGGTGCAGCGTGTTTCTGTTCCCGGAAACAATACAAATTATAGCATATATACTAATGCTACGGTGGATGGAGGAAATCTTGCACCACCTACACATCTTGTTTCGAATACACATCCAAGCAACAACCCCGCGCCCCCTTCTTAACATTGACGACAGACCTCTTGGGGCGGTGCAAGATTTATGTCATTGGAACGATTTGTAAATCCCCGTGTTCATAGCAATGTTAAGAAGGGGGGAAGGGGTGAAGCTAACTAACATATCTTAAAAGTGGTGCAAGATTTCCTCCATCCACAGTCCCCAGAGCGGGGGCTAGCTTTGGCCTGCTCGTGGCTTTCCTACATGGCTTGCAGATACTTCCAGTCAGGGCAACGTTGCATAGAAGTCACAGTCAACGTTCAGTCAACGTTCAGTCAACGTTACAGTCAACGTTCCAGTTAACGTTGCGAAAATGCTGGCAGGGGCAGCATTTTGGAGTTTTCAAGCATAAAAAGCAAGAAAGACATGTATTTCTTGCTTTTTATGCTTGAAAACTTCAAAATGCTGCCCCTGCCAGCATTTTCGCAACGTTAACTGGAACGTTGACTGTAACGTTGACTGAACGTTGACTGAACGTTGACTGTACGTTAACTGCAAATTCCTACCAAATGTACCAAAGTTGTGGAATTAATGCGATTTTAGAATGACCTGGCTGCTGCGCAAGATGCACTGTCAGGGCTGCATGGCTCCATTAGCGAAGACAGCGACATGGACGCTGCTATACGGCGATTCAGATTTTGCTGCAATGGCATTTCATGGCAAGCCACACAAGTACGTCACGCACCATGTCACGACCCTCTCGAAACGTCATATCACGAGCCTCTAGAAACGTCATTACTCGAGTCGGTGGATGGAGGAAATCTTGCACCACCTACACATCTTGTTTCGAATACACATCCAAGCAACAACCCCGCGCCCCCTTCTTAACATTGACGACAGACCTCTTGGGGCGGTGCAAGATTTATGTCATTGGAACGATTTTGTAAATCCCCGTGTTCATAGCAATGTTAAGAAGGGGGCGCGGGGTGAAGCTAACTAACATATCTTAAAAGTGGTGCAAGATTTCCTCCATCCACAGTCCCCAGAGCGGTGTCTAGCTTTGGCCTGCTCGTGGCTTTCCTACATGGCTTGCAGATACTTCCAGTCAGGGCAACGTTGCATAGAAGTCACAGTCAACGTTCAGTTAACGTTCAGTCAACGTTACAGTCAACGTTCCAGTTAACGTTGCGAAAATGCTGGCAGGGGCAGCTTTTTGGAGTTTTCAAGCATAAAAAGCAAGAAATACATGTATTTCTTGCTTTTTATGCTTGAAAACTCCAAAATGCTGCCCCTGCCAGCATTTTCGCAACGTTAACTGGAACGTTGACTGTAACGTTGACTGAACGTTAACTGAACGTTGACTGTAGGTTAACTGCAAATTCCTACCAAATGTAGCAAAGTTGTGGAATTCTTGCGATTTTAGAATGACCTGGCTGCTGCGCAAGATGCACAGTCAGGGCTGCATGGCTCCATTAGCGAAGACAGCGACATGGACGCTGCTATACTATACGGCGATTCAGATTTTGCTGCAATGGCATTTCATGGCAAGCCACACAAGTACGTCACGCACCATGTCACGACCCTCTAGAAACGTCATATCACGAGCCTCTAGAAACGTCATTACTCGAGTCGGTGGATTGAGGAAATCTTGCACCACCTACACATCTTGTTTCGAATACACATCCAAGCAACAACCCCGCGCCCCCTTCTTAACATTGACGACAGACCTCTTGGGGCGGTGCAAGATTTATGTCATTGGAACGATTTTGTAAATCCCCGTGTTCATAGCAATGTTAAGAAGGGGGCGCGGGGTGAAGCTAACTAACAAATCTTAAAAGTGGTGCAAGATTTCCTCCATCCACAGTAGTACTACTTCTACTACCATTCCTCCTACAAATACTACTACTACTACTACTACTACCACTACTACTACTACTACTGCTACTACTACTACTATTACTACTAGTAGTAGTAGTAGTAGTAGTAGTAGTAGTAGTAGTAGTCGTACTAGTACTAGTACTAGTACTAGTACTAGTACTAGTACTATAGTACTAGTGGTAGGAGTAGTAGTAGTAGTAGTAGTAGTAGTAGTAGTAGTAGTAGTAATAGTAGTAGTTACTAGTTACTAGTTACTAGTACTAGTACTAGTACTAACTACTACAACTACTACAACTACTATACTACGACTACTCCTTGGTACACCGAAAACTAGCTGGGGCTGGGCGGGCTGGTCCGAAGCAGTACACTGGCTCTAGTAGCAGTGGCAATAGTTGTGGTAGTAGTCTAATATGTAGCAGTAGTAGTAGAAGAAATAGTCGCAGTACTACTACTACCACTACTAGTACTAGTAGTAGCAGCAGTGGTAGTAGCAATAGTAGTCGTAGTAGTAGTAGTAGTAGTGGTGGTGGTAGTAGTAGCTAGCTACTATACTAGATATCACTCTTGCACCAAACAAGTTGGGCCTCCCGTCCATGACTGTGCAACACCTGCAGATTCCCGCAGGGCCTCCAGCAACCCCTCCCCAGCGAGCGCGTTAGCCCATTGCCCCGCTGTCATGTGCCGGCACTGGCACGTTGGCCTCAAAGAGGGGCTGCAGGAGGAAATGCAACAGCCGGCCCCACACCCGGCCAGTGGTGTGGAAGGAGCACCATATGTGTGCCTGGCTCCCTCTCGGTAGGGCGACCATGCCTGCCTGTGACCTGTTCCCGCCCCCATGCCTCCCTGCCCCATCCCCCTCCCAACCCAGTAACCCACCCCCCAGACCAGCGTTAAACAGCGTTATTCCGCGTTATTCTGCGTTATTTTCTAGGCCAAAGGCCTTGTATAGCAAGGTCTCGCGATAAAAGGCGTTAAACAGCGTTATCCTGCGTTATTCTGTTACTCTGCTTTATATAGCTACAATGCAGGGCAATGGGATCCCATGTGCTTTCGATTCGGGCACAGCTTAAACACGATAATTCCGTTACTCCACCCTATATTCGACTATATATAGCTACTACAACATATAGGGGTCCCATGCACCGTCCGGGAACAGCTTAGACACGATTAATTCGAGGATGTGATTATGACGAGGCTTCGCAAAACCTGCTGGGAGTTGCAAGCTATCACCGAAGCAGTGATGGATCTGTTGTGCCTGATATTGCTCGTTTGCTACATTCTGAGTTCAGCCTCTAGGGCCCGCAGTTGCTAGTGCAATATCGCATCAGCCATGCACCCGGTTTCATCCAGGATCCAAGACCTGGTGGATGCAGCTCGCAAAAACCATGGAAGATCGCACTCAACCTCTCCGAAGCCGGCAGCAATCCGTGCTGCACCCCCAGTGGCCACTCCTGTGAGAACCCGCCCAAAGGCTCCGGAAACCCCCGATGAACCCATGAAGGCAGCTACACCTGTCAAGGATCTGACGCAGCAGCGAGTGCCCCAGCTTCCAGTGGGCACGCCGAAGAAGCAGCCGGAGCCAGAGCCAGCAGCCACACCCACGAGGCCTCAGGTGGAACCGACTCCGCCTTCGGTCTCAACTCCCCTGAAGAAACCTGTGACTGCCTCCCCGAAGAAGCCTCATGCTGTATCGGCTACACCCGACAGAATGTCTGATGTGGGCAATACTGCAAAGAAGCAGCCAGAGATGGTTGAGACCCCTAGCAAGAATCTGGAAGCAACCCAATCCGAGACGCCGGTCCCTATGTCTGTGCAGAGCACCGGAACACCTTTGTTGTCCCCGGACTACAAGCGCCTGAGGCTAGGCCCTTCAACCTCCTTGCCCAGCATGCCATCTCTAGGATCAAAGTCCAGCCTCACAACTGAGAGCCTCCGTCACACAGACACAATGAGTACACTCACTAGTGTGACGGACAACTTTGCGAGCCTGTCACTGCAGTCACGATACTAGTCTGAATTAAATTCGAGTATGTCCCATTCGACAATATGCCAGCCTGCCCATCCCAATACTTGCTGAGGAGAGTCGCTGGAAACACTGACGCAGCAGGAGGACCATCCTTAGATTGTGAGGTTGGGTTATAGGAATCTGTTTATCGGTTTATAGTGGCTTTCCAGAAAAAACCAGAGTCCAGGAACACGTATGCTCAGCACAATCGGGAGCCAGTGCTGAAGTCGAGTTTCGAACGAAATGCTGGGATTCTTGATCTTCCTCAAGGCCTATATATTTTAAGCCCTACCTATATTATCAAACCACCGAACCAAACCCTGCAGATCCTTTCCCACGCAAAACCGCTATGTAGGTAGACCCCGTGCGGGCTTTGTTATATATGGTTTGGGAAACGAATTAAATTAGATTTTCGGGGCTTATGGGTTTTATATAATTGAGGTTCCGATTTTGAAGCTACAGGGTTTCGCAGGGGTTCCATGTTGTCGGGCAGCACAAAGAGCAGTCGTGACTCGGCCATATTTAAGGGAAGGAGGGGGCTTATGTTATTAAACAGACTATTCCACGGCACAACCATGCCGGTGACGGCACACCACCCTCGCCAGCGCAGCAACCAGTTATTCGCAGCTCATCGCCAGCGCAGCAACCAGTTATTTGCAGCTCATCATACTCCTTGGATGGTTGTCTCGTAGTACTAGTAGCTAGTGTAAGAATTATAATAATACTGTGGTAGTACTAGTGCTATGATACTACATAATTACTACTTGTACTTTTACTAGATAGTACTGTAGCATACATTATTGTAGTAGCAGTCGTAGTAGTAGTAATAGTAGTAGTAGTAGTAGTAGTAGTAGTAGTAGTAGTAGTAGTAGTAGGAGTAGTAGTAGTAGTAGTAGTAGTAGCAGTAGAGCTACTACCACTGCGACGAGAACAACAGCTACTACTTGTGCTACCATTGCTACTACTTGTGCTACTGTACTACTACTCGCAAATGCCACCCTGTCTCGACCTTACCTACTTAGCAACATACCTATCTACCTACCTGTCAATGTATCATAATTGCCTAGCCAATACTACTACCGCCCATTGCGCAGGACCAGTGCCACCTGTGCTGCAAGCTATGTGACAGCGAGGAGGTTATCAAGAAGGCACTGTGGCAGCAAATAAGGGCTGTAGTCAAACTCCGGTGCATATTCGACACACATGTCCATGTCCCCGTGGAAATAAGGGGTCTTTGGTGTTCTGTGGCTTCGAGTGCTTCTCGAAGCACATGTCCGGACACAACAAAGCCCCAGCGCTGGAAGCAACTTCGAGCATCAATGTGAGCCAGCAGGGCCAATCTGTGGAAGCCCGGGTGCAGCTGTCGGGGACAGGAAATGCATCTCTGACGGTGCAGACTCAGACGACGACCACGACGGAGGTCTTGAACCATGTGGGTGACACACAACCTGACACCCAGAATGCCCGTGAAGACCGTGACGACCTGGAGAAACACCTGGAGAAACTGATCGACGATGAGTGTGCTAAGGATGCGCAGGCAATGCAGCCTGTGCTGCAGGATGCTGCGGTGGAGCCAGAGAAGTCAGTGCCAGCCGAAGCCGAAGCAGATGCGGACTCTGGCGATGTGAGCAAGCTGGAGGCCCTTCAAAGCATGATCCAAAGCATGCTGAAGCGCCCCGGAACCATCGACATCAACCAGGTTATGGCCGAAGCCACTTCCTTGCAAGCAAAGGCTGCGCCTGCACGCCGGCGCATCAGCACAAAGTCGGCACCGGAGCAATCCAAGAGTGCGGAGCAGTCGAGTGTGACCCCAGAAAAGACAGCACAGGAGCAGTCGAGTGTGGCCCCAGAAAAGGCAGCACAGGAGCAGTCGAGTGTGGCCCCAGAAAAGGCAGCACAGAAGCAGTCGAGTGTGGCCGCAGAAAAGACAGCACCGGAGCAGTCGAGTGTGGCCCCAGAAAAGGCAGCAGAGAAGCAGTCGAGTGTGGCCGCAGAAAAGGCAGCAGAGAAGCAGTCGAGTGTGGCCGCAGAAAAGACAGCATCGGAGCAGTCCAGCAGTGGAATGCCACCACCAGTGGGGCCACCCAAGCGCAAGGCAAGCCGAGAAGAAGAGACTGAGGATGAGAAGCTTGCACGGGAAGCCCATAACAAGTATATGCGCTTCTACAGATCACTCCGTCCCTTGTCATGAACCTTTCTAATTTATATTGCCACCGGAAACCGCTAATTACAACTTCATCCGAGGTTCAGCTCAGTGTCCGCCAGAGGTGGCTGCCAAGGCCTTCGACGCACAGGGGAAGTCCCGTGTGCAGCTAAGAATACATGGGAAGTGCTGGGTAGTAGGCTTGGGGTGCTTGTGTTCAACATGGCTTGCTATATTAAGGTGGATCGTCCGTGATGAGATTCATGTTCGAGCAGTTTATCACTGCAGACGAGAACTGGCAACAGTCTGCCATCATGATGAACATCCGGCAGAAAAAGAAGGGATCCCGACATGGCAAGTTTGTGTGGAAGCGCTTTGATCACGTGGTTACCGAGCAACTAGCCTGCGACCGAACTAGAAACACCTTCAAACTAGTCACCTTCTAAGTAACCCTATATAGGTAAGCCCAAACCCGTGCTCAACTGAGGCATGGTGAAGCTATCGCGAAGGATATGTTGCAGAACAAGAAGAAGGATGATCCCAACTTGTCTGGGAAGTGGGTGCAGAAGCACCCTGACCAGCCTGAACGCGAGGAGAACCCCTCTCGTCCTCGTCCGATGCCCTAAGCTAGCATAGGGGTTGGATGGCTAGACCCTTGCTCATGCCAGGACTGGATGTTGATGAAGTGCTTCGATTCCAAGGTCGAGAATGAGGAGAGCGAAAGTGAGACCGAGTTTGAGCTAGGCCAAGAGGTCGGCTTGTCGGGCTCAGCTGCTGCAAGCGCTTTGTTACTTGTCATGAAGATTATAACATACTTGTTTACTCCCCAATCCTCCCCTGTCTAGAACCCATTTCCCAAACCCAAGCTGATATAAAGCAAGATACCGGACTTCAACCCTGGACCCATTATACCCCTAAACCCTAAACCCACATAACATCTGACCAAGGTTCAGGGTTCCTGCTCTGGTTTTATGTTCGAGGGAAAGGATTAAGTGCACTGCAATGCAGTCGTTGAGGCAGCAGGGTGTTGGGTGCAGTGTCGTGGCTTCGGGTGGTACAGAGGGCTGTAGTGGTGAAGATGGTGATGGTGGTGACGGTGGTGGTGATGGTCTGAAGAAAAAACACTACACTACAACTGGTGCTAAAAATATATATATATATATATATATATATATATATATTTTTTTTTTAAGCACCAGTTGTATTGTAGTGTTTTTTCTTCAGACCATCACCACCAATGATGATGATGATGATGATGGTGATGGTGAAGGTTTGTTGCTGTTCTTATTCATTGTTGCTGTCGCTGTGGGTGTGGGTGTTGGCATTCCCACGGTAGCATCTGGGATTATAGGCTTCAGGAAAGTTGTTGGGAATCCACTGTAATAAAATTCGGGCTATGGGTTTGTGGCTTAAGGCAGAGGGGCAGCTGCTGCTGTATGCCGGGTCAGGAGGCAAGCATCCTATTATTTTGTACGACTACCCATACATATCTGAACTCAAATAAACCAACCCTGATAGTCCAACTTCTCAAAGCACCAGAACACCGGCAGGCACCCGAATCTAACCCCAAATCAGAGATGCCGCCGAGGCGATCCGCTTTGGGCGGCAAGGCAGGTTCCGGCGACCGTGGGCAGCCATCGAATCTTCCTCCTGGAAACATTCCCCCTATCCCCAAGCCGCGTGAGAAGAAGGAGAAAACCGTTTCGCAGGAGGCTTGGAACCTTCTTAAGGGGAGCATGGTCAAGGTTACGGAAGCCGATGGATTGAAGGTGAAGCTCCAGGCCTCTGGCATGTATCTCGTCTGTATATATCAGTACAACTACACAAGAACCGATGTACACACACACACATAACTACATACATATATGATAGACGTGGAAACACACATGATCCCAGGGGCGCCCAGTTTGTGGATGCTCTGATGGCTGACTCTTCCGAGACAGTTCAGCTTCTCAAGGGCACCTACCATACCCTGAAAGAGGCCATTAGCGCAAATGCAAGTGATGATGAGAAGAAGTTCTGCTGCAACGAGCTGACTGCTGCCCTCAAGCAGTTTGATTCGAAGATGAAAGCAATCCGCAAGGCGATGCCTAGCAACAACCCGCCCAAGGCGACCACGAAGGCAACAGCCAAAGCCAAAGGCAGAGCTGCCAAGTAAGGTTGTATGACCCACAGCAGTTTCAGGAACACACATGTTTTGCACTAGTGTGTGTCTACGCGTCCAAAAGGGGCCGTGGGAAAGCCGTGCTCGTAGCCTGAACTGCAGGTGCTGAAGGCCAATAATGCGACATACTGTGTTTCAGGAATTGTGCAACAGCCATCTACACACAGCGTTTCTTGTTGATGGCATTATTTGGCGGGGCAGTTTAATCAGGTGTCCGAGTTTAGGGTCGAACCTGCGATTGGAAAGCGGTTACTTCGACTGTGCGTGGCAGTGGTTCAAAAAGTTGAATGGCTTCATGTTCGCAGTCTTGTCTGCAGGATTGAAGCATGAGCATTGTCCAGGATGCATGCTGCATTGCTTGCTACTCCAAAGCAGGTGTTCCTGGTACGGTCAAGAGCCGCCTGCTGGCTGGTGTGGGATCTGGAGCCCCTTGTTTGCAAATACCGGCCGGTCCTTCGCCAGTGATGCTCTCAGCCGCCAAGGAGTTCAGTTCCTTGACTGTTCAAGATTTGGCAATGTCCATTACCAAGGAGACTTGGCTTGCTATATGAGTTTTTATACCATGTTATAACTGGCTTTGTCTTATGAGCTATTGGAATTATATTCAGGCGATTACGATCTAAAGTGAGCTACGTGTAAGCCAGGAATTCGGATCTGCGACCCCTCAAGATATCCGAGAGTTGGCTTCATGTGGCAATGGTGGAGTTCATACTGGGAACGTGTGGAGGGACATGCGGGTTAAAGCTGGGCAGGATGACGCTGCTTGCTTGATTTGATAAAGATCTCTGCTATAGACGTATGGTAAACTCAACCACTAATCTTCAGGTCCCTAAGGCCTATAATGGTGAACCCCTATGCAATAAGCCCTATATATAAGCCCCAAAGCCAACAAAACCTACACCCCGAAGCCTATACTAGAAACCTCAGACCCAGAACCGGATTTTCGAAACAGAGAGCCCAACACTATACCACAAAGCCCCCTACCCTAATTAACACGAGAGCAGAATTATTCACCACTAAACCCAGGAGCCCCAAACCCTCATAAATTTGTGTCCATACCCTGCATCTTAGGAGGTTCCGACGGTGACTATTACAATTCCTGTCAAGGCAAAGCCGCAAGACCCCGACTGTGTTGAGGAGAAAGACTTTGCTCTGACGATAGTGCCCCCACACTTATTAGCGTGCTGGCTACTTCGTGCTGGCCGCTTGAGGCTAGATGCAGGAAAATGCAAACGATATTGGGAACATCTGCAAAAGATGAAGATATCTTGGATGCTCAACCCCAGACAGCCTTGTGAAGAGCTAAGACGTCACCTTGAACCAGTGAGCCTTTATGCGGATGAAGCCGAGTATAGTGTGAGTAAGGAAAAGTTGACAGCTCTGATTTTAAGACTCTTCCTTGCAGATTAATCCGCTTTGTTGTTCTCCCAATATAGTCAAACTAGAACTGCCCACAACATCCCAGAACCATCAAGCTTCGTCTCAGGTTTCCCATTGTTCGAGGATTCAACTGCAGTAATGGACACCCGCTTTCCTCTGTGTGCCATTCGGTCAGAGCTGTCTTTGGGGGCCAAAACATGGGCTCCCGTATGGTCTTTTGTGGCCTGGAGCATGAACTGCATGTACACAGGCATCGCTCCAACGACAGGTTTCGACGAGCAACCCTTGAAACGTGATGCCCTGCAAACTCCTGGGGAGCCAATGTACAGAGGAGTGGGTTTCAGACTGACTGAGATCAGGGGAGATTGGAAAGCCCACCAATCTATCTGGGGATTGATGCGCGCAGCCTTCACGAGCAACAACGTTTGCCACATCTGCGAAGCATCACGTGTGAATGCAAGCACAAGTATGCTGGAATTTTCCCACAACCCAGGCTGGCTGGCGACTACACGCACCCATGCCACTTTTCTGTCCGAAATCATGAATGATGATGGCTGCAACCTGATGTACATCCGCAAGTTTAACTTCCGCATGCTGCGTTGGTGCAGCATGCACTCCATACAACTGGGGTGTGGGCTGTTTCTGAACGGAGGTTGCTGGTACGAGCTACAGAAAATTGGCTGGTTTGTTGGAACTACGGCCCATGACCAATGCAGGTCTGCATATCGGAGTTTCAAGTCGTGGCTGAAAACCAACAGGATTGAATGCACACAACCAGCGTTCAAGCCATGGATGTTTGTGTGCAATGCTGAGGAGTCCTGCTCGCTTCGCAGCAAGGTTGTTTTGCAAGCTTTTTCTTTTTTTGCTATTAAACCCCCAGCCCGGACCCTAGAGACCCATAGACGCTGAGCTTCAAAACCCCGAACCTATAACCCTCCAACCCTTCTTGAAGAGGAAAATCGGTCTTCACAAGCTGCAAACCGAAGCCCAACAACCCTTCAGCCGCAAAATCATTCATATAAAGCCCTAGCCCGAACCTAAACCGAGAATTATATACCCTAGTTCGAATGCTTCTGCCGCTGACCCTGAAAAGCCTTGTACGAATCTGCATTGCAGGCCTACAACAGCAGAGTCTTGACCTCCTGGCTGGCTGCTGAAGTGATCCGTGCAGCCGAGCTTCATGAATCCGAGAGATTGGCCCTTGCTGCAGAGGCTGCTTGGAGCTTGCATTCGTGTCAGCTTGAAGCGACAAGTCGGTACTTGGAGGTGGAGGACACATAGCCCTCGAAGTGTGTTACTGTAGTTATTTCTTATACTCGGTTCGGGGTGAGTTCTACAACTTCTAACAAAATTTCATTTTGTGTGATATGAGGAAGCCGACAAGCTGTTGGACACCGCGCTGCTTCATCTACGTGCCTATGCAAAGCTTGCAAGGCTAGCCGCACAGGCCGATGAGTTCCTCGACAGAATAGCCCGTACAAGTAATGTAGGCTAGATTCTTGTGTCAACAAGTTGATTTTTGCTCCCGATCTAAGAATGGCTTGGCAAGTTCGTCCCAAGCACCACATCCTACACCATTTGGCCATTGATATGCGATCCGAGTTGCTGTCGTGCCGCTACTTCCATTGCTTTAGGGATGAGGCGGGAATGCGGTACTGCAAGAGCGACTGGCCCATCAACAGTTTGGTTTCCTCTTCCCGGATTAAGTTAGTTTGATTTGAAATAGTGTTTCTGTGCCTAAACTCCCCAATCAAGGCATCGCACGATCCTGTCATCAAGCTACGATGGACAAAGTCCTGATCCAGAAATGGTACACAAAGCTGCCGGGCCATTGTATGTCGATAGGACCCACAAACAGTGCTTTTGTTTATCACAGGCCGATCTGAATTGACGGGTTTATAGGGGGTTTTGTGGGTGTAGGGTTCAATGGTTGAGGGCTCCTACGACCTGTCCTACCCAGGCTTCGTGCAAAAGCCCCACCTGGTCGGGGAAGCAAGCGCAAGCGTGCAGAGCGCCGAGCATAGCCGCAGCCGAGAGTTTAGTTTCACACGGGGTTATCGAGTGCTGTGTGATAAACATAGATTCCCATATGCCAATTAGCGCAATATGCACAATGCACTCGTTTGTCTACCGATGCTATGGGGATGCAGGCTTCTCAAGTCTGGCAAAACGAGTCGCAAGAGACAGTCGCTGGGATTCGGGGAGGTTAGGGTGTAAGGTTTAAGTTTGTATGCCGATGTATTGCGGGTTACCATACTTCAAACATGGGTTGTAGGGTTTATGGAGACGGGTTGGGGGTGTAAGGTGTAAGTTTATGCCTTTATGCATTGTGGTTTAGGCTTCAAACTTCGGTTTCAGGGTTTGTTAAGACGGATTTGGGGGGTAGGGTTTAAAGTTTGTGGCTTTATGTGATGTGGTTTGAGCTTGAAGCTTCGGTTTTGGTCTGTATTGATACAACCCTGAGAACACACTTCAGCCCGATGCCATATATTTTATACAAGCAAACCCGATGCCTAGAAATATATATACTTTGCCGGAACCTTCAAATATAAGGCCTCAGAGCCTCAGGGCAAGAGAGGGTTGCATTGGAGCGTTTCCTGGAACTGGCGAGGTTTTAGTATGTCGGAGTCAGAAATGGAGGCTGCAGCGGTGCAAGCCGTGTCAGTGACGTTCGTGCAGATGCGCTATTTGACAGCGTACGTGCGCTTCCTGAAAGCGCGAGAGTGGGTGGCGAAGGATGAAGCTGCTGTTGTAGCTGATAGGCAGATTTAGAATAGCTTTGCAACCGCATGGATGCTGTCTTGCGAAAGTGCGGCGCAGCAGCAATCCCTCGCGGGGCTGGCTGTGCTTCTGCCCAAAAAGCTGTTCGGTGTCCCCTGTGCTGTGCGTTGCTGTTCACAGCTTCCATGTGGTTGGCATCAGGTACACGATGTCCGTTCTGAGGCGACGCTGCATTTGGCTCAGTGAGGTTCAATTTAGCTACTGTCCTTGGAACGCGCTGCTTAGTTTGGGCTCGATTTCTGTGGTCCTGCTAGTCTCCGCAGTGCGGCCGGGTGGACGCTGTCTTGCGAAGGTTCGGTGTGCCTGCGTGTCCGTCACGACTGACGGATATCCCGAAGCATGGACTCGGCGTTTCAGCCGCTCGCATCACTGGAAAGATGGATCAGATACACGCAGGTCGAGCTCATCGCCGTTCGTTCCGACTTGATGCAACAGCGAGTCGAAGAAGCCTCTGTTCGACAGATTCAGCAACAACTATTGGACGGCTTACAACGACAAGTTCGAGAGCAGGAACAGGAACTGAGCGAAATTCGCGAGTCCGTGGCCCAACAGTCTAGGAGCATCAAAATTCTAGAGAATACAGTCACGAATCTCATCCAAGATGTTCGCGACAAGGTGTCCACCCTTCCTCGATACTCTCACCCTGCCCACTAGAACGCGGTTGTGAGTCTGCCCCACTGTTGTCGCCACATCTTCAACGCCGCGGCCACTTCATTGCCGAAGCAGTAATCCCTCGCGGGGCTGGCTTTGCTTCTGCTCGAAAAAAAAAACGCCGTTCGGTGTCCCCTGTGCTGAGCTTTCTGCTTTTCGCATCCTCTCGATGTTGCATCATCAGGTTCGCGATGTCCACTCTGAGGGGTCGCTGTTGTTAGGCAGCTTCGCATGTTTCCTTTTTCTTCGAGCTGAGCGGCTCGTGCTCGAGTTCTGTGGTTCTGCTATAGACTCGACGGTGCACAGGCAAGTGGACGCTGTCTTGCGAAAGCTTGGCGTGCCGGTGACAGCTGTAAGATATCCCGAAGCATGGATTCAGCGGCGCGACCGCTTGCATCACTCGAAAGAGGGATCGGATGCACGCATGGCGAGCTCATCGCCGTTCGGCCCGACTTGATGCAACAACGAGTCGAAAAGGCCTCTCCAAGCGAGAGGGTGTTCGGCTACAGGGTTTTTGAATGGTGTACCCGGCGCAGCTCTTGGTCCTGCAGCCCTGAACACTGTCTGCTTTGCCGAGACACGTTGTGGCATCACTACCCCTGGACAATTTGTGACACGTGCTACGAGGCTGGATGGCTCCACTACAAGAACGAGCTGGGCGACGACGCCGCCGCCCTCATTTGCGATTTCCTTTGGCCAAAGGAGCCACCGGAAGATGCTTGGCTGGCAGAGCTTGGGTAAAGCCCGAGCCCAGGGTCGAGGCCGGGAATCTTGTCGCGACAGCATCGTGCTGGGGACAAGAAAACAACGGACTTGCAGTTCTTGCATGATTCTTGCATGCAAGCCTCCGCCGAGCCACGCGCGACGAAGCATTGTATCGGTCGGCACGAGCTGGTTCGGGCCCGCTGTACCTCGGCTGCACGTTTCGGTATCGTCGTCACGTTCACTGTGTTGAAGAAAGACAGGCTTGGAGTCGTTCGATCGAGACGTGTTCGTGTGTGTGAGATTCGTTGACTTGCTTCATCGGTTATTCTTTCCATGGTTGCGCCGAATTATTTGTTGCTGCAAGCATGAGGAAGCCCGACCGGGTTTAGGGCGCCATGCCTTCCGGAGTGCCATGGTCGTTGGTGCTGGATTTCGCAGGCGTGATTTTTGAGCTTGACTTGATATGGGACTGGTCCGAGGTGGAGGACCTGGATGCACACATGCAGCTGGTGCAGCGTTGCGAGGCTTCCTGCCATCGACTTGTTTGCGCTGGCACGATGTCCAGTTTCGAAATCATGCCTCTCAGAGAACATCCCTGTGCAAGAGCCGGCTTCCAACTGACAGCTCGTAAATGGTGCCCTCGGCTGACGCGATCGCTCCTCTTCTTGAATAGAAAGCTTTCTCTCGACCTGACGGCGATGTCCGGCCAGAAGATCGTGTTCCCGTTCTTGGTGCCGCTAGGACGTGAGGCCGCTTGGTGGGTCCACTACGAAGGCAAATGTTTTGCTATGGTGCACATCGAAGATTACATGGATGTGTGTTGGCACGGTCTCGGTGCACCGCCCGTCGTTGGCAAAAAGGAACGAAAACGCCGATTCGAGAGGTGCTCTGGACTTGCTCCTCTTCATGTAGAGGAATCCGACGAGGAATCGCTCTTTGACATTGACCTGGGCAACTTGTACTGAGCCGGACAACGTGTAGCTGCGCTCTCGCATAATTCGACGCGGCAGTCGCCGCAAGAGGTCATTGGAGCAGCGTCAAAGACCTGCTGGCTTCTGAATTTGTAATTCGCCTAATTCGGTGACTGCCGGATTGCAAGCGATCGAATGACGTGGCTTGCAAGGTCGGGCGAGATGAGACGTGTGGAAGAGCTGCCCGTCTGTGCTGTGAAAGAAGGTTTGGACCCATTGACGCGGTCGACGCTGTCTTGCGAAAGCCGCATTGCGCCTAGCCTCTGCACGCAGCAGTGATTGCTGGCCAGCACACCGACCCTTTGTGCAAAAAGCTGCTGAGTGGGTGTGAGGCGAAGTTCTAAACAGTTGCCCTTCCTTTAGTTCCGTCGATGCCGGATTCTGAGCTGTGCTGTCGATCATGCTCGTGTCCTTGTGACGGCTCCAGAAGCTGCAGTGATCTGCTATCGCTTGTTCGATCGTCATGTCGTCTGGGGTGCCCTGGTCGCTCGTGTTGGATTTCGCGGGGGTGGATTTCATTCTGGAGGTGCAGTGGGACTTTCAGGATGTCCGGAACCTGAACGAACACTTCGAATTGATCAGGCGCTGCAAAGCTTCCTGTGAGGAACTTCTTCGAAGGCGGATTATGAGCAGTCTGACTGTTGTGCCGTGGCGAGAATATATAGAGGAAAGGTCTTGCTTGGAACTGAATCATAGAGAATGCTTTCTGGGGCAAACTTTGATCAGCTTGCTGAACGCTCCGTGGCAAGCATGGCGAAATGATTGCGTGGCGACATCATGCCTGGAGCTTCGAGGCCGGAAATGGTGTCCTCGTCTCACGCGCAGCTTGCTCTTCGCGAACACGAAGTTATCTTTGGAACTTCGAAGCTTTTGTCGTGATGCCCAGGAGATCGTATTTCCGCGGCTGAAATGCATCGGACGTGATGCTTGTGGCTGGCTGCACGATGCGAGCCGTGCTCGATCCTTTGCTTTCCTGCACCTAGAAGATTACATGAGTCTTCGGTGGCATGGTCTTGGCACCAAATCTGATGACCACGGCAGTCCCAAACCAGTGCGGTATCTGCGAAGGATTCCGGGAAACCACCTTCGTTTGGTTCAAGACTTAGACTAAACGTTGTGCGTTAGGCACGGTGTTGTTAGAGGAATTCGTAATTCGGAGCCAGTGCGGTTGCAATGCGCCGTTCTGCTTCACGTGTCTGACGATTGATAGGATCACAGTAGTGTGGTGGGTCGAGAAGAGACCTGCCGGATTCTGTGTCCTTGCGGAACTTGTACTTTGTTTAATTCGGCGGTTGCCGGACATCCAGGCACGGCGGGAGCGGTCGACGCTGTCTTGCGAAAGCTGCATTCCGCCAGTGGAGTTCTGTTTCACGTCCGACGATCGATCGGATCACAGTCGTGTGGCAGGTCGAGACATGTGGCATGCGACAAAATCTAATCGACGTAGCTGCAGGCCGTCGTGATGAAGCCGTGCTTTGCAGCTCCAGGTGTCAACATTCCGCAGCGCCATCTCTCGAGTTGACTTTCAGTCCTCCTGGCCATGGCAACGTTGCGGCGGACGTGCAATCCCGATGTGCGCACTCGCTACAATGCTTTGTCTGTGGCGCTTCGCGACCTGCCGGATCTCCCGGCATTGCAAATATGTTATCTCGCCATTGCTGCGGTCGCACCTGAAGCAGGCGATCTTTTGCTGAAGCGCGTGACAGACCCGGAAGAATTGCAGAGAGTGGCGCAGAGCACACCTGCCGAGCGAGGTTGGGTCTTCACGCAATTGGCCCTCTTGCGCATGTCCTTTCGTCCTAATGATGCTGATCCTGCACCGCCTGCAGCATTGAAGGGACATCAAGGGCTTCTGCTGGAGGCGTTTGCAGCCGTGACACGACTCTTGGAGGCCCTGGAAGTCACGGTGCCGCTGCCGTGGACGCGCAATCCGGATGTGGGCACTCTCTGCGACGCTTTGTCTCTGGCGCTTCGCGACCTGCCGGATCTCCCGGCATTGCAAATATGTAATCTCGCCATTGCTGCGGTCGCACCTGAAGCAGGCGATCTTCTGCTGAAGCGCGTGACAGACCCAGAAGAATTGCGGAGAGTGGTGGAGAGCACACCTGCCGATCGAGGTTGGGTCTTCACGCAATTGAACCTCTTGCGCATGTCCTTTCGTCCTAATGATGCTGATCCTGCACCGCCTGCAGCATTGAAGGGACATCAAGGGCTTCTGCTGGAGGCGTTTGCAGCTGTGACACGGCTCTTGGAGGCCCTCGATGTCACGGTGCCGCAGCGCGAGATTATCGAATTGCCTGACCCATCAGATGAGGAACAACAGTCCGCGAGCTGATCCTTTCACTTGTCCAGGACTACGCTTAATTCGGCGGTTGCCGGACATCCAGGCACGGCGGGAGCGGTCGACGCTGTCTTGCGAAAGCCGCATTCCGCCAGTGGAGTTCTGTTTCACGTTCGACGATCGATCGCATCACAGTCGTGTAGAAGGTCGAGACATGTGGCATGCGATAAAACCGGACATCCAGGCACGGCGGGAGCGGTCGACGCTGTCTTGCGAAAGCTGCATTCCGCCAGTGGAGTTCTGTTTCACGTTCGACGATCGATCGCATCACAGTCGTGTAGAAGGTCGAGACATGTGGCATGCGATAAAACCGGACATCCAGGCACGGCGGGAGTGGTCGACGCTGTCTTGCGAAAGCTGCATTCCGCCAGTGGAGTTCTGTTTCACGTTCGACGATCGATCGGATCACAGTCGTGTTCGACGTAGCTGCAGGCCGTCGTGATGAAGCCGTGCTTTGCAGCTCCAGGTGCAGGATATGCATGGCATTTGACCGGCTGTTGTGTGGGGCTCGAGGAGTGTCCTGGACTCTGGAGGGGTGCAGGCGTTGCCATGCTCGTGCCTGCATGCTGTCCTCCGCATCGAAGACGTCGGACTCTTCGAATGATGCGCTCTCGCAGACCTCAATATCCGAGAGTGGATAAACTGCATCCAAGCATTCTTAAGAGCTACCGGGAAGACAGCTGCTGGACGGACTGGGAAATAAATGAAATGCTTCGGCCTGCCTCGGACTCGGAGATTATCTTTCGGGTGCGAACAGGTCTTCAGCACGTGAATAATCCAGAGCTTCGGCGACGGCTGAACTTGGATGCCGTGGAGTGGGAAGCTTTCAACGATGCTGTTCGCGTTCAGAGAACCCTGGGTTTGAGCAAGGACTCCGCGGATCATTGGTACTGCTGTTCTTGGAAGGCTACACACACGCCGGAGGACGAGATGGTCCTTGCCAACCTTCTCTCGAACGGAACTGTACGACGACTCGTGAGCAGAGGCTTTCTTTATGTCCAGAATCCAAGCGAACGCGAAAGGCTGGAATTGGATGAGGTGGAAGATCTTGCACGGCAACGCGCCAAGCGCGTGCTCCACAAGTGGGGTCATTTGCCATGGACTCGTGATTAATTCCTGTGCGGAGCAGTCGACGCTGTCTTGCGAAAGCTGCATTGCGCCAGTGGGCTGTATCCAGCTTCTGCGCGAAGAAACCTCAGCAGTGGGGGGGGGGGGCCTGCCCTGGACCCATTGACGCAGTCGACGCTGTCTTGCGAAAGCTGCATTGCGCCTAGCCTCTGCATTCAGCAGTGATTGCTGTCCAGCACACCGACGGAGGGTGCAAAAAGCTGCTGAGTGGGTGTGGGGAGAAGTTATAAACAAGTGCCCGTCGTCCTTTACCTCCCTCGATGCTTTGATGACGCAAAATTATGGATTGCTTCATGTCATGTTGTCAAGGGTAATTCGCATCCTGCGCGGCATTTTTTCCAGTCCAGTCAGTCATGGCCGACTGGCTCCGCCGAGCCACGCACGACCTGGCACTGCGTGGAAACGCGAGTTGGTTCGGCCCCGGCTCGCGTATTCAGAGCGGAGAGGCCTCGATGCCAGAAGATCGGCTTGCAGCCACCGATGCATCTGCAGGTGCTCAGTTTGTGGACGATGCTGCTTCTTCATGTACTGTCAGCACATCATCATCGACGCAGCGTCGTGCGGATGCTGCTGCACTGCAACGCCTTGCGCGTTTTTTTGGCGGTGATGATCTAAGTTCGCAAAGCTCGGCCGATTTCAGCCCGTCCCGTGCATCATGCCGGCCTTGGTCGGCCTTCCGTGCTGCACGCATGACGTGGTGTGGCATTGCAGCGTACCTGAACCGAGCTGCACAGCGCTGCTTGGTGCCTGTCTGCCGATCCATTTGCCATTATTTGCAGGATCCACGCCCGCGATTGGACACCGTCTCCTGAAAGACCGCGGCATTGCCAGGAAGCTTGGCCACAAGGACAGGGCTCTCTTGCGAGTTATGCACTGCTCTGCCATGTTCACGGAACCGAATGGATGCTGTCTTGCGAGAAAAAACAGACCATGTGAGCTCGAACTGGTGCTTGCTGGTGCATGTCTCTCTAGCTCTGAGGCTGGAAGTGCCTCATTGCGTAGCTTGGGTTCAAATTGCCTTTTGTTCTTAGTGTTTCGGCGGTGCTCTGAGTGAACGCTGTCTTGCGAAAGCTCAGTGTGCAGCTGGTGCTCTGGGTGAACGCTGTCTTGCGAAAGCTCAGTGTGCAGCTGGTGCTCTGGGTGAACGCTGTCTTGCGAAAGCTCAGGGTGCTGCTTGCCTGCCTCGCCGATGGCGCAGAACAACCTGATTGATGGCACCTTGGCGCGCCTCACTAAGCAGAACCACGCTTCCATGAAGGTTTTGCTTCGCTACGTCTATTGTGAAATCAAGCAAATGCCCAATGCCACAGGAGGTTCCTGGTGCAAAATGATTCTGCGCTTCGTGGACAGAGACGGCACGGGTCTGTACGCGGAGCTTCGCGCGTCGGACGCCAATGCTCTGAAGAAGGTGGCTGATCCCTGGAGCAAGGATGTCTTCTATGCCACGCACCTCGAGCCGGTCAGTAACAAATTCTTCGCTGGGCTCTATGTGGATTTGTCAGACAGAGCCTCGAGGGCCACAGTGATTCCGGTTGCTTCTTCCCACCCGTCGGCGATGGAGATGAAGACCCTCTTCCCCGTTGCAAGGTCGGACTTCTCGGTGTTGGCGACACAGTGCCAACACCGAGAGCGTGTGGATGTCATTGGACTGGTCACGGAGCTCGAGATGCCGAGTACGATCAAGCTCAAAGCCAATCTCTGGTTGAAGGACGCATCGGGCAAGGAGATGCTGGTGAACATCTGGGGCGTCCGCTTCGTAAAGAGTTTGGTTGACGCGCACGAAGGTAGCGTCGTTCGGATCGACAACCTTTCCCTGCTGAAGAAGGAGAACAATTCCATCGAAGGCACCGCGGAACATTTCGTCGACAACGACAAGCACGGCTTTAGTATGCTGCACGTGGACCCCAAAGGCGATCGGGCACAGGAGCTTCGGGATCTGGGCACGTCACAAGCCGATCGCATCTCCGTTCCTTGGTGCCCTTCCTTGAGTGGTGGCGGCAGGCTGATCTCCGACTTGGAGCCTTGCTACGTCGCATGCGCCGCAACTATGAATGCATTCGGCAGCGCAAAGGAGCAGGGAGCAACGCAGGACTGCTTTCGTGTGTTTCTGATGTGTAGAAGCTTCTTTCCTGTGCCCCAACTTGCATGATTTTGCTTGGCGCAGGAGAAAGTGCCCACCGTGGAGGAGGTGTACAAGGACGAGGAGAAGCACCTGGTGAGGAAGCACGAAGAGGCGTTGCAAAGCAACAAACGATCTGGCAGCAGCCTCGTGCAGGAGACGCCATCGAAAGTGAAGTGCAGCGCGTGGGACATGAACTGAACCTCCTGGAAGCGAGGGTAGAGTCTTGCGAAGGTCCCCGTGCGGAGCAGTCGACGCTGTCTTGCGAAAACTGCATTCCGCCAGTGGGCTGCGTTGACTCAAACTCCTCGAAGCGAGGGTGGAGTTTTGCAAGGGTCCCCGTGCGGAGCAGTTGACGCTGTCTTGCGAAAGCTGCATTTCGCCAGTGGGCTGCATTGACTGAACCTCCTCGAAGCGAGGGTGCAGTTTTGCGACGGACCCCGCGCGGAGCAGTCGACGCTGTCTTGCGAAAGCTGCATTCCGCCAGTGGGCTGTATCTAGCCTCTGCACGTAGCAGTGATGTTCTAAAGCCGCTGATTGAGTCTTAGATGCGCGATTCTCTCGGCCTTGACGCGACAAAAATGCTGTTTGTTCCATGGCGTCTTGTCAGGTAGGAGCGAGCTCAGGCAGCTTCATTGATAGCGAAGGCGAATCTTGGCTGTTCCTGCTCGCACTGCCATGTTCACGGATCCGAATGGATGCTGTCTTGCAAGAAAAAACAGACCGTGTGAGCTCGAACTGGTGCTTGCTGGTGCATGTCTCTACCTCTTAGGCTGGAAGTGCCTCCCCTGGCTGCGTAGCTTGGGTTCAAATTGCCTTTTGCTCTTAGTGTTTCGGCGGTGTCCTGGGTGGACGCTGTCTTGCGAAAGCTCAGTGTGCAGCTGGTGCTCTGGGTGAACGCCGTCTTGCGAAAGCTCAGTGTGCTGCTAGCCTGCCTTGCCGATGGCGCAGAAGAACAACTTGATTGAAACCACCTTGGAGCGCCTCACTAAGCAAAACCACGCTTCCATGAAGGTTTTGCTTCGCTACGTCTACTGTGAAATCAAGCAAATGCCCAATGCGAGAGGAGGTTCCTGGTGCAAAATGATTATGCGCTTCGTCGACAAGGAAGGCAAGGGTCTGTACGCGGAGCTTCGCGCGTCGGACGCCTCCACTCTGAAGAAGGTGGCTGATCCCTGGAACCAGGATGTCTTCTATGCCACGCACCTCAAGCCGGTCAGTAATAACAAATTCTTCGCTGGGCTCTATGTGGATTTGTCAGACAGAGCCTCGAGGGCCAAAGTGATTCCGGTTGCTTCTTCCCACCCGTCGGCGATGGAGATCAAGACCATCTTCCCCCTTGCAAGGTCGGACTTCTCGGTGTTGGCGACACAGTGCCAAGGGCGCGAGCGTGTGGATGTCATTGGACTGGTCACGGAGCTCGAGATGCCGAATACCTCCAAGCCCAAAGCCAACCTCTGGTTAAAGGACACGTCGGGCAAGGAGATGCTGGTGAACATCTGGGGCGACCGCTTCGTAAAGAGTCTGGCTAACGCGCACAAAGGTAGCGTCGTTCAGATCGACAACCTTTCCCTGCTGAAGAAGGAGAACGATTCCATCGAAGGCGCCGCGGAACATTTCATCGACAACGACAAGCACGGCTTTAGTATGCTGCACGTGGACCCCATAGGCGATCGGGCACGGGAGCTTCGGGATCTGGAACCCACGCAAGGCGATCGCATCTCTGTTCCTTGGTGCCCTTCCTTGAGTGGTGGCGGCAGGCTGACCACTGACTTCGGGCCCTGCTACGTCGCATGCGCCGCAACTATGAATGCATTCGGCAGCGCAATGGAGCAGGGATCAACGCAGGACTGCCTTCGCGTGTTTCTGTTGTGTAGAAGCTGCTTTCCCGTGCCCCAACTTGCATGACTTTGCTTGGCGCAGGAGAAAGTCGAAGTGGCCCTGCACAACGTCTGGCTCGTCGACATCGTTGGGGATCCAGTCTATACTCCGTGCAAAGTGTGTTCCACGAAGATCGACCCAACTTCCGGTAAGTGCAAGCGTGCCACCGATGGATGTCAGACGGAGCCTGCGGATGCCCAGCGAGTGCTGGCCACCGTGCACTTGGCGGACTGGACGGGGCAGCTCAGCAACGTGCTTGTGGGAGGACCGGAGCTGGCGGCGCTGGCCCGGGTCCGTGACGAAGAGAAGCTGGTTGAGTTGATCCAGTTGAAAGGCAGTGAGGCAGTCTGCTTCAGGGGGCCGTGCGACGCACGGCTGGGCACGTCGCACCGCCTCGGCCAACCGCGGGGGGGCTCCGCGCAGCAAGCTTCGCAGGCGAGTGTGACCGGCGGACTTGCTGCCCCGACCCAGTTTCAAGTCTTGGCAGCTCGCGCCTGCTTCGGGGAGGAGTACGACGAGGACCGGCGTCCGATGGTGAAAAAGGTCACCCGTCTTGCGACCGAGAAGCGAGATGGTGCTGTGCTGCCAGTCCAGTGTCCGATTGCCGATTTGATGTGCTCAGACATGGGCACCTTCTTCAAGTTAGGCGGTGTCTTCGCAAACTACGTGACCGTTGTGGCCTTTGCCGAGGACGAGCCCACCGTGGAGGAGGTGTTCAAGGACGAGGAGAAGCACCTGTTGACGAAGCACAAGGAGGTGTACTCGCACACGCTCGAGCGTGTAGGAGACAGAAAGGCATTCGGGATCGAGGCTTTTTGTCAATTCACAAATTGCTTCCTCTTCAACATGGCAGACGGCCTTCCGCGCTTGATCTTGGGCCGTGTGATCAAGAATGCTGCAACCCAGGAGGTGGTTTTGCAGGTGGAATGGATGTCGAAAGTGACACCTGAGCAGATCAAGACATTCTCGAGGAGCGTGAGATGGTCTGGAACCTCCTCAAGGGCGGACCGGCGTTGCAAAGCAACAAACGACCTGCCAGCAGCCTCGTGCAGGAGACGCCATCGAAAGTGAAGTGCAGCGCTTGGGAAATGAACTGAACCTCCTGGAAGCGAGGGTAGAGTCTTGCGAAGGTCCCCGCGCGGAGCAGTCGACGCTGTCTTGCGAAAGCTGCTTTCCGTCAGTGGGCTGCGTTGACTCAAACTCCTCGAAGCGAGGGTGGAGTTTTGCAAGGGTCCGCGTGCGGAGCAGTCGACGCTGTCTTGCGAAAGCTGCATTTCGCCAGTGGGCTGCATTGACTGAACCTCCTCGAAGCGAGGGTGCAGTTTTGCGACGGTCCCCGCGCGGAGCAGTCGACGCTGTCTTGCGAAAGCTGCATTCCGCCAGTGGGCTGTATCTAGCCTCTGCACGTAGCAGTGATGTTCTAAAGCCGCTGATTGAGTCTTAGATGCGCGATTCTCTCGGCCTTGACACGACAAAAATGCTGTTTGTTCCATGGCGTCTTGTCAGGTAGGAGCGAGCTCAGGCAGCTTCATTGATAGCGAAGGCGAATCTTGGCTGCTCCTGCTCGCATGCTACATTCTTCCACGCAGCTGCTGAGTTAGATTCCGTTCTTCGTGTCTGTTTGGCGCCATGGATCCCCATCCTGGAGATGCAACTACATCCACGGTGGAAGGTCCGGACCAAGCGCAACAGGATTCTCGCGAGGATGGAGTTGGATCGGACACCAGCGCGAATGCAAACGTGTACCCCACTCCAGTGAATTATGAGGTCCTTGTGCATACATTTCAAGGTCAGCTGAACAACATGCTGCTGGATCAAGCGCGAATGAACGTGCAGTTAGCTGAGCTGATGCGTACCATGCAAGATTGGTCTCGGGAACACGAAAGGATCGTGCAGCTGCTGCGCAGGATCCAAGAAATTATGGACCCGGAGTTCGCGCCGGGAATGCCGTTGCACGGCTTCCGTGCGCCTTGAGGTCCCTTTGTTTCTGCAGGTCACTGACCTGTTCGAAGCAACGATAGTATTGTTTTGCAAAAAGTCCCCACGCGGAGCAGTCGACGCTGTCTTGCGAAAGCTGCATTTCGCGAGTGGATTGCGTGTCTGGCCTCCGCTGTCGGTTTCCAACCGACAGCGGAGGGGCTCTTCCGGGGCTCTTCCGGCATCCTAGGCAGCCTTGCAACGGAATGTAAAGCTGGGCGTGTCCTGCGACGCACATTCGAATCGACACCGACCTTGACATTCCTGCTTCAGCTGCACAACCGGCTCAAGCTCGGCGCGATGATAGCAGTTTAGATGTCGGCTCCCGTGGCCATCACTGTGGCGCTGCTATGGACCTCGGGTGCTGATAGTTTGGAGTTGCAAGGCCTGCCTGGAAATGTGAATCGTCTCATTGGTGAGTATCTGGATGCGAGGATGTCCTTAGGATACCCCGAGTACCTTTTCCCACCCAACGAGCCGGACTTCGACTTCCCGCAGATTCAAGTGAACACGGATGTGCTTTATGTAGTGTACTGGCTCCTTTGGCCTGTCTTGCGAGACCTGGAAAACAGGAGACAAGGTGACTGGAGACAAGGTGTAGTTTTTGTCTTGTGAGAAGGATATGCCGACCCTCTCAATCCTTGTGCTGCAGGTCACGGACCTGCAGCAAGCGAGGGTACGGTTTTGCAAACGTCTCACACGGAGCAGTCGACGCTGTCTTGCGAAAGCTGCCTTCCGCCAGCGGGCTGTGTGTCTAGCTCGCGGCCAAAGCTGCTGTCGCGCGAGACCCAATCACCTGGACCATTACTGTAGCACATGCATCATCCAGTGGTAAAATCACCGAGATTATCAAGGTAATCACGGAAACGTCTGAGGACGAGATCGTGGAAATGATCAGCCTGGAGAATGGCAGGAAGTGAGGGATCGCGTGGAGCGAATTGTCGTGACCGGAGTGTTCTCTCTGCTTGCTTGTATTGACAGCTTTGGCCCGAGAGACCTAGTTCCTTCGAGCCTGCTTGCTACTTTGCACATATGGATGCCCTGGCCGCTTCTTCGTCTTCTGCTTCTTCTGCTTCGTCGGCGATGTCAGATGCGGAAGAAACATTTATTCGAACTTGGCAGCTCGAAATTGCAAACAAATACGAGCATGGACCTTGGTCGGACATGGACTACATTGTTTGGGGCGAGTCCTACAACTTCGGGGACATCTCGGAGTGGCCTCTCGACGCTGTGGTGGTGAGCTCCGAGCCCGGCGAGAAGTGTCTGCTCGGCAGCTTGCGCTCGGCAGCGGACCTCCACAATGTGGAGTTGCACACGAAAGTTCCTGTTACAGTTGTTGTCAGCATTTGTTGGAAAACAGAGATGCAAGTGAAAGGAACTCCGAGAGATTGGAACAAGCACTTCCTCGATTGCGGTGTGCGTCACTTGCAAGTCGAGCTGGACGACCACCAGGTCAGGTACAGCCAGCATCCGGACTGGTTCTTGGAATGCACGCAGAACTGCACCCAAACTTGGAAAGGCATGGCTGATGCTCTGTCGAGTGCACGCACAGCCTGCAGAAAGGAGGGCAAGGACTTCAACGTGCTCTTCCACTGCTTCGGCGGCATCAATCGCAGCCCTGCGGCCCTTTGCGCATGGTTGATGCAGGACACAAGGTGCAGCGCGGCGGAAGCTGTGGGGCGCATTTTAGCGGCTCGACCAGCTCTAAGAGCGTGGAGACGCCGCGACTACGTGCTCTTGGCTTTGCACCGCCTTCAGTAGTTTCCCTAGTTTCGCTCGTTGCTGCATGGCTTCGACGCTGTCTTGCGAAAGAGCCAGCGTGGACGACGCCGGCGGTTTGCACCGCCTTCAGTAGTTTCCCTAGTTTCACTCGTTGCTGCATGGCTTCGACGCTGTCTTGCGAAAGAGCCAGCGTGGACGACGCCGGCGGAGGACAACGTTTGATTGTCTACTTACAACCCTTGCAGGACAGGCGTGGCTGGGTAGATATGCAAGGTATAGCATGGCAGCGATAGAATCCTTTAAAGTCTTTCGTCCTTGATGCTGTACATGTCAGGCCTAAGAGGGACGTGAGGTCTCCACAGCTTGACGATTTGTAGACGAAGCTTTGGCTCCATCCTGTTCATATTTGCCAGTCGACGCTGTCTTGCGAAAGCTCGGTGCCTCCCCAGATGCATTCCGGAGCCATGACCATTCCCGTCGTGACGGAGGTGCGAGTCTACGTGGGTTTGACGCCCGTTCAATCCGATCAGGTGTTGGCCGGACAGGCAGTCGTGGGTTCCTTCAAGAACCGCTGGGGACTTCGTCCTACCGCCGTTTTGGCATCTCGGCTGTGCTTGCTGTGGCATGCCCGTGCTAGCACATGCAAAGTCTGCTGTTGCTAGTATAACGGTCGGTCGAGGCCATTCATCGGTGCCTGGACTCGGACATGACGACGTGGGATGGAGAAATTGCCACTGGACGTTCGGGTGATCCTCACACCGTGAGAGCTCACGCTATCACCTTTACGCCGATGGGGTACACGACGCTCATGGTGTCTTGCAATAAAAGTGCTGCATTGACATTTGCGTGTGGAATAACAACCTCGAAAGCCTGGGTGTCCTTGCCTTAACAATTCTCTTGTCGCTGCCACTGAGGAAATGGGCCTGTTGGAAAAGACCCCCCAGAACCCCGGATGGTTTCGCCTTCACATGCCGCTTCGTCGTGAGTCGTTGGGCGCAGACGGCACACTGCTGTTCTCGCTTGAAGCGCAGTGGCAGAGCGCTTAGTGCCGAGCGTAGATTTGCGCCTAACATTAACGAATCGACGCTGTCTTGCGAAAGTTCGGTGGCGCGGTAGAATAGGCTGTGTGATGAGAAGCGGCTGTGACACAAAAAGAAGGATTCCGAAAGGCGCGGGTTCTGCACGATGTGTAGCTCTACGCAGCCCCCTTGCATCAGGTGATTTCTCGCGCTCTACGAGATCCTCCATCGCTGCTTTGCTGCACGAGCCTTACTCTAACACTTTAAGCACGCGGGCGTTGGAGACGGTTGATATTGAGTCGAGCTTGATCGAATCTTGTGACATGTCTGTGTTGTTGTGCACTTGAATCAACAGAGGCAGAGTGCCGGTCGATCTTCGAATGTTTGCCTTACGTCGGGAGCCGACCCCTGCCCCTTCCGGGTTGCTTCCACACCGTTGGCCAGGTGTGAGGCGTTCGGTTTTGCTTTGCGCATGGTGTTGAAGTCCAAGTTGTACTTGTATCTCAACGATTGAAGTGAACGAATCTTTGACTTGCCAGCTCAGCTGTTATCATAATATTTCCCTGTGAGCATGGCGACCCACCTTGGCCGAGTGGGGTGGGTTTCAGCAAATGGGGGAGGCCGCTAACCCATGATTAGGCTATATCTCTTTGTGCTGAGCACATGCTTTCTGTTCTCTTGGATCGACGACAGAGGCAGAGTGCCGAGGCAGAGTGCCAGTCGAACCTCTTCGGGGTTGCCTTACCTAAGGAGTAAACCCCTGCCCCATCGGGGTTGCTCCCCACACCATTGGCCATGTGTGAGGCGTTCGGTTTTGCCTTGAGGCCAACCTACCCCAGGGCAGGGGGTAGATGACAGCCGGGCTTATGGGCTAATGCGCCGTGCTGGGGCAAAGGCTGGATTTTCTGCGACCTTGGATCCTGTTGTCCGGGCCAGACTTCCAGGTTCCGAACAAAGAGGGGGGGCCGTCCGTTCTTGGGACGTGGTTGTGTTATTGAGCAGAGCACCTTGCTTGGCTTGCTGTTCGGTTGTGTTTGTCACGAGTGCCAACATGTTCAGAATGGAGTTTGGTGTATGTTGCTCTACCAAGCGGCAGCTGCATGCCCGCCAATTTTTGGCAGCTACCGACACACTGTTGGCCGGGTGTGGAGCGAGGGCAAGGGCACTGGGGTCCTGTAGTCTAGGGGGGGGGTTGGGGCCAACGGCCAGCGGGCATCTGGCTATGACATCTGGACACATGCGCTAACGTGCCAGGTGGCCCCTCCCCAAAAATGACGTAGCCTCGGTGACCCAAGCTCTTCCATGGGAGGCCGAAGAATGGTGTTGCTTGCGCATAGTCATGTTCAGAATGGGGGTTGATGTATCGTGTTCTAACAAACGGCAGCTCTTCGCTCGCTCGCCAGTTTTGGCAGCTACCATTTGATGCCACGTACCCGCGCCACAGTCGAACTAAATTCTACTACCGCTCTTGCCATGGCCGACCCGACGTTCGGCTCTTGCGCCAAGCTGTTGGCCAAGTCCAGCAGAAGGTACACAATGTCGGGGGCAGAAGTATCCGCTGCGAACTCTGGGATGGCACCACGACGACCACGACGAGTTGCTGCTTCTTTGCGAGCAGAGGGCGACATAAGCATAGCGCGGGCAAATGCTTGCAGCTGCTAGTGGTCGTTGAGAGCCTTCGCCTGATATCCCCATGGCAGAGCGGGGTGACCCCATATCTCGGCCGAATGGGGGTGGCCTAAGTCTCCGGTCCGCATGACTGTCAGAGCACGTTCGTCTTTGCAACGACGCCGGGGAGGCCATTACAGAAAGGGATGCTTAAGTCAGGGTGTGGGGTTTTGTGGTTTGCTGTGCTTGCTATTGATCAGAAAATCCTTGTCGATGCGCTTGCCGGCATGTGGAAGCATGTGTGTGGCCGCTTTGGGCTGTCATCGTAGCGCACCCGTGTGTGTTGTGGCAGGTACCGACGTCTTCGGGACGGTCCAAGTCGAGTATCGCTTTTCTTGGTAGGCCGGGGCGGTCGACCGAAGCACAAAGCTCTGTGAGTTGTAAAACACGCTTCTCTTGTCGAGACGTTAGAACTGTCGCTTTTGGAAGTAGGACGGGGGAAAGAAAAACGAGCCAGTTGGAATGATTTCAGATCGTGGGAATCATGCTCCTTGAGGAAGGTCGAGTTAAGAATTAAGAAAATTCCTGAATTCTGCTCCTTCGTCGGCTTTTGGAACTGGAGAGCGGCCAAACCACATGGAATGGGCGAACCTTAGCCGTCGCTCTCATCTCTCTGTCGATGACCACGAAGAAGGTGATGAAACACGTCCGAGCACCTACTCAGCCTTGACCAAGCACGGGGAGCCTGGTTCCAGGTTGGATTGGCAATGTGCTGTAACACGTGTCTCCCGATGCGTCCTGCAAGTTCTTGCAGCTGGACAACTCCCGAAGCAGATTGGGATGAGCTCGTGAGAGCTCCTAAACGTCGAGCCGCGAAGACACTCGGAGCGGGACGTGCCGGCAGAAGAGTTCTCTTCTGAGTTTCTGCTCGGGTCCGAGCGCAGTGGAGCTGACCCCAGCTTGGAAGCATTCGTCAAGCTACTGCCATGAAGCTGCTGACACTTCACCCGGAACGACGGTGGACCCAGTGGTCGCCTGCCACGGTGGTTTTGTTCTTCGGGTATCGCATCCTGTCCGATTTCAATTTTGGTCATAGTCTTCATGGATTGCTTCTGCTAAGCGCCGCAGTCATTGTTGGGTTCTTCAGCTGCTGCCTGGAGATCTTGTACGAAGCCGTATCCAGCTAGCAGAGAACCATCATGCGCTGGCTTTGCGAGGCTCCGCGTAGGCCCCTGATCGTGAATCACTCGCTGTGGGTGACCGCAACCAGAGCGGTCATATGAAGCGTACATCTTAAACACCTTAAACCTTGGCCTGGAGACCTCCTTGTGAGTGCTATGTAGCTAACAAACAGAATGGATGCACCAGGTTCGCGAGGCCCAGTAAATCATCGCTTGTGGTCGAACTGCTCCCGGCACTTGCGAAGGTGCCCGGAATGTGCAAAGTGATCCGTTCACAGGCCGGGACGGTCGACTGGGGCTGATGACGTGGAAACCTCTTGTCTGGTTTGCTTTGTAGGGCACTTTAACGGATTCAGGATTGCTCCTCGTTCGAGTTTCAGCTTGGACTTGTTGCATATCCTGACATTTGCCTCTATAGACTCTATGCAGCCGCCTTGCATCAGGTGATTGCTCGCGCTCTACAAAGACGTCCATGTATGCTTTGGTGCACGAGCCCTGTTCTCAGTTTGAAACTTGCCTCATGCGACATGGCGGTTGTTCAACGAAGCTTTTGGCTCCGTCGACGTTCATAGTTTCCCGGGGAATCGCTGAGTCGACGCTGTCTTGCGAAAGCTCAGTTGCTCGATGGCGGATTTCGGTGTTTTTTTGAACAAATTGCGGCTCGATCCTGACAGTGCTAAATGGATGGACGTGGACACTGTGAGGAACAAGTATCGCATGCTACGGAGAGACGGTCGTCCAAACAAAGCCGGAGACGCAGGGTTCCAGACGTGGCTCGCCACTGAGATGGAAATGTTTGAGCGATGGTGTGAGATTCGGCAAAAACCGTTTTCAGCATGGCCAAGTGCCTCTCCGCGGCATGTTTGGCCTAAAGCCCTTCCGCGGCAACCCAACCCCGCGGGCGGAGGCTGTGCTGCTGCTGGCGCTGCCATTCCCTCTCAGACATTTCGAGTTCATTGGGCAAGAAATGTCCCTCCGCCACCCTCGTCGCCGCCTGACGTTGCGAGCGAAGACTGTGGTCCCAGTTCTGCTTCACAGACACCGGGCTGCGGTGTTGCATGGGCAAGTTTCCCTTCGCGGACACCCAGCGCTGCTGCCGGAGGTGCTGGCCCTTCCTCCGCTCCGAGGTCACCAAGCCCTACGGCCGCAGAGACAGGCGAAGTTCCGCGGGATACCTCGTCGTCAAGCAGCATGTCTAGTGAGAGTAGTGATACATCGGTGGATTACACACCTTGTGAAAACCAGCCTCATTACCGGAACTGGCGACGGCATGCACATCTGGATGAAGATCGTCAACTGGAGTACAAATTTCTATATGCGGCCAGCGCTGGCTGTGTGCAGTGCATGCAGTACTACGCCAGCCTCCCTAACTTCGATGTGCACTGCTCCTCTTCCGGGAAGAACGCTCGCGGATGGGCGCAAGACCCCGATCAGCAGACGGAGGACTTCTTACGCCGTCTGGGGCTCTGAAGCTTGCTCTTAGAAGTAGGCGACGTTGCTCGCCGCGTGCAGCCGAATCGACGCTGTCTTGCGAAAGTTCGGTTGCATGGGTGCCGTGACATTTACGCGCGTCGTGCTACACACAAAGCCCCGGGGAAGCACGGGACGTTGCTCACCGCGTGCAGCCGAATCGACGCTGTCTTGCGAAAGTTCGGTTGCATGGGTGCCGTGACATTTAATTACGCGCCTCGTGCTACACACAAAGCCCCGGGGAAGTACGGGAAGTTGCTCACCGCGTGCAGCCGAATAGACGCTGTCTTGCGAAAGTTCGGTTGCATGGGTGCCGTGACATTTCCGCACCTCGTGCGACATGGAAAGCACCGGGAAGAAAAATGACGCGATTTAGTTTCTCTCTCTCTCTCTCTCTCTCTCTCTCTCTCTCTCT
>CAJNDT010002325.1:0-33025 GCA_905221615.1 Symbiodinium sp. CCMP2592 | reverse complement strand
CACACCCACACAGTCAAGCAGACATTCCTTGGTGATGTCAAGCCCCGATCAGTCCAGTCTTGAGCCAATGCCATTCGGCATCAGAGCATTCGTCGATGTATCATGTTCACTAGGGCGCATGCTAGGAATGGTTGCATTCAACGGAGAGAGAGAGAAGAGAGACAGACCTTCTCTAGCCATTTTGGCTCAAGTCGGAACCCACCCCCGGCTTGAGCTACACGACATGAAACTTTGGTTCGAGACAGTTACGCAGTAGATCTTCGGCGGTACAAATCTGTGCACTTCTCCGAACCGCCATGGCACAGGCGCACCGACACTGTATCGCAGAGCTTCTTAAACACGCTCAACATGAAGAGAAATCAACGACCCACCAACGAAGCTGAACTTTGAACTTGGGGTAGGGGGAGACACTGAAACCTTGGTGTGGTGTCGAGCACGGGCGCGCCTATGTGCGCCTGCTAGCAGGGAAAGCCGGAACCTCGACCACTGCTGAGGGGAAAGCCGGCCGTGGCGACGAGGTTTGCGTAGCCGGCCCACCACCGGGGGAAACCCATTCTAGAATCTAATCAAGCGGGGTGGGCCGCTTTGTCGAGGCAGCGGCGAAACGGGTTGCATGCTCTTCATTACCACACAGAGGTGTGTCACTCCTATGCACAAGCCTAGGGGAGACCGTTGTGTTTTTTGCTGCCACTTTTACCTTGGAGCACAGCCTCTCCGCTGACCAACGCCAAAGAGTCAACCTTCAGCCGTGCTTGGGGGACGATGGGTACCTCACCGTCGCCAACTGAGCCAGCCGGAACTGAACCAGCTCGTTAGAGGAACGCTTCCACTAAGTTTTGCACAGCGGACTTGGCAGCCACAACTTCTTCGTGCTTGGGGGAGCTCGGTTGCTGTAGGTACTGGGGATTTTCCATAGAGGGCGCGGGGATGAGGCCAGGATGCGCGCTAAAGTTCACGGTCGGGGGGGGATAACAGCAACACGAGCTGTCACCCGTACAGACCTTCGGACTGAAGAACAGTCCAAAGCCTGTACCTTCTGAACCGAAAGAGGTGGGGGGCACCATGGCACGGGTCCAGCTCGCTGGACCTTGGCCAGCATCAAGCAAGCAACAGAGAGAGAACGAGCGAGGGCCGACTAACCAGCGCACGCCCGCGTGCGGAGGGGTAGCACCCACTGCTTGTTTTGGCTGTGTGGAAGAAGAGCGAGCGCCCCACTGCAATAATCATCTCAGTGGCCTCGCACGGCAGGTTTGAGCCATTGGAGCTTCAGCTCGGGCGACCTCCCATCCAACGTCAAGAAGAACGACATCCGACCCGAGGTTTGTTTCGCACTGTTCGGGGATTCCTATGATCGCCAACGTAGTATACATATATATATATATATGTCCGAAATACATGCTTGTTTAAACTTCTACATGTTTAACATGTTATATATATATATATATATATATATGCTCACACCCCCCCCGAAGACCTACCGCGAGGTGCTTCGGCTAGCAATGGGTGGTAGAACATGTAAGGATTTAAGGAAACCATTAGGATAAAATACGCTCATACAGAAACAATAGAAACATATATCGTGTATAATTAATAGCTGAATACACTGTAATGACCTACGACGGCGCGACATCGCCGTTGGCGGATTTGGGCAGGCTTCAATGCCTGCAATTGTTTAATAGGATACTGCCTGAATGATCCAGATATTCATAATTCTGGTCATACAATGACCATAGGCATATCCCGAAGACAGGACCAAGACAGAACAGTGTCTGCATCCTACGTAAGATCGTTAGATGCGCCGGATAACTTTGTGTTTGTCATTGTCTGTTTATAATTTTGTTCATGTACTCATAGCATAACCCAAAGACGGGACCAAGACAGAACGATGTGGGCATCCTACCTAGGATCGTAATGAGGGTTACATGTGCACACATGTTTATTCTGTGTGAAGCTCTTAGATTACTCATGCACCAATGTGTATAATAGCTATTACTAGTGCGAATACTAATACTGATACTAAGATTTCTACTCCTACGAATAAGGATATTACTGTTCACAACATAATAGGCTTAATGGTTAATACTAGTATTAAAAATAACACTACTAATGCGAATAGTAGTGCTGATGGGAATATTGACACTCCTGGGGATACTAATACGCATATTAACTGTTCTCAATATGAATATTAATAGTACTAGTTGTTTGGAATACTAATATTTGTCCCAAAATGCATACCAATACTCAGGCTACTGCGATTATACATAATAGGACATTAATATGGGTATTCGTATCAATACCAGAATTACTATGTTTTCGTAATAGTATTCATTACCATTTCTTTTAAACTAAGGTCAGCTTTCCTTCGAAATCATTCATATGCGCATCAGAACTCATCTTAATACTCGTACTGATATGAATTACTATGATTACAAATATTTTTACGAATACTGATACTCTCAGTAATACCGATACTAATATGAATACTAGTGTTCCTACGAATATCAAAAAAATACCCATATTGATAGTAATTTTAGTATTTATTTGATACCAATATACACGCAAATGCTAACATTAATTCTAATATGCACATAAGTGATACAGTTCCTCCGGACATTAATGCGCATAGTACTATTAATTATTCTCAGAATTTATATTCATATTGAGAAACCTATACTAACATGAATAGCAGTATTACCATTTGATACTCCAGCTAATACGGTTATGCATAGTATGAACAGCGATAATGCTATTGATACCAATATTGATGCTCCTACGAATACTAATAATCACGTTCAAACCAAATGCAAAAAAAACAGACACATCAATGTACCAAAGAATCTGTATTTTCACATACCAATAAATAATATACTCGTATACTACTATTCCAATGTTACCATAGACTTACAAATACAGAATATACTGATATGAGACTATACACGGGTTAATATTAACGCTAAGAATAACGCAGAGGCTAAGACCAAGACTTATACGAATACTAAAACTCACGCTAGACATTAACACTACCATTAGTACACCTATTGTATAGACTTATATTCAGACTAGTACTAACGCTGACATTGGCATTGACATTGACACTGACACCAACACTAACAATAACATTAATCAACACGCTAGAAAGCAGATACTAATACTAACACTAATTAATGCCTAATGCAAATATGAAGACTACTGCGCGTAAACAACGAAACCATCTCCGATCAAGCATGCTGCGCGCTGTGTTGGCTCTAAGGCTCCGAGAACCAAAAATCCAAAAAACCAAAAATCCAAAACCTTTGTGAGGGGCCCGAAACTTTTGGATTTTTTGGTTTTCCTAGGGTTTTTTTGGTTTTCCAACAAAAAACCAAAAAAAACCAAGGTTTTTTTGGTTTTCCAGCAGAAATCCAAAAAAACGCAGGTGTTTTTTGGTTTTTCACCGGAGACACAGCAGAAAAACCAAAAAACCCTTGAGTTTTTTTGGTTTTCCACCGAAAATCCAAAAAAAGCAATGGTTTCGCCAAGGCAAAACCCAAAAAACCAAAAAAGACCTAGGAAAACCAAAAAATCCAAAAGTTTCGGGCCCCTCAGGAAGGCTTTGGATTTTTGGATTTTTGGTTTTTTGGTTTCCGCCGAAACACCACAAAACCAAAAATCCAAAAAAACAAAAATCCAAAACCTTTGTCACTGGGTCGAAACTTTTGGATTTTTTGGTTTTCCTAGGGTTTTTTTGGTTTTCCAACAAAAAACCAAAAAAATCCAAGGTTTTTTTGGTTTTCCAGCAGAAATCCAAAAAAACGCAGGTGTTTTTTGGTTTTTCACCGGAGACACAGCAGAAAAACCAAAAAACCCTTGAGTTTTTTTGGTTTTCCACCGAAAATCCAAAAAAAGCAATGGTTTCGCCAAGGCAAAACCCAAAAAACCAAAAAAGACCTAGGAAAACCAAAAAATCCAAAAGTTTCGGGCCCCTCAGGAAGGCTTTGGATTTTTGGATTTTTGGTTTTTTGGTTTCCGCCGTCGTATCGTATGGTCTCTTTTAATGTTTCTTGCTTAAATACAGGCATATGAATATGAAAGCGGACATGAGTAGGCACGACGTTGTAAAGAGACATGACCTCACATCAGCCATGATAGAGAAGGTATCATCCCCAAAAATTATGCAAAACACGAATCGTATGCCAAACGCGAATCCCACGCAAGAAAAGGTTTTGACGGTATTTACAATGGAAAAGAGGCCGAGGTAGGTCATGGGGGGGGGTGTGTCCATATATATATATGTGCACGTGCATATATTTGCACACACACACACACACACGCACAGAAAGACGCGCACACACGCACGCACTCTGCGTCTTTCTCGGTGATACGCAATATCACGACGACGGCGATGACGATGGTGATGGTGATGATATGTGATGATGATTGTTTGGAGACGAAGACGATCATGGTGATCGCGATGATGGCGGTGATGATGATCACGACAGCGATGGTGTTGGTGCTAGTGGTGATGACGAGGATGGTGATGCCGATGCTGCAGATGCCGCCTACGGCTGCTGTGGCTGCCGATGGTATCAATGGTGGTGATGCTGGTGCTGATGATGATGGTGGTAACGATATGATGACCCTGTGTCGCTGTTGCCTGAGTGGTCCTGCGTAGTTTGTTGAGGCCATGAATCTCGAAGCCTTGCCAACAGGTTACTCTGCAGAGCCCGACAGGGTTGCAAAACAAAAAAAGGCCGCGACTTAGATACCACTACTTTGATGAGTGTTGGTTTTGCAGGAATCACAACCTAGACCTCACTTGCCCTGGCCATCTCTTGCCGCTTTGTCTACTGTCACTTATGATGTGCCAGGTGTCTGTCGAAGCTGGACATGCAATGATTGGCCAAGCCGTCTCCGACTACTTCACTTCCTTGTTTGGCTCTGGTTCGATCAAGCAGGCAGCGCAACAGAAGATAGTTGACGCGGCAGCTCGACTGCAGCGAGCTTGGACGGCCGAGGTGATTGGGATCAGGGCTATGCTGGTATATTCTGGACTACTGCTGAGGTGAAGAAGACAGGGGAGATCCTGGAACCTTGGAGACGGAGCAGTGGAGAGTCGCATGTCAGGGCTCGGTGTATGGAAGCTGTTAGCTAAGGACCCGGTCCTGGCTGCCTTGCACTTGGAGGGCTACCACTATCTGAACCCTCCTTGCAACAGCGACTTCCCTACCAACCCCACGTGCCAATACCCCAAGTGCCTGGACGCACGACAGCCTGCACCATGCTTGTGGGTGACCAGATGTAGGCGACTCGCATTGTTGGACACTTCGCCTCAATTGCCGCTCAACCCAGGTATCCCGACAAGTCGCTGCTGCCGCCTGCCGGGCCGCCAAAGCCGCTACCTCCAGCAGATTGCACCTGCGGCAGCTTCCCGGAAGCAAACCTTGGCACCAGGGGGTTTCTGGCCAAGTATTGCTCATCTTGCGCCTGCAGGTGAGTGGGTTGCCAACACGGCTGCCAACATCGTAGCGGGGTTTGAGCAGACACCTGCCTCCCAGTCGAAGCTGGTCAGCAAGGACCTTGCAGTGTCTTTGCGGAACAGGTGCATTTGCTGCTAGGTACAGGGAGGGGGATAGAGAGTGCAGAGAGGATTACAGAGCCATCGACACTTATGCTTTCTGCACTCTCTTTTATGTTTACGGCGCGAGTTCATGAGCTTGAAGATCCTCCTGGACTGCACACGTGCACACATGCACAAGCAGTGTTAGCTCCACGTGGGCTCTTTAGTCCAGCAAGCCTGCGCCAGTCGTGCTGGCCCTGAAGGACGCGTTCCACGATGTTTCCGATGTAAGGCCGTTCCACTTGCCACACATCTTCGAACCAAAGCCTCGCGGCGATGACTGGATCAAAACGTAAATTCAAACTGTCAGTTGCAAAGGGCTGCAGCATGCCAAGGTCTTGTCATTGACATGCGTTTAAGGCCCGGAACTGCGTGCACGGACCCGGCAAAGTGCTACATCAATGCCACCACTGTGTCGATGCCCATCTACGACTTCAAGGATTACAGTTTTGGGGCTTACGAAGCGCAGAGCAGGCTTTTGTTGTTCCGGCGGTGTCAGGACGACTTCGATACTGGCCTTTGGCCCGTCACTGCCAGCGAGTTCCGCAGCCCAGCTAAAAAAGTTTTTGGCCTGCGGAAGCTGCTTCATGTCGGGGCCGAGGTACCAAGTTCAAGTCCCGCGAAGCTTTGCAACAGGCTGCAGCAACGTTCTGTTGTCCTCGAGCTGGGATTTGGAACCCTGTTTTTCTGACGATCGTATGGGCATCGAGACGACATGAAGCAGTGTCTCCCAGGAAAATCGGCCTTCAGCATCCATAGTCTTTCCCTCTCGGAATATTTTTACGACTTCCGAGGTCTTTTGAACTGTCTTTGCGGGTCCTTGTTTGGAGACTTGCTCAGACTGAAACAGGCAGCGGGGCTCCCGAATGTCAACTACACCGCCACGGCAAGTTGGCTGCAGCCCTCTTGTTCGAACCCTTCGTTCCGGTTGGAAATTACCTGTCATTACAGATGGTCTCGCATTGACCCTTGCTTGTCCTGACGGTGGGTGGGGTGGCTCATCGTGAGGACAAGGGGTTGTAAGCGCACAAGCACTGGCACCTACTATGCACTCCGCTTTTTATGAAGTTTCCCACGATGTTGTGCAATAGCAAGCTTCCTCGCGGGCCTCACAGCGCTCGTCAGCTTGTCGGCCGGGTCCAGTAGTTTCAGATTATGACGCAAGAGCTAGTGGACTCATGCACAGCATGCATTCGGGTTTGCAGTTCTTAATGTTGTGCTCGTAGAGTCTTGGGAGCAACAGCTTGCACAGCGCTTGTTCCTTGAAAGCTGCGGGTCCCGAAGTCCCCGTTGTTCGTGTCCGGCGAGCTCTCCTTCCTCGCGTCTTCGAACCGCCGGCAATTCGATTCGAGATGAACCGAGGATGAGTCGAACACCAAGATCTGCCAGTCCATCAACCAGGCCATTCAGTTCGCGCATGCTGTCTACGTGCATGTGTCTGTGTTCGTGTCGGCGTAAGTGCACACGTACACATACATGATTTTTTTGTACGAATATCTGCAAACGTGTCCACAAACTCCAGTCTGCATCATTTGATGCTTCAGGGCCTTGCGCCACGGGCCGGTTCCCTGTCACCAGTGCGCAGCAGTATTGTACCTACTCTGCCCAGGTCAACAAACAGATGTACATGTCCGCATATATACGCGTTTGCAGGCACTCATTTTTGCCATAGATTGCCGTGTAGCACACGTGTGTGCGCAGGGACATGAGCGACTCGTCGTGCCGGCAGCTGCTCCGGCTCGACGTCGCTTTTTCGGTGACCAGGCGTTCTGTAGCATCCTCCCGGCTGAGCCATGTCCTTCTCGCCGGCAGACATCGAGGCGGCCTTTGTGGTGATCCTGGCGGCGCTGGAGGAAGGGGAGGACTTGGGTCCCTACCTCCAGCAGTGCCCGCCGGGCCCCCGGCGGTCCTTGATGCTGATGCTACAGGCGTCCTTGCCGGGCCGGACGGCGGGGAATGCGAACCCGGCAATGCCTAAGGCAAAGCAGCCGGCAGCTGGCCCGGCACTGGTGGCGCTTCCGGGTCAAATGATGGAGCTCCCGGCGGCACCGGTGCCTCTGGTTCCAACGATGTGGCGGCGTCCAGTGCGGCAGGGCACGCCGTCCCGGAGCCTAACCCGGAGCCGCCGGCGGCGGCGCAGGTACAGGGCCTCCGAGGGCTTCAACTCGGAGGCGGATGCCCGGCAGGCCAGGGAGCTGAACTTTGTCTCCGCGGCGGAGTTCTACGCGGCCTGGGCGGCGGCTTCCGCAAAGCAGTCATCCTTCCCGCCGGCGAAGCCGGCTCCGGTGGCGAAGACGCCGGCCCCCAACTCAGCGGAGATGACGGCGCTGCAGAACCAGATTGCAGCAGAGATCGCGGCGAGGGCCCCGGCACAGCCGGCTTCCACCGGCCCCGCTGCCCAGGCGCCCGTCCCCCCCGGTTTCGTCCGCATGGAGATTCGCGGCGTTACCTACACGGTCAACCGGACCACGGGGGAGGGCTTCCCGGAGTTGCCACGGCGTCCTGGCCGGACGGCGACGGACGCAGAGCGCCGCCACAACGATGAGCTCTTTCGGCGGCTGGTGGATGTTCGCTTCAGGCTCTGCTCCGTCGAGTGGCAGAACCACATTCGGCGGATTAACCAGCCTGGCGCCTCTTCGGATATCCCGGTCCCGGCGGCGATGATGGCTTCCATCGTCGCCTCGGTGGAGGCCCTCGAGGAGCTCGAAGACCGGGCGAGGCTTGACGGCGGTGCATCCACGGCCGTGGTGCCCACGGCGCCCGGCGCAGCGGATTACATAGTCCGCTCGCTGGTGCCTAACCATCGCGGCGGTCGCATCCCTGAGCGGCTGGCCGGCGAGGTCTGGTGCGTGGGCTGGTGTGGACGGCCATGCCCCGGCTTTGAAGGCGTCTGCCAAAGCCCCGGCGGCAGATGCCTACGCCCGGTTCTGATTCGGCGTGGTGGCACGGAGGACCTGGAGGCGCACAACAACCACCTGTGCGATGCGTGCCGGCGCTACCGGAACACGCGTGACGGCCGGTTCTAGTGCCACCCGCCGGCGGGCTATACTTTGACCTCGGCGAGCCCTACCTCTTCCTGGCGATCACCCGCATGGTAGGTCTCCTGGCGTAGCCCTCAGCCGGTTTCTTACCCTTTTTGGTCCCGGCGGCGCCGCGATGCCTTCGCGGGCCTCTCCGGCGGCCGCAGGCCCACGATGCTTTAATTAGTTTCTGCCGTTGCTTCCCGGCGTGCCGTAAGTGCAGGTCGGGAGGCCCAAGAGCCTCGGATCATAGCCTGGCGCGAAAAGTCGGCCCGGCGGTGTGTGACTGGAGTGCAGTCAGCGTAGTGGCAGTGCTGCCGCCCACCCGGCCCGGCCCCTCCTCCCCTAATCGTCGTGGCCCGTTCGTTGAGGTCGTAGCGGCTCCCCGGTTCAAGGATGTCGGCGGTTGACCTCTCGGCCGGCGGCGGGTTCGCGCAGGTGGCGCGGGCCTTCGTCGACATCCAGGCTCAAGAGTTCCTGCCGATCCTGCCGGCGGTGGGGGTGCGCGACCTCCGAGGCGCCTTGGACAATACCGGCGCGTTGCTCCTGGCCGGAGTGCCGGAAGAGGTGCTCCTTAGGTTGGGGGCGTGGCGCCCGGCACCGGCCGCGGCGCCCAGCCAGGCGGAGAGCAGGTTGGCCCTCCAGGCGCATGGTGGAGTGGAGCCGTGCCAGGCGCAGCCGGTCAGGGCTGACATCCCGGTGCGGCGCGACGGTCGGCGAGCCTGCAAGAGGACGGCCCTGCAGGCGGCCTTGCCAGAGCTCCAGGCGGAGTCGTTGGCGGACCAGACGGCGCTTTTCTGGCGCGCTCCTCTGAAGGACCCTTCCGGTCCAGGGTCCGAACTTGGGTGGACTTCACGGCGGCCTGGGCCCTGCCGGCGTGGCCGATCTCCCTGGACTCAGTGAGGAAGGTCGCGGCGAGCATGCGGAGGGGTAGGTACCGCTCGGCGCAAAACTACTTCGACGCGGCGGCTACCAGGAACACGCATGGCAGGAGCAGCCTGCTCGACGCCACTGCTGGGTGAAAGGCCATGCCCTCCGGGAGCAGCGTGCTCGCCGCCGCCCTGGCCCCTTCTTGGTCCAGACCAGGGGGGCGCCGGTGGCCGGGTCCTCCGTGTGCTGCCGGAGGTCCGCCGAGAGCCACCACAGTCTCGGCCGCGAAATCCACCCAAAATCGGAGGCGCATACCAGCGCCGGTTCCACGCCGAGGCATTCGGACACCTCCTTGGCCGACGCCGGCTGCATGACCACATTCTCAAACATGAAGCCGACCCGCCAACCACGAAGCGCCGCCCTCAGCTCCAGGACGAACTCCGCCGAGCGCAAGAACAGGCTGCCGCGAGCAGCCTCTGCGCCGATTTGGGAGAAATCTTGGCAAGGGGGCGCCGCGATGAGGAGGATCACACACTCACCGGCCGGGTCCAGGTGCCTGATCTCCGCCGCCACCTTCTCCACCGAGTCCGCGGTGAAGTCGCCCCTCTGCCGGAGCCAGGGCAGCCGGATGGATGTCAAGCGCCGGCAAGTCTTGTCTGTCTCCCACGCCATGGCCGCCCACGATGTGCCGAAGAGGTCCTCGAGGATCGCCGGCGCCGCCCCGACGCCGTCAAAGAGGGAGAGCAGGATGTACTTGCCGTTCCTGCACGCCGCCCTGGCCGGCTTCAACGCCACCGCCTGCGCGGCCGGGCTCCGGTCGGGTACCCCACCCGAGGCCGAAGCGCCGGGCAGGCCCCGTGCTGTCCCTAGCGCCTGTGCTTCTGCGGGCGGTCGCCGTCCTGCGCCTGGGAGTCTCTCTTCCCCCGGTCGGCATTAGCCCACCGCCGATCATCATGCCAGTCCTGGCGGCCGGGCTGCTGGTTGGAGTCGCCCCGAGGGCGCCAGAACGGCCGCCAGCCGCCACCACCGCCTCCGCGGCTGTCCGAGCCACCCTCATCGCCGCGGTGCTGGTGCTGCTGTTGCGCCTGGCGGGGGTTGTTGCGGCGCCGCCGGTTCTTCTTGATCTTCTGCGGCCCGGGCCCGTACCCCTGGTGCGCCGCGGGGCCTGGCGGGCCGTCCGTCTCCGGGTCTGGCGGGTTGAAGCCCTCGCTGACCTTGTTCCTCGCCGGAGGTCCTTCATGATCTCCGCCGTGACCTCCTCAAACGTCCGGCGAAGGCGCAGTACTCCGTGATCGCCTCGAGCTGGGACGTCCACCACTGGGCGTACTCCGCCGCCCCCTTCTCCGTGGCCACGCCGGTGAGGGTCCACGCCCAGCGCACCGCCTCGATGCCGTCGATGACGCCGAGGACCCCCCTCGGAGTCCAAGGGTCCTCCCGGTCATGGACCAGTGCGCCGTCCACCAACCGGATCGCCTGGCCCCTCTCCTTGTGGCGCCGGATCGCCAGCGGGTTCACCTCCATGGCCGCCGTGAAGGTGCGCCGCTGCAAGATCTCTCCCAAGCCGACCGCCGTGTACTCCTTCGACTTGGTGTGCTCGAAGTACATGCGCGCCAGATGGCCTCGACGACCGCCTGCTCCGCCTCCGCACGGTGCCGGCGATCTCCACCCCATCCAGGAAGGGCCGGACGACGCGGTCCTCAAACTCCGGCCAGGAGTGTGCGATGGCGGTTCAGGTTGCGGGCCGCCAGGTAGGCCGGCCCGCCGCTTTCAGCCGGGACACATGGCGCAGCAGCGTGTGCCGGGCACATCGGCCGGGGACTGGATGCCACAAGCGCAGCGGAGCTGCCGCGCCGTGAGTTCTCTCTCACCACCCTGCGCCGTCTTGTGCAGGGGGATCCGAAGAAGGACCCAGTCCTCGCCGGCCTCAATGTCCTCAGTGCGGGCCGCCGCGAATTCGATTTCCGGCAGCATGAACCACACCGCCACAAGAAGGGCATCCGCCGAGTGCGTGGCGGACTCCCGGCAATTCGCCCGATTTCCGGCGGGTTCCTTCCAAGGCCAATGTGGCGGATGCGGTGTCCCGCGGCGACCTGGCCACGGCCGAGGCGATGGGCTGGACCAGAGTACGCACACCGGCGGCCAAGATCTGCGCCATCCTTGCGAAGACCGCCGGCGACCTCGAGTTCGCCATCCAGGGAGCGGCGGCGGAGCTGAGAACTTGTGCTATTTGAGTTTTCCTGTAGTTCGGCTGTGCCGGCGCTGTGTGGGGGTGGGGAGCGCCGGGCGGGTAGCTCAAAGCTTCCCCGGCGCCGGCCAGCCTAGTTTTGGGCGGAGGCGACGGACCCGGCGCGATGCGCATTCTTCCCATACAAAAGAAGGGAATCCGTCGTCTCGTGCTAGCCTTTTCGGCGTTGCCCTAAACGTCGATAGCATATGTCGTGTAGCACACGTGTGTGTGCAGGGACATGAGCGACTCGTCGTGCCGGCAGCTGCTCCCGCTCGACGTCGCTTTTTCGGCCCACCCTCTACCACCCTCGTGTTGGGAGTGGGGAGGAGGCCTCCCCAGTATCGGCGAAGCCGTTTGCTGACAGACCTGAGGGTCGTCCCCCGCCCACGGGCGGCGCGTCGGGAAGCTCAAAGCTTCCCCGGCGCCGGCCAGCCTAGTTTTGGGCGGAGGCGACGGACCCGGCGCGATGCGCATTCTTCCCATACAAAAGAAGGGAATCCGTCGTCTCGTGCTAGCCTTTTCGGCGTTGCCCTAAACGTCGATAGCATATGTCTTTTGCGCATGCTTGTACATCTGTACCTGGATACATGAGAAAGGAGGTGACGCATCCCTCAATCAACACGAATGTGTGCATTTTATGTAGGCCTGTAAGATTCCTTAGGCACCCACACACACACATATGTTCATACACATGTTTGCACAGGGTTTGCACGTACAGTAAAAATCTAGCTAGCTAAACTGCTAAACCAGAGGGTCTTACAAGAACGAATGTGCAGTTGTATTGTCAAGCGCATGAACAAGGTCAGCACATGTACATGTATGCACACAAGATAGATGGACAGGTAGATCGATAGATTCGATAGATAGGTAGATAGTGAAGATAGGTAGATGGAAAGAAAGATAGATGGATAGATAGATCGTCAACGAAATAAGAGACATCCAGCTCAGCCTACGAACGCACAGATGCGTAAGTAGTTGAGCAAGGTTTTTTGCTGTTTGGCCGTTTGGCATACAGGGTCTTCAATGACGCAGGGTTTCCTCTGAAAGAAGGTCTTCTGTTACACAGGGTGCTCTGTGACGCAAAAGTCTTCTGTGGCTATGGCTTTAGAGTTCTGATTTTGCAATGGCTTGGCTTGTTTTGGTTGGCTTTGGCGTGGTCTGGCTTAGACGGAACTCTCTCTAAAGCACGCTGCAGGCTGCCTACGACTGGGCCCTTAAATCGGCCTCCAGCAAGGTGCGGGCTGGTTCGGCTATAGGAGTGGTCAGCTCGCAACGCCAAGACCCTGTAGCCGGTAACGGAATCCATGAAGGAAGCTGAGGACAGCTGTTCAGGTCACTTGCAGATTAGAGGTGCTAACTCCTGCGACATCTCGAATGCAGAGTGTTGGCTTTGACGTGTCAGGCCTTCTCGTCTAGTCTCGTCACACGTTGGAAACTCCGCGGCCCTTGCGAAATTGCCAGGCTGCAGAGTTTCTGAACCCTCCTCCAGCCAGCCGCCAGCCTTTCTAGTGACTTTGTAAATATCGGTGACATGTTATGCATATCAGTCTGACGAGTGAAGACGGTGTCCGAATCAGCAGTGCTTCAACTTTTCGCCCCGCATTCCTTCAAAGCCTGAACTTCACAAAATGGTGTGAGCACTCACGGCATGTTGTTATGCTTTCAGGCACGTGAACGTTTTCTCAAGCACGGCCAGCCGTACGTCTTCCTCGAGGAATTATGGGGACTACACGGTTAAAAGACACCATGCGAACTGTGTTTGCAAGTACAGCAACCGCACTGGTTAGAATCAACTATCTGCTCACATGTCCATAGTAATGACTGCTCCATTTGGAGAAGCTCGCGTCCCGCACTTCGGCAAGCTATCCAAGAAATTATATTTATGCCCAATGCTCGCGAGTGTAGTAGCAGCAATCTGCTGACCAGGGCAGGGCGACTGAAAGTCATCGTTATCTGCATGATAAGCATCCTCGTCGAGTGCAGACTTGGCGTCAGAAGCTGTGCTATCACAGGTAGGCGATTACCAGCATCGTGCAACTGCTCAGCTTCACTCTTGCGCTCACAGACGATCGCAGGACAAGAAGTCTGGCTTTGGAGTTACCGGCCCGACGTGGATCCATGATGCACTTTCATACACCCCCAGCAAGGACGGCGTAGAGGTTCGGCAAGGATGTGTTGGAGAGTCCAGAACCGAAGCAATCCTTGCAGGACAAAAAGACAGTCGAGGTGCAGTCCCACTACTTCCCTTTGAAAAACAAGAGCTTTGACTGCTAAAAGCTTGTGAGATGCCCGTTGTGAGCTTGCGGGGCACTGATGCTGTGTAGCAGCGCCGGCTGCTCATGTGGTTGAATGGTTGTATTGAGTCGCGCGATTGTTTCGGTTGGCTTGGAGGAATCTGGGAGACGTGTCGCTTGGCCCAGAAGATTGCTCTGTTTAGGGTTTGGTCTTTCGGAGTGACGGTCTCAAGGACCTGTAAGGCGGAAAGACTAGTTGGAGTAAAAGGAGACTGAGAAGCCAGAGACAGCTATCCGTTTGCAAGGGCTTGCTCGCCGCTGCTTTTGCTTGATCGTGAGATTGCAACTTGTCTTGCTCACAGTGTGTGGGATGAGTGCTTGCAACCAAGGCCTTTTATCCAAACTGTCGGCTACCACTATTGCAAGCTCTTGTCGCCAGCTCGGGCTATGGAGTGGATTTACGTGGATGGCTTGAAGGAGAGTGCCTAAACATTGCTGTTGGTTGTCACGGGACGTTGCAGGGATACTCATCGAATCTGCAGGAATTCTACGGCACCCATGATTCTGGGATGGAGATCCTGATGTAGCCTGCTTGGCGGGCGACTGCTGCTGCGTGCCGATGAGCCCCGCCATAAAAAAGTCGAGAGCATCTCTCGCCGTGTGGCGTATTGGCCGGTTCATTCCTGGACGCGCTGCTGCCCACCTTCAGTGTCAAGGGAAGGGTGAACCTGCGCCTCTTGTGCTTGGCGAGACGGACGCAGAGACTGTGACTCTTAGGCGCTCTTCTTTGTTTTTCCGAGCATTTCCGTGCTCGCTGCTCGCTGCAGCTTCCAGGCAGCTTCCTGTATTTGGCAGCACTTAGGAGTGCTTTTGTCGGATCCAGAAAGCTTCGGCCACAAAGGTGGGTCCGAGCGCCAAGGCACAGCTGTTCCATGCCGTGTGGCAGAAAAGAGGGGGTGGCATTTGTGAAGGGCCCATGCTGCACCAAGCATAGATGAGTTACGTGAACACCTGCTTGAAGGCGTGCTGTTTACTGAGCCTGTAAAGCCCCTCGCGATTTCCTCACACCCAAAGTTATGGCGCAGCATCGGTATGATGTGTCCAAGCAGTAGACATGTCTCCTGTCCGGGGGTCGGCGCGGGAGCAGAGCCTTCGCAGAGCCTCCAGCGCAGGACCGCACCTGCCTTTGCGCGGAGGTCTGCTGCTGTCCCGGGCTTGCCGTAAGCGGCAACCGGTTCGGAAGCCCAACGTTTAGGTTTGGCTGCTGCCTAGCAAGATCCCGACATTGCGAGGGAGATCCTTCATGATTTGCCGAGGTTTATGGTGCAGACACGCTTCGATAAAGAGAACACGGCTTGCGATGATTGCATCATCACCGGCACATGCCTGTTTGTGGGGAGCCTACGTGCCGACGGGGCAGAAGCGAACGGCTACTAGTAGAGCTGGTTCAATCTCAGTTGTGAGCTGGCTACTGCAGCTTGCGGATTTTAGACCCAAGGTTTGGATAGTGGACATTGCGCGGCCCGTGCCCTAACTGGGAGTGCTTCAATTCTAGATCAGATCTCGCTCCGAACCGTTAGGTCTCGGACCTGTAGTAAAATGGCACTACGACCCCAGAGGCCACCCGCCACGCAGAAGCCGCCCAGGTGTTTCATCGACATTCCCAGGGAGATTGACGTGCTGGCAGACTGCGACCTGGCATGCACAGGGTGCGAGCAGTGGGAGAGATGTGTCATACCTTTGCAACACCGCGTGTGGTTCCGTGCTTGGCGCCGAGGCATCGTCCTGAGTGTGACAGGATGCATGCATGCACAGCAGCAGATTGAGATCGACGAGATCAAGAAGAATGGCTATCAAGGCCAGTCTAGCGAGAACGGGCTCAGGCTTGGGCGCAGAGGGGCTGCATGCAGCAGAGGCATGCCTCCACTCATCATGAACTCGCTGCCGCCAGCGCAGCAGATGATGTTTCAGAAGGCAGGGCAGGTTCTCTGCCCAGACAAGCTTTCTTACACTGTGGATTGAGTGCGGAAGGTGGGCATTAATGGTGCCGGCGGAGGCATGCACCCGGCGATGGTTGGGGCGCCCCAAGCACAGTGCCCCCGGAAGCATTGCCTGTCGAGTCGTGAGCTTGTTTGCCTTGCGAATTGGTTTGGTGACGCCAACGGGCGAGGGGCCATGTCTGCGAGACCTGCCTTGCAGTCGAGACGACCTGGTTGCGCTTTACCGGCCCGAGTAGTGAGTTTCTTTTGCGAGGTACATGGACCAGTATCCGCAGTACCCACAGTACCAGCCCCAGCTTTCATGGCACGAGAGAAAAATGCTTCGCCAGCGCTCCCTTTGATAGAGCGGCTCGCGGGGGCGTGTTGCGCGGCAGCAGACTGTTCTGCTGTTCTCGGCGGGAGCACGGGGGTGTTTGTGGCATCTGTGGGCGTCTAGGCCCTTCGTGGATAGGTGGTGATGGCACCCACGAAGAGCCTATCCAATGTAGCCCGCCTCGACGCATGTCGAACTTGTTAGCCCTCCGTCCCGCAGGCAGGGAATGCCAGTTCAAGGAGTTCCGGTTGTGCAAGCAACTGTGGTACGGTGAGGCGGGGAAGTGCATTGAATAGGCAGAGTCCAGGATTTGCCCACATTGCTTTCTCTTGGTTTGGCAGTTTAGCAACTGGGAGCGCTGGTGGGGTAAGCAAGTAGTACACGTTCCAAAATACAGGATGCCGGACAAGCACCTTGCTTTTATGGGTTTCGAGGATGTTGGGAGTCACAGTGCTTGCGCTCAAGTGCGAGAGTGGATTCCCATTCCCGTCCTCTGAACTCAAGTTGATGCCTACTTGATACCTCACGAACTTCTCTTAGTTGCCGTAAGTTTTACTGGCTGCTGGCTCCTCTTTGAGTCTGTGAACAGCCCCAAAGGAACCGCCTGAATCCCTGAACCCCAAGCCCGAACCCTGCGGCCAGGTTCGGCCGCCGCGTCCTCAGATGTCGAGTCCCAGGTGCCCGCATGGTTTGTCCCAGTTCTACTTTGTAACGGCATTTGTTGCGCAACCCTCGTGCCGATCGCCTTTCTTGCATCTTCTTACTCTGCCAGACTGCAAACCGTGGCCAAGGTCGCGTGCCCCTTTGGCCGAAGGCCGAAGCAGACTTGAGCTGGGCACGTACGTGAGACCGTAGTTCGCTTGCGTATGGTGCCAGTCAGGTGGTGTTTGTTGTCAGTGCCGGCCTTGCAATGTCTTGCATATCGTCTTCCGAATAGCACAGGCTAGTTCACTTCGAAAATTCAGTCTCCTACAGGTTGCAAATCCGTTAGCCGTTGCACTTCCGATATCTCTGATGTCTGTGAGGCCTTCATTCGGAAGACTTCCGAAGGAGGTGCCTTAAAGGGCGCGACAAGACCGGCAGTTGGACCCGCACGAGAATGCTGCAGAATTTGAGCACGAGGCCCCAGGATAAACACACTCGGTCAGCTTTCAAGACGCTTTAGGCTTCGCCTCCTGTGCACAAGCGGAAGCAGGGACCCTCAAACCACAGCAATTATAGCAAGAAGGATGTTGGGCGCGTGTCAGAACAACGGTTGGCAGCGTTGGTAAAACTCATTGGATCCTAAACATGATGCCGTGCCCGATTTTCACTGATCACGCAAGCGCTAAGCGCTACGCGAGAGCAGCCACTGCTTTTCTGAAAGCAGCTCATGCGACTGTCGATGCTGTGTTGTTGGTGGACACCTGCAGCAGATCGTCCCGCCCTAACCAGATGTGCCCTTTTCCCGACCCCGACAGCTAGGAAGTGCACAGTTCACGCTCACAGCAAGCAGTCATCTCGGAGTCGTGCTAGTAGCGAGCCTCGGACATCTCAGTCAGAGTCACAGGCCTTTGGATGCCGTCCGATGCTCGCCATGGCATGACACAGACCAAACATGCCGCTCATTGCCTCAAAAGAGCCGTCAGAGACGAAGCGGAGCCAGGGAATTTGAGGTTCAACGTGTGCCTTTCAGGAGGCGACAGCCGTACGGCCTGTCGAGGCCTCGCCCAGCTCCCCCGGGCGCCGGCGACCCAGCGTAAGGGTCACTGCCTGCACTGGCATTTTCGGTTTGATCTCCATTTCGGCAATGAAGAGAAGTGTCAGTCATGTCACGTCAGTTAGACACATTTTCCTGATTGCTCAGATTCATTGTCTAGGCCATGGCACTGTTTTTGATTTTCGTTTATTCGATCCTTGCCTTTCGAAGGCAGCTCTCGTGCACTTTCGACACCGTGGGGTGAGATGGAGGCATTTACCAATCGGCAGTTGCGTTTACATGAAGATTGATGTAGATTGTACTTCTTCTTATGCGAAATGAGTGTGAGCCACGTGTTGCTCAGAGCCAGGCAGCCAAACCCGAGTCCACGCCGCAGTCGTGCTTGTGCCTGAGTCGATGCAGTAAAGGGTGGTCCAGCTCCAGCTCAGGGAAGGGTGCATGCATCTGGATCGAGTGAGAGGGAGGTCGGTGTTTTCAGCTCTGATCCACTCGCGTTGCACAGTTGGTGCCGACCGGGCGTGAGATGTCTCTCTCTCTCTCTCTCTCTCTTTTCTCTCTCTCTCTCTCTCTCTTTTTTCTCTCTCTCTCTCTCTCTCTCTCTCTCTCTTTTTTTTCTCTCTCTCTCTCTCTCTCTCTCTTCTCTCTCTCTCTCTCTTTTCTCTCTCGCTCTCTCTCTCTCTCTTTTCTCTCTCTCTCTCTCTCTTTTCTCTCTCTCTCTCTCTCTTTTCTCTCTCTCTCTCTCTCTTATCTTTGTCTTGTCTATGTGTCTAAAGAACCATGCCTTCGTGCTTGTCGGTGTGATGTCGGCATGTACCGGTTCAACAAAAGTTTGCACGCACTGTGGCGTGGCTGTTATATGTGCGTGCTGTGCTGTATCTGGACGAAAAATGCTGCATGCACGTCGTGTATGTTAGTGGGATGCGAGTGGTATGCTCGCTACGCAATACCGTCCTGTTGCCGATATGCAATGCTGTAACGTGCTGTTACAATGTCATGCTCAGGTAATTTTAACGCTACGCCGCCCGCCTCGGCTGTGTAGCGGCAGGGCGAGGGGGCAGTCGATGTTTTTTAATGCTAGGGCGGCCTGTCAAACCCCAACCTTTACACGGTTGTTGATACGAGGAGAACGGTGGGGGGGGGGGGAGGGGGGGGGGGGGGGGGGGGGGGGGGGGGGGGGGGGGGGGGGGGTGGGGGTGAAACACTGAATGTTACACATCCAGGTGCCTGTCTGTTTCACGTATCACTTGCATGTATCCATGCCTGTTGCTCAAGGTTCTAGTGCAGTGGACTACAGCTGTGCGCCTGTAGCAAAAGAGACACCTGAGTGCCTGTGTTCCTGTACGCCTAGCGAGGGGATACACGTCCAGGTTACATCTCAACGTGGTAGCGGAGCTCCCGGGAAACGGGAAGCTTCACACTTGTGGAGGTACCCGTTCGGTACTCTCTACACAGGTGGAGGCAACCGGAATACCCGGTGTGCTTCACTCAGGTGAAGGTGACCGGAGTCTCTCCGGCACACTTCACTCAGGTGAAGATAACCGGAAGAGGTTTCTCCCGGGGCTCGATCCAAGAACAGCGCAATGGCTAGCCACTCTGCGACTATCTTTGAGCATGAAGGAGGAGATGATGACTACCTCCTCCACGGAAATGAATCTTTCGCGACTAATCATCGTCATCTCAATGAATTACACCGTCTTTCAGCTTTCCAGCAGGTGACCACCAAAGTACCTCCATCTTATGATGGTAGAAGCAGTTGGTTTGCCTATGAAGATGCGATCGATGACTGGTGTGACATTACTGAGCTAGACAATGATAAGCGTGGACCAGCTTTGAGAAATCGGCTAGAAGGTGAAGCAGCAATCCACAAGAGACTTCTCGACAGAGATCGCCTGAAGGACCCGAACAACGGAGTGAAGTACTTCAAGAGTTTCCTGCGGCCGCTTTTCGTGAAGGGAGCAGCGAATGTTTTTCTCTATCGCTTCCAGCAGTTCATGAACATGCACCGTGGGAACGGAGACATGCTTCGTTGGATTACCAGGTTTCAACTCTCTGTTCAGAGAATGCAAGAAGCGTGGAACGATACCTATCTGCCGATCGAGGACCCGAACAATGCAGAGGTCAGAGCTTTCATAGTAGGACTTCCTCCAGAAGAACAAGAAAACCTTACGCCAGCTCAGGCAATGGAGAGAGCCAACGAACGGCTCAGAGAGCAGCATGCTCGGACCATTCCGATCACGCCCAACCTGGTCGCTTTGATCTTTGTGTCCCTGTCTGATCTGACACAGGATCAGCGTCAGGTGTTGACATCACTGATGGCGCATCGGAACCGAGTCCTGGCTGACTACAACACGGCCGAGCTTCGCGAAGTCTACCTGGAGATCTTCTGTACGACCAAGACTACCGTCGACAATCCACTCCTCGCTCCTTCCGGCCACGGTGGCCGCAAGACCTTCCTTGTGATCGATGAAGGATATTTGAACGATCATGAAGGCTACTGGGTCGAGGACGAGGAAGATGGCACCGAAGGTTTCCTCGAAGCGGATGAGGACGCCTTCTGGGTCTACGACGACGAGAACTATTCATGGTTCCAGCGGCGCTTCCAAGGCCGCAAGATGAGGCGCGGATTCAAGGGCCACCGTAAAGGCAAAGGAAAAGGTGGCAAAGGATCCAAAGGAAGGCGCTTCTTCAAAAGGAAGAAAGGCAGGTCACATCTTGCCGAAGAATCAGAAGCATGGCAAGCAGAAGGACAATGGCAAGATTACCATTGGAGCGATCAGTCCTGGGATGACTGGTCCTGGTACGAGTCTGAGGAATCCTATGCAGCCAAAGGAAAAGGAAAGAAAGGAAAGAAGGGCAAAGGAAAGAGCAAGTTTGGCAAGGATGGAAAAGATGGAAAGTCCGGAAAAGACGGACAGAGCCAGCTTGCTGATGCTGCCCCGAGCGGCACCACAGCCGCCACAACCTTCTTCGTTGAACATCTCAACACTCCGAACTTTTCTTTCATGGCCACCGAAGAGAAGATCAATGAGATCGAGGAAGCCTTCATCTCTCAGCCCTTGACGCCGACCGCGATGGTGTTGGACCTGGGATGCACGAGAGCAATGGCTTCGAGAGTGGCCGCACAGGACCTCATGGAGTTCTGTGACAAGAACCAGAACTGTGGCATATGGTACACCATTGCTGAGACCACTTCTCAGTTCACCTTTGCCAATTCCGAGTCTACCAAATGCAACCAGAAGTTGGTCATTTGCATGTACGACCGGGACTTTGCAGTTCAATCCACAGAGTTCGACATTGTGGAACAAGGGCATGTTCCCATTCTCATGTCCTTACCTCAGATGCGCAATCTTCGTTTCCAGTTCGAGCTCCATCCGGAAAAGGCCTTGCTCAGCAGCCCTGTGCTGGGAATCAAGGATGTGAGGCTGAAGGTTGCACCCAGCTCACACTTGGTACTTGATCTTCTTGAACTCAGTCAGCTGATGTGGAATGTGCGTTTCAGCAAGCATAAGAAGTCGTCGAGCTTCCTCACCTACTTCTCCCACTACGAGTACGGCGAGTACGGCTTCCATCAGAAGACCGAGGGATGCTGTTCTCATGAACAGGTACCTGACAATCTCGTGTTGGCGACTGATGATGAATGGGTGATCAACGAAGCCGACATGGAAATGATTCGCATCCACAAGAAGATGAGAAGAGTCAAGTACGAACCCAAGGCGGGTTATGTGCCAATTCCGTTGGAGTATCTGGACACCAAGCGCAAGACGATCATGGAGTTCTCCAAGGGAAAGAGCGTTACTCAAGAAGATGACTGGCGTTCTTCTGAGCTTTCTTCAACAAGAACTACTGACTCTTGGAAAGGCAAGACCATTTTCAAGATTCTGCCTGGTGGCATCGAGAGTAGAACCTCGGTGCCAGCCAAGTCCAAGGATCCAACCCGTGGAAAGGTAGGATCTCCAGAGGACATGGTTAGCGCAGGTAAGCCTGAAGACAGCTCGAAGAACACAGGAGCATCCGGAAGCTTTCCGCAGGGAAAGGCACCGGCAAAGAGAAGGATTCGAGCCAAGGGAAGCTTTCCACAGGGAAAGGCACCCGAGGAACCGGCTCCTCCTCCTCTTGCTCCTGAGGATGATCCGGATCTTCAAGAGTACGAACCTTCCGAACCGGGGGATGCAGATTTGCTTCCTCCGAGTCCTCCGAAGGCCCCAGAGCCACAGTCGCTAGAACCTAGGAGGATCGCGCTTCCGTTGCCAGGCCACGAGGTCTCAAGGGCTTCTCCGCAGTATCAGCGCATGTTGGAAAAGCTGAACAATGATGTTGAGCTTTACAAGTTGCATGTGAAGCATTACCACATGAGTCCTGCTCAGTTTCGACGCAGGACCAGCATGCTTGGTCTGCCAGGAGAGATCTATGACAAGTACGACCGCATTGTCAAAGGCTGTCGTGTTTGCAGCACCTCGGTGCCTACGCCTCCGCGAGCCAGAATCGCAGGGTTAAGAGCATCATCCTTCGGTGATCTCATTTTTGTTGATCATGAAGAAATCAAGTTCGGTACTAAAGCCTACTTGGCTTTGGTCATCATTGATGGTGCTTCAAATCTTCTGTGGGCTACGGCTCTTACAAGCCTGGAAGCGCCAGAGACTCTGGGAGCTTTTAGACAATGGACAGAGGAGAACAACTGCGTTCCTAAGGGAATCGTAGGAGATCAAGCATTTTTCACGCCACAGTTCATGTCTTACTACAAGTTCCATGGCATTACTCCGTATCCATGTGGACCACGGACTCCTTGGCCTAATCGAGCTGAGACCGCAGTGCGTCTTTTCAAGCGCACCTGGGCAATCATGGCCAAGGCCTTAGCTGATGAGGGTTATGCAGAGAAGGTGACTGTTCGTCAAGCAGTCAAGAAGGTGGCTTGGGCAAGAAATTGCCAGCTTACCGTCTCAGGCTATTCTCCTTTGGAGATAGCTACAGGAAGACGGCCACCAGACTTGTTTGATGTCGAGAACAGTTCTCCTGAACAGCTCTCTGCTGAACCTGCCGAGGAGGATCGAACCACTCTGGAACTCCAGAGGATTGCCATGCGGGCTCATCAAGAGGCTAGACAATCACTTGACCTTCGGAAGGACCTTGCACGGAGAGTCATGCCGTCTGATGGTCCTTACTCGAAGGGTGACCGCGTGTTTGTTTGGCATAAGGATGAGTCGAAGAAGAAGTCTGAAGGAACCTGGGTCAGAGGCATAGTTGTGTCACAGGAAGGTGCCATGGTGTTGGTTGAAGTTCATCGTGCCGTTCTTCGGGTTAATCAGTCGAAGGTCAGGCGTGATGGAGATCCGTGGCATGATGTGGCCATTCCTCTGAAGAAAGATGAGGTCCCGAGACGCTCTTCTCAGGAAGAGGCACTCGACCGCATCGGCGACGATATTCTTGATCGTGCCGGTTCTGGGTTCTGCTATGAGCATGAGATCTGTTACCACACTCTCACTTCAGGCAAGAGCGATTTCGTTGAGATCACACCTCGCCTCACCGGGCTTACTGCGTGCACAGTCCATTCTGGACTTGATGCGAGTGAACCTGTGTTGTTTGGTGAATGGAGCGCCAAGTCTATCCAATCTTCGATTGAGGCCGCTTGGCGAGTGATCTTGAAGGCAGAGCCTAATCACATTTTTATTCATCCTGTCATCCCTGATGGTTGGACCAGGAAGGCCACCAATGCCTTCTGGCACTTTTGTGCCGAAGTCTGCCGTTGGCAAGATGACAAGGGTGATGGATACTTCGTGACCATCATGTATCCTTCTCATTGTGGGTTTTGGCTTTCGCAGAGTAGTCGCTCGCTGAAGTGGAGGAGAGGACTTTCATTCCACACTTTCAAGAACCGTGGTGTACTTCCTTCAGGGGGAGATGACCACGGTAAGCGTCAGCATGGTGAGCTTTCTTTTCTCACTAATCTGCCTGATGGATCATTTGGCCGTTTGGAGTCGTTGGAAGAAGGCTATGACTCTGCTAACGCACTTGATCCAAGGTTTGCTGTGCTGCTTTCGCAGTGTCTTGTGGGTGATGAACGATCAGATCTCCGACAATGTTACTTGTTCGAAGATATCTTTGAGGATTTTGATGATGGAACACTGTGTGCGTTGTGTTTGCGATCAGACCGCAATTCAGAGGCTTTACCGGTTCTTCCGTCAGAAGCAGAGTACTCATTACTCTCAAACAATGACAAAGGGAAGCTTCCGACACCTCTGAGGTTTGTTGCGCCGCAGCGGTTTGTTACATCGTCTTTGGTCCAGACTCTGTCATATGTTGACAGTCTCCTTCCAGGTACTGAGTTGGAAGTTCACACGACCACATCGTCTGACGCGGTCGCCTTGCGGCCAATGATTAAGAATGTGCGCGTGCTAACTCTGCCGTATCTGGAGTTTGAGTACTGTAACGTCTACAGGGGGACTCAAGGGAAAACACTCCCTTTGGTTCATCGTCATCCTGATGCTGTTGTCATTTTGTGGCAGAAGGGTGATATGAATCATGTGTTTTTCGTGACGATGGCACAGTTGCTTCCTTGCCTTAAGGATATGCAATCAACGCACTGGTCCATGATAGTGTTCTGGAATGAGTCACAGAACAACAATTCCAGACGCGGGCCTGATGTTGGCTTGGACTTCACGGACCAGCCAGCGCCGGCCCCGGTTGCACCGCAACCGCCAGCCACAGACGACGATGTGGACTATCCAGGATATGATGATCCACACGGTGATATGCCTGTGGACGATGAGGAAATGCCACTACAGCATCCAGAGCAGGATTTAGATGATAATCCTGTTGAGTTGCATGTCGGTGGTGACCCTCCTTCACAACCTCCTGGAGGCGGTACTCATGTACCGGTACCCGGGGGAGATGATGATTCCGACCTGGATCACGATCCGGACGGTGATGGACATCCGCCAGGAGGCGGTCCTCAGGGACCGGGACCTGGTTATGGTCCGTCACCGGAAGAGCCTCCTCTTCCGATGGAGTTTCACGAGGAGTCGCCTCCTCCTGGAGGTCCTCCCGATTCTCCTGGGGCTCCGCCTCAGTTTGCGAACCCGGATCAGGTTCTTAGTCCACCGATGCCGTGGCCGGCACCACCTTCACCTATTGTTCCTGTTCCAATTCCGCCGCATCCTCACTTTCCGGTGCCACAGAGTATGCGACCGCCGTCGCCTCGCAATGTGTCTCAGACACGTGCCAGAGGCACACATCCTGAAGATGTGTCTAAGGCCAAGTCACGTACTGTTGTGGGACCTCCGGTTGTGTTGTTGCCTGGGCAGTCTGCGGGAAAGAAGGATCCCGATCCGTCGGGTGACTTTCCAGGTTTTCACGAGCCTGCTTCCTCTTCTTCTGATCCGGCTCCTGTTCCTGGTTTGCCGGTGACTGAGGGGGAATTTCCTATCCAGCAAACCCCACTCCCGGAACCCACCCCGGAACCGCCGGTGCCGGAAGCTGGTGAGGATACTGATTCGGATGCCACGGTTGACTATCGTGATGAAAGCTTGCTTGCTTTGGCTGTTGGAGACGACGACGTTTTGATTCGCCTTCCGTCGGACTTCAAGGTTCCGTCCTTTGTTCCGTTGGATGGTGATGGTTTTGCGTCGTGGTTGACTAAACAAGATAAAATCAAGGCAGGTACCCTCACGCCGGAGATGCAGCGCAAGTATGCCGCCGAAATTCGGAAGGCTAAACTTGAGGAGTTCAAGAGTTACTTGGACAATGATGCAATTCGGCTGACGGACCGTCGCAAGCTTAAAAACGATGTCAATTTTCTTACCGGACGTTGGGTCCTTACTGTGAAGGTTGACAAGAACGGTTACTTTTCCAAGTTCAAAGCCCGATGGGTTTGTCGTGGGTTTCAGGACAAGTTTGCCTGGGATCAACAAACGGACAGCCCTACGGCTACTCGGTATGGTTTCCGTTTGGTTGCGCAGTGCGCTGCCAATCACTATTGGGATCTTTTTCATTTGGATCTTAAGACCGCTTTCCTTCAGGGGGAACACTACAATCTGTCATCTCGCATGGTTGTGGTTCAGTTGCCTCCTGACATCGGTTTGCCTACCTGGATGGTTGGCCTTTGTCTCAGACCAGTCTATGGTCTGAACGATGCACCGAGAAGATGGTGGAATCGTTTGGACAAATTCCTCAGGTCTGTAGGCATGGAACCGACCAGAGCTGACCGATGCACTTATGTCGCATACGACGGCATAGAAGGCAAGAAGGGCAAGAGCCACCTTGCGGCAGGAAGCTCCTCTCAGGAGGAGGAACCTGAAGCAGGAAGCACCTCTCTTGAGGTGGAACCTGCCTACCTCAAGGAGGTTGCCCTTCATGCCATGACATGCTACGCATACGATGAAGGAAACCGTTCTTCCTCCGACCGTGCGGAGGAGAGATCCTATCTTTCATGTCCCGATATCGCTCAGTGCTTTAACACCGATACCAAGAAGATGGTTGACTATGCTTGGAGGCCTGTGACTGATGATAAGCTTCTCGGATTCTTGGGCAGTGTTGCTTGTAAGAAAAGAGGTTGGTTCCCTTATGAGAACGGGCATGCTCTCGTTTCTCACAGGGCCAAGGCTCTCCGTACTCCTGCACCTGTCTATCAGGTCAAGGACTACCCTTATCGAGTTTCCATGATCCTCCGTAAAGGAACATGGTGGATTGTCGAAAGGGCCCATGACCTGAGGTTGGACAAGGGCGATAAGACCTGCTTCCTTGAAGAAGAAGCTGAGGTCCTAGTCTCCTTGTTCCTTCCAGAGAAGGCTTCATACAAGGTCGAGAGCTTATCAGAGCTCTCCCCCGAGTTGGTTGATCAGCTTCTTGAACACTTTGTTGACCCTGTGCATGGAAGTCCCAGCAAAGGTCGCAGGACAGTTGGAGTGATGAGTCTTCATGTTGATGATCTCATCATAAGTGGAACCCCTGAGTTCCTCACTTGGTTCCTAAAGAAGATCAAGGAACACTTCACTGTCGGCCATGAGGACAAGAATGACCTTACGTTCACGGGACAGCGTGTTCGTTGGGTTCTTGATGCACAAGGGAAGAAGAAGTATATCTCGATCGATCAAAAGCTGTGTGTTTCAGAGCTTGAGGAGATTGTCATACCAAAGCATCTTAAGGATGCAGATGCGTGTGATAAATCTCTTCACACTTCCTATCGCTCTTTGCTTGGTAGCATCAACTGGCTTCAGTCGAGGACGCAATTTCAGGCATGTTACCAGTTCTCTCGTCTGGCATCAGCATCCGCTGCTCCGACTATTGGTCACTGCAAGGAGTTGAACAAGTTGTGTCGACAGATACGCAGTGAGGAAGTTGAGTTGCGGGTGTGGCCAGTGAAGGGATCACCGAGGATTCTTGGAATTCCTGACGCAGCTTTCCGTAACAACAGCGACAAGTCCTCACAGAGGGCGATGACTATCTTCATCGCAGATGAAAGGGTCAAGAATCGAAGAGACACCCGAGGCTCATTGGTCTTCTTCGAATCAACCAAGATTAAGAGAACGACCCTCAGTACCACTGTCGCTGAGCTTTACGCCTTGATGAAGTGTTTTGGTACCTGTCAAATGCTTCGTGGTTTGTGGAAGGACATTAGTGGTCTGGATGCCGAGATTCACATTCGCACCGATGCTAACAATCTCGTGTCTACCGCTTCTACTACTCACTCACCCGAACAACAGGAAACCATTCACATGATTCAAATGCTGAGAAAGGAAGCGTGTTCAGGTGCTATTGCTGATCTTTCTCACGTTCGAACCGAACACTGTCTTTCTGACTGTCTCACGAAACGAAGCGCTAATCCTAGAAACCTCCTGAGTTCTGTTCAAACTGGGTGGTTGAAGGAAATTGATTCACATCCTCCTTTTCGTTCCATGATTGAGCACAAGGCCTTCTTGAACGCCTGGCTCCGTAAGGAGTACGCGGTTTTGAGTGCAGTGCAACATGTCATGTTCATGCAGGAGCGTTTGTGAGTCATGTCTGCTTCATGTGTGAGCTGTCGGAGCAATTCAATGCATGTGCTTCATGAAGAGTTGTTGGTCTCTTTTTAAATTTGTGCCTGCATTGCTCAAATCAGCTGGTTCAAAACTCAAGTGAGAAAGTAGCCCACAACTTCCTCTTCTTCTGTTACCAGCATGGCTGCGGCAGGACCCTCGATGGACACTGGACGCTCCTCTCATGAGGAGGCACCATTCCAGGTCTACTGGACACCGACAACGGGATGCAACTTCAAGATTGACGTCCGCACTGGTGTCCCCGACCTGTCCTTGTACCAACAGAGCGCGTCCTGGGCAAACCGTCGTGTACTCCGAACAGTTGGAGATGGCGACGGTAATGCCAGCTATCCTACAAGGGATCGTCGAGCCTATCCTGCGAGTGCTCCGGTGGCCTCCCTCAGGATCATCCCAGAAGGTGTTCCACGGTTTTTCCGTCAGCAGGACACCACGGCGTACTTCCCTCAGGGGGAGATGGCCGCGGTGAACATTCTGGAAGGACAGTTGGCCTTTCTGTCACACGTCCTGCTGTACGAGGAAGCTCACCCTGGGACCCATGTGTTGCAGCGGCACCTCACGTGGAAGTTCGACTTCCTCCGGTGCTTTCTTGGATGTCTTACCGGCGACGAGCTCACCGAGCTCGATCGTGAAATCTTCAACATTCACCAGATGCGCCACAATCACGGTGGATGGGCGGTGAAGTCATCCAAACAGCTGTCATCATTGACCAGGCACGACACGAGGGTCACGCCGGGTCGATACATGGAGATCCCGTTGGAGACGATGATGAAGCACCCCATCAGGCCTTTCGAGTGGGAGCCCAAGAAGTTCTTCGCCTTCTTGATGGCGAACTCGAAGGGTCGCTTCAACATCTGGGTGGCCCCAGTGGCTCTGCAGTTCGAGCGGTTCTTTGACTTCGACTTCTATGTCGGGGTCTCCGCCGTCCAGGGTCACTCACGGATGCCCGAGCGGGTCTCTGATGTTGCTCTCGGGGAAAGGCTCACCTTGGAGCGATGCCGCCAGCTTGGAACGATTTTCCACGCCTCGGATAACTCCAACTACGAGAGCATCCGGGAAAACGGCTTAAAGCTGGAGGCGACGAAGGCGGCGTGGCAGCGGCACAGGAAGGCCATCCACCTCGTTTATGCGGGTGGAGTGGTTTCTCCTGGGGCTGGGACCGTCATTAAGTACGGTACCTACGTCTTCTACGCCAAGCTCGATTACGAGTGCTACCTGAGTCACGGCCACAATCTGTTTCTTACAGACAATGGCGTGGTGCTCTCGTACCAGGACATTCCGGCGATGTATCTCACACATCACTACCGTCCTCCTCACGAGCAAGATCCGGGTGGCATTCGCCACGAGAGGAAGCAGCAAAGCGCAGGGGTAGGCTCTTCTCAGGAAGAGGGAACCTCAGCGTCTGCTTCCGCATCTGCTTCCGGAGGCCCTCCACAGGGAGGGGTACCGGGTAGCAGCTCGGATCCAATGCCTTCGAAGCCAGCTCCCAAGAAGCGGCCAAAGACATCTCAGGATGCAGGCCAAGCGTCACCGGGAAGCTTCTCTCAGGAGAAGGTACCCACATTGGACGCGGCAGCTCTCCAGAAGCTTATTCGTGACAATGAGCTTAAGGAAGAGCGGGAGCGGCAAGCCACAGCCTCCGAAGGAGACACCAAGTATGCGTATCAGTCTGGGGACACCGTCCACGGCAAGATTGATGCGCATAAGTCCCAGCAGCAGGAGGAGCTCAACGAGGTTCTCCGCAAGGCCAGGACGAATCCATGGCATCTCTTCGCCCACGGCAAGTTGCACATGGTGGACTCCTCTGGCCAGCCGATGCTTAGCACCTATGGCGATGCCCTCGTTCAGGTCACCCCCTGGCACACTTTGACTACTTCTATGAGAGAGTCTTTGGGTGGTGAATACGATTGGGCATCGTGGTTGCAGCATCCTCTTTCGGGGTACTCCCTGCACTTCTTCCTCAAGGCCTTCGAGATGGGGAAGTTGCAGGGGAACTACCTCGTGGAGCTGGACAAGAAACCGAAGGTTTACTCCAACGGTTACACGTCACCTTGGATGAACTTTAAGCGTCATCCTGGCGGTCTTGCCCAGATGCTGGACGATGTCTCCGTTGCCGCGTCGAACGAATTCAGGCCCAACGTGGGTAACATTGGATTCGATCGCCCTCGGGACAATGACTCTCGTGCAAAGATGCCAAGGACAGAGGATCCCGACTACTCTCGCAAGCTCGCCGCACACAAGGCTTTCCTCAGGGAAAGGTATGTGTATGAAGAGGTTGGCTATGTGCGAGAGGATTTCCAGATGCTCGTCCGCGTCATCAATGAGGCTTATGGAGTGGACTTCTTCTCCTACATCCAGCGCCACGCCGGTGATCTGGAGGTTCGCCGTAAATACACGGTGCGAACCCCTGAGGGCTATTGTCTCTATGACAGTACCCTGAAGCAGCCGTTCAACGGCAGCTACCTCCTGGCGGTTCTGGAGAAAGTCTTCGCTGAGTCTGACCAGCGCGATTTCAAGTCGGCTTTCGCCCGCAAGGCAAAAGCTGATTTAGTGGCGTACGAAGACTTGAAGGCGAAGAAGGAGTCTGAGCTGAATGAGCTCCCCACCCGACCATATGACGACATTATGATTGAGGAGTTCATCGAGCGACTCCCATGTCCACAGATCGAGGAGATCGAAGAGCCTCCCGCGGCTACTCAGATGGATACCTCCGAACCGTCGTCTGGATCCACGGACTTGCGACAGGGCAAGAAGGTTGATCCGGTTAAGACCGAGCCGACCGATGTGCCAATGGAGACTGATGCTCCAGGAAGCTCTCCACAGGGAGAGGTACCTGGGGCTACTGTCGAGTCAATGGAGACCGAAGCCACGGAAAGCTCTCCACAGGGAGAGGCATCCGAGGTGAAGGTCGAACCTGATGTGCACATGGGTCAGGAAGGAGGTAAGTCCGAGAACATTGAAATGGCTGAGGAAGGCTCACCACAGGGTGAGGAATCCATGCAAGACATTTCTCCCGAGAAGGATGATGAAAGTGAACTTCACGATCAAGGCATCTGGGGGAAATGCAAGACTGTTCCGGATCCTGAGTACTACCAGGCCGCGAAGGATGCAGAGGACCAGAATGAGAACGCGTTCGACAAAATGGGCAGGGCAAAGGAAAAGATCGAGCTCGTTGATCTCGAAGAGTTCAAACATTTCCTTAATCAGCTCACCGAAATCGAACGACAAAGCCCTATGCGGATGCTCTGCAAGCAGCTGCATGGATATGGCTATTCAGGCTTGTATCATACAGGACTTCGTGATCCTGATTACGAGCCCGTTCGCGCCTACAAGGTGCAGCATATGAGTTGGAGGGTAAATGTTCCGAACCACAAGGGACAGAAATACTCTCTCTCTATGGTGGATCTATTCGACCAACTCAACAAGATGGATCCCATCTATGAGCGTCGTCCCGACAAAAAGGACGTTGTTTTTCGTTCTGGGGACGTTCGTAGCACCTTGGACGACAAGCTCATGGGCAATGCCTCTGACATCCGAGAATCAGCACTGGATGTTATGGAAGCACTTCTTGATAAGCTGAAGTCCCTGGATGCAAGCGGCAATCCGGCAACTCGAGAAGAACTTTTGAATGCTATGCTTCACTACTTCTTGAGCACCGGAGTCGATGAAGAGGAGATCGGGGACCTCTCTCTTGAGAAGACGCCGAATCCTTATATTCATCGTTTTGGTCTGGCAGAGGACTCCAATGTCCCTATCCTCACCAGCAAGACCAAGTATGCCGCGCTCATCCTCAATCTCGGCAACATGAGCAGGGGAAGAAAGCGTACCGCTCCTAGCTCCGTTGCTAATCACATTGACTGGGACGATGCTACACCATCTAAAGGAGCCTTGATAAAATCGATTGCACAGTCGAAGACGCATTTGTTCATGCTCTGCGAAGCGGCTAAGATCGATGGCTCCGAAGAGGCCTTCCTCAAGTCACGCGGTTGGCAATTCCTTCGTAACGAGTCCAAGGACCTGATGGTGGGAAGTCGTACAAATGGTGTCGGATCTTCGATCACCCGTCTTGCCGGCTCCACTCTCAGTGGATATGCCCACGAGTCCCTTCCAATAACCTATATGGTCGCGGAAATCGTGTATGGCATGACGTTACCGACCGGTCTCCAGGGCAGTCGTGGTGACGTTCCAGATGAGTCACTGACCAAGGTCTTGGAGCGGGCTGGATCCGACCGGCTCAGAGTTTGTGTCTTCCACCTCCACAACGACGCGGCGGCAGACAAGGTGGCGTTGGCTCATGAAGTGTTGGGCAACATGTTCATCGACTGCTTGCACTACCAAGTCGACCTCATCGGTGGCGACGCCAACATGGCCCTCTACCGGGCCACCGGCAGAAAGCAGGAGTCGATGGATATCCGTGGCGGGATGTACCAAAGCCTTCTCGACTACTTCTTGGAGGCCTGGTCAGAAAGCCCAAGGTGCCCACACTTCTGTTCGCCTCGTGCGAGACATGTGTCAGAAAACGCCATGTGGCTTCTGAAGCAGTATGAGGACACGCTGGGAATGCCATACAAGGAAGCTAAGCAACCAGACTGGAATACTTTTCCTGGTTTGGATCCTGTTATGGCTACAGTCATGGAATGGGGACACAGCATGTCGGACGATCAATGGGCGGAGTTTCCGTCTTCAAAGACTGAGTTCGACATCCATGTCTCTGAGTGGCTATTAAACTCCACCAGCGCCGCGTACCTTCTCAACGATCGGGACTATGACGCTCACACTCCGCTCCTCATCGAGGGTCACGCGAACCAGTACTCTGGAGGCAGGATGAGAGCGCTCAACCGCAATCCCGACACCGTGAAGGAAGCCGCGGACAGAAGAAAAGAGAGACAGAAGCTGAACAAGGCGCATGGTTCTGGTTCTACTGGTCCTGCAGCCGCACCACAGGGAGCAAGCTCTTCTCAGGGAGAGGCAGCTTCTGGTGCTAAAGCTTCTGGTTCTCAACGTCCTCAAGAACCCGCACAACCTCCTGGTGGCAAAGAAG
>CAJNDT010002324.1:530611-874510 GCA_905221615.1 Symbiodinium sp. CCMP2592 | reverse complement strand
TTATCTCTTGCAAGCTCCCAAATCCACCAGACCAAGCGTTGGTCTTAGGAGCACCTGGCTCATATAACCCGCACCGATCTACGTCCCGATCGTGATCTTGGAAACACGTGGCCGTTGCAAACCGAGTGCTGATCTGATACTACCTGTTGAGTGAATATTAAAAGCACCGCTGCAGGGTTGGGATGACGAGGCGCAAGTGCACAACGGCGTTACTTTGAGGATGCGGTGCTAAACATGCCCAGCGCCGTGCTAACGGTTTTCGGAGAGCCAAGACATGGGTAATTCGGGCTCTACCTGCGTGCCGCCTCATAGCGAACAGCAACAAGATGCTCCCCGAACACATTAAGGTCAATCCAAGTACCCGTACCGCCACAGACACGCGACTTTAGAACGCAACCCATATATGCACATACAACTGTAAATATCCACCACAAAAATGTTATTCGTAGGCATCAATATCATAAGAAACAATGATATTAATTCGAGTTTGGCAGGTCCTTTATCTCCGGCACCCTGCTTCGATTGCATCATCTGCAGAGCGTGTCCGGCAATACAGGTATCGGAGGCCGAGTACTTGTCAAGCTGTCTACAAACACAGAGTACGACACTCTCTGCAACAAAATGGCTGCATTAGCATGGCAGATGCTCTTGCCGATCCTTCTTCGGCACGGATGGAACCAACCAGAGAGTTTGATTGGCTTTCGTCAGAAACTGAAACTCGTGCAATTTCCCAGCATGTCCGCGCACACAGAATGGACCGCAAGGCTCTGCACCGAGATTGAGCTACAAACGGCTTCGCTTGGCGTGCCGTTTCCGGACTTCACGACTCGCAACGGGTCCAGACTTCGACTTGAGGCAGGAGCAAACCACGAGATTCACTAGATCATAGCCTAACAGGTAAACTGGAACAAAGAAAGCGAGACGATGAGGCTTCTGGGCACGGCATGGAATGCAGCATGCCTAGCTACAAAGACCGCACACCGAGCAGCCATCACCACTTAGACTCAAGCAGAATTGATTAAGTGCCTGACAGCCCGCCGATGATAGTCGAGGTACTGGATCCATGGCTTCGACATATCCAACATGTGGTGGCCGAATCAAGCACCTACCCGAGGCTTCGCAGGTCCTCAGGTACGACAAGTCCCAAGTAATGCCCCTACTGTATGAGCTTTGCGATTTCGTGCGACCTGTGGCAAACCTGCTGCGCAGGGCCTCAGAAGGACTCGAAGCTCTCAGGGCCCAGGAGTTCGTCCCAGGACAAGCCAGACTCCTCTGCCCGTCGGCTGCCTTCCAGCCTTTCAAAGCGGGCATCTGACTTCTCTTAAGTCTGGGGGAACCGCTGTGCCGCCCGCGGATTAAGTAACATCCAGCCTGTCACCCTGATCAAAAGTAGGAAGTAACATGATTGTGTTTGTGGAAGCAGCCACATGCACCGAGCTTCGGTGACTTTCTGCCGACTGCTTCGTGGTGAGTCCCGAAGTACAAGCCCGGTGGCAAACTCGATGCCGATGAGACTTGCTAGCTCAGCCACTGGGCCACCACACAACACATGCCTCGCCTGTCCGAGCGACCCGGCGTAGCGGAGAAGCTCCGCCGCGGGCCTGGCATCTCCCGAGACCTTTGTCACAAGCTGAGATAAGCACCGGACCAGGCATCTAAGCCGACGGAGGCAGGTATAGGCACGTGGTACATAAAGTTAAAGTGCAAGAGTCTGCAGGGCTCTAGGGCCCAAGCAGGGGCAGCAGCTGCTCCTTGGCCAAACCGAAGCGTGGGGCCTGTGTGGCCGTGCCTGCTGCGGTGCTTTTTCGGGTTCCTTGAAACTGTCCTAAGTTCACAGGATCCGGCCCAGCGGGCTACATGGATGACCGGGCCCCGGGCAAGCAATCGCGTTGATGCGCTGGAAGAGAATCGGAACCTTGCACATCTGAATCTTGGACTCTTGGGAGACCGGACACGTCCAATGCAGACAGCCTGGCCGGGAGCGACGTCAAACCCCCCCCCCCGAGCACCGAGTGAGAAACTCTCTCCTCGGGAGCGTTGCAAACCTGGCAAGCAGAGACGCTACCAGTCGGGGAATTCGAGAACTGACCCAGCAAGACTATGCAAGTGATTGTGATGGCTGCATGAATTGCGGACACGACAGTTAGGAAAGTTTGCACGGTGTGCAGTTTCGGCAGCGATCTCTGAAAGGAAAGAACTCTTTGCTGCAACCCCCGAAACATCGTCGTGGGTGCAGCTTCTATTGAGACTCTGGAACTGGAGCTTTCTCGCCCCATCACATCGATTCCAAACCTTCCCTTGTCGAGTATCTGGCTCCTGGAAGCTAGGCCCTGCTTTGGCTGGAGTCACCCGCCAGAGATGCTGGACGAGCAGATGCAGCAGGTCGTATGGTCTCCAGAAGAGTCCGGTGTGCCGGGTGTGTACCGTTAGCATCTGCCGAACACATGATGCAAAACAGTCGGAATCTTGCCTGGCTCGTGTGGGTCTTGTTTGCTAACATGAGGAGGAAGAGCGGGAAGCCTTCCACCAACATCTTCTCCTCGGCCTTGGTCGGAAATTAGGTGGACCGAAGGCCGCCCAAGGGCCGAGGCCCAAGCAGCTCGAAAGTTGCTTGCCGTGTGCTGGCAGGCATCCTTGCTCCCAGAAATCACCGAAACTCACTGAGCTGGGCTGCGGCTCTGTTAGGCCTGGCCTGGAACATGCGCTGCAAGGGGAGGTTGCTAACCTTCGGCGACTCTGCGAATTTTAAATTTACGGCACTCATGCACACTCCATCGAACCAGCCAAGATGTTGCCTCGGCAAGGAAGTCGAAGTCTATGGCGAACCTGTGCACACTGGGGACATGTGTGCGGCGGGTGCACTCGATAGGAAGGAAAGCGGCCGCACGACCTCGTCACAGAGTCGGAATTCCAATGTGGCCTCTCAGCCGGAGTGCTGTTTGTGACACAGAAGCAGGCCCTGCCATTCAGGGCTGCTCACTCCATGGATGCGCTTCAGGCTTTCTCTTGTAGACAAGATGCTTGTCAGTTGCTTGAACCCGCATTCTACTTCACAGCCCTGTGATCTGTCATTGCCCACTCGCCGAGCTTATCGGGAGTGCAACAAGAAGCGATTCCACGCCTCCGCGCCGTGGGCTCCGTGGCATAGCAGGAGAAGAGCTGCAGATGTCAGGCTTGTGGGGATTTCTGGGGTCTTGGAGCTCTTCTACATGCTTGTTGCGGGGTGTGTCCAGCATTTCTGGTGTTCGACCGAATTCCAAAACAGACTTCCGGGAGCTTGGCGCATTTCAGCGATTTGCCCTCTACTCTGCTGATGCACTCTGGAGAAGACTTGAACGAGTGTATTGCCAACAGCTGCACGGCGGAGCCACCGGCCTTGTTCAAACCAGTGCTGCAGTCGGTCATCAACCTTTCAGCAGGTTGCTGGCTAGCGGTTGGCGTGACACTTCATCAGCAGAATGTCTGTACCGGAGTTTTGTGTGCAACCGTTCCCGAATTTGCAGCAATGACAGTCGCAATGCATTCCACCAAGGAGTTTCCTACGGCACACATTGCTCACAACCTCCGTTGCCAACAGCTGACTGGCCTCTTCACCTCTGGCTTGTCAAGGAGGTCAAGCGCTGACACCAGCTCCTGAACAGCAAACCGAAAGCGAGAGGCGGTGAGGCATTGAACGGGCTGCTCGCCAGGCTTCCGCTTTACACCTGTGCTGCACGCAGCCGACACTAAGTGCAACGACATCGAGCTTCTCCTCACTTCGGCTTCTGAGAAGCACTCCGTTGAGGGGCACGATGACCTGTAGCACATGAGCCCCCACAAATTCTCCCGATTGGCCGAGAAGTGGCCTGTGGCCGCTCGACTCGACGACTTTCCCGTCATGCCGATTTTGCACAAGTCTAGCAGGCTGGGTAGGGATCCGGCACGCCGACAGAAGTTTTCTAAGCCACCCGACACCTGCACTGGCCCGTTAGTCTTAAAACTCCCCAACATCACTTGCAGGATCTTGCAGGTCATAGGGTCTCGCTTCAGCTGCATAAGCGAAACCCGCCCCGTTCTGCAGACATCGTCAAACTCGGAGGGAAGACATCCTCAGGAGCCATGCACTGTGCCGCCACCTGAGCAGTGCAGTGGAATTGAGAGCGTCAAGATATTTGGTCCTTCAGAGCCTCGAAAACGACCTGTCTGCGACAGCTACGTGGTGTAGTAAACAGACGTAACTTATCGCTGCCAGGCCACGTCGGAAAGCGCCTTCGTGAAGCTGTCGACCTTCCCGAGCTTCACCCGCAAGCAAATTGCTTTGAGACCCTCTCAGTGCTTTCTCAAATGTACGCTTTATGGGACTTTTGTGTCGATGTGAGGCCACGGCAGTCATGAGCCGCTTGGAGCCACCCCCGGCCTGTCGCACACGGGACCATGGAATCTGCAACGCCTCTGAAGAGCTCTGAGAAGTCTGCAGAAAGGCTTGTGCGACACCGGTGGTCACCGGTATGTGCAGACCGCGTGCAATCGTGGAGGCCAATGTCTGAGCACCTGGCAGCCTAACCACAACTGCGCTTTTTCCACCCGTCAACTCACGTCCGACGGTAGCAGACCTTTGGCCTTGCTACCGGCCCGGGCAGGCGGACGCCCTTCGCAAGTCCAAGAGTCAATACGGTCTTTAGTCATGGTTCTTTGTACCTCTAAAACTCCAAACAGCCGTTCTTCGCGTGTACCGTCTGCTCGAGGTTGCCGTCGGTGAAACCACTCGGGCTGGAACTGCAACGTGCGCGACAACCCGGAAATCCTCACAGCTCTCCACAAACCATGCTCCTGAAACGAAATGTCTGATATCTTGTCATTGATGGGAGCAGCGAATTCTTGCTGCACTTGTGGCTTGTGGCCTTTCACCTGTCTTCGGATTCTCGGGTCACGAAGGATAACAAGGTGATTTGGCTCAGGCGCTTGGGCACAAATATGCTACACCAAGGCAAAAGATGCTTCATGTCACCTATCCCTACGCAGCTCGCAAGTCGGAAGCTTCGCATCGACTGTGAGGTCAGTCGTACAACTCTATTGTCGACGTCATGCCATCCTAACAGCCACTGGCTGCTACTGGGAAGGACAGGCTCTGGCTGATCCTTCAACCGCCTCTTCCCCGCATCATGCAGCATCCGCCGCGTGTCGCTGCTCCCGGCATTGCTCGATTCAGCGACTTCGCTGGGCTAAGTCAGCCGCAGTGTCATGATGAGCCTGCCGGTGGAGAGGCTGAGACGACACAGATTGCCAGATACGAAGCTATGGCTGCCCAGAGCATCAACTAACTTCGACGTCGTAGCCAGCCAACATTGTGAAAGACTAGCCTAAAGTTGGTTACGGCTTCCGACCTCGCTATACGTCCAACGACTAAACTTTTCCCGGCATGCTCACAAGCACGGGCCTTGCAGCTCGGGCGGCCCATCGACAGCTGTGCATCCACTGGCCTGGGGTCAGCTCCTCGCCAGCACCTCCGAATTAGCTTCTTGCATCTTCTGAGTCTGAGAGCGCGGGACACACGAAACAAGAAGCCGCCGGACCGTTGAAGGCAGCTTGGAGCATCTGCTCCCATTCGCTCTGACGAAGGTTCGCATCGAAGCGGTCGAGGCAAAACCTGCTGGGAAGCGACTCTTCAACGTGGGGCCAAGTCTAAGCTTTTCCTGCAGACCAAAGCCTCAGCGAGCAGCACTCAAAGCGAAAGCCCGCCTCTGGGCTTCAGCACGACAGGCCTCTACCGGTGCCGAGCCGCGCTGGCTCAGCTTCCTGGAACGGCATCGGTCTTGGACCAACCATGACCAACCAACACAGAATCCAGTAGACAGCCTTGACTTCTGTCTCTGCTGACAAGCGGCGTGAAGATCCTTAAAAGAGTTGCATTGGAGACACACCTCTCCCTCATCGTGTGGAGGAACTCTCGGAAGGTCGGATCTGTTCGCACGTCCCCGCTCGCAGGCAGCACAATCTCCCCTCCTTCAACCTGCCGCGCATGTCAACGGAAGGTAGGATGCAAGCCAGGCCGAGAAGTGATAAGATCTCGGTGTGGCACTGACTTGGGTCCTTGAGCAAGTCTGTTCCAAGGCCAGTCTAAGCGGCTAAGCCACAGGCCTGTTGAAGGAAAGGCAAGGCATCGAGCACCAGGTCAGTGACTTCACAGTTTTCCTTAGCGCCAGCCAGCAAAGATGTGAGTCTTCTGAGACACACACACAGAGATGCGCTGAGATGTCGGTGTAAGGCCCGCTCCGCGAGAAAATCTCTCAGGCAGCAATTCGAAGCGGGGTCGCCACTCCGCTGAATCTCCAACAAAATACGGAAGAGCCGCGCGTACTCATACTCCTCTGAAGCCTCCAAGTCCTGGATGACGGCTCCAGGATTCAACACCTCAGAGGCTTTGCGAGAGAGGGAAATGGCCGGTCGCGCATTGCTGAGCCGAGGTGCAGATCTTCGGCGACCTCCTCAGTGTCGGACCGCGATCGTCATGCCGGCATGTGAACGGCGTGAATGCAGGCGAAGGCAGCTCTGAACGGAGAACAAACCATGCCGAAACCAAGCCCAAGCGGATCACGCATGATCCGAGCCACTAGTAGACACCGAGAGAGTCATAGAGCCGGCGATGCTGTCTGCACGCCGCCCACTGCAGAGTGTGCTCGTCTGCGACACGGCACTGGAGGCACTGGCCTTAGACCAGGCGGCTTGATTGTCAAGTGCCGTACTCATTTCAGCTACGCCAAACAAGACAGATAGAGACCGAGCTTTGGCCCGCCCACACAACGCTCCTGCAGCACCTTCTCGGCGTGCTCACCGCGTGGAACCCTGATTCGGAGTCCATTGCTCCTGTCAAGCCTGTGAGCCCCCATTCCCGACTTCATGCCGCATGCCTTGCCTGCCTTCAGGGGCAGTGACAGGCGTGACAACGCCTTGTGGCTCAAGATCCGCCAATTTTTCTGCTCTGACAGGTTTGCGAGAAGAGGAACTCTGTGGCTTGCCCACATACATTGTAAAGAGGATCCTCGGGGAAGGCGTGAAACAGAAGAGCGGATCCTCACACTTCCGTTCGCTTGCTGAGTTTTTCTGTCAACATCTGCGTTTGCCGCATGGTCGCCGGAAAGCTTCAGAATGCCAGTAACCCTGGACGGCCCTAGACCCCCCACCGTTCTCACCAATAGGTGAGTGATTTGAGAAACATGCGGCAGATGAGGAAACAAGATTACACGGGACCCTGGCAAGACCGCTGCAGTGGTCGTGAGAGTGGCCAGGTGCGAGTGTGCAAGACTGGCAGCCCTAAAGTAAAGAGCATCTCTCTGCTTCCTAGTGTCTCGTCGGCCCCTTGCCGGCTCCAATTCCTCTGCACGGTCCGCGGCCTCCGCGCGCTCCTCGCAGGCTCCGTCCTCCGACATGCTCCGAGGGCCCGCGCTGCCTGCACAAGCGGACGAAATGAAGTGACGGTGCTACCAAACACTAAGGCCTAAGAGCACCTCATTTACTTGAGAGCAGTGCGGACGAAAGCTAGGAAGGGGGAGTAGAGTAGAAGTACCGAGAAGTAGCAAATAGAGGCACAGTAGGTGGCTCGGGCGACAAGACGGTGCAGGACGTGCTCGCGCACGTCGATGAGCGGAGCGAACGCCTGCCAAAGATTGCGGAATCCCTGCACGCAAGAACTCCAGAACGACAGAGCGCAAACCGAGGGAGCACAGCCCTGCAGACAAGCCTTGCTGTTCCAGAATAAGCAAGCTGAGATGCGCATGTAAGTAAAAAGCCGCAAGAACATCAGTCACGCACACTTCTTCTCCATCATACAGCGCGCGACCGCCGCAGAAGACCCTGCTGGAAATTGGACATGCTCCAGAAAAAGCGACCACGCTGCAGCAGACGGAATGCCATCAGGCAGATCAAGCTCGGCAAGCTCTTGCAACAAAGCGCGATGAAAACCAAGGTGCAAAAGTGCATCGAAGGGAACATGATACGAAGTGGTCCCACGACAAAAATCCAGACCGGAATACGATTTCACGCCATCGATGTGTGCGAGCGCAGGAACAGCCCAAGAGAAGCGCATGCGACAAACAGTTTCACGAATGAGCACCCGATCCATGCCAGGCGAATGGTGCCCTGAAGCCAGCGTTGTGCAAAGGCATCTCAAAGCGTGCCAAACGTATCCGAATGCAACAGGAGTCAGTAAGTGACTGCAAACCGCCGGGTGTCTCCCAAGCAGACATTAAGAGAGCCCAAACGCGATCATCCACAATGGGAACTTCCAGGGAATATCGTCGAGTACCATACTGAAATAAATAGGAAACCATGCCGCGAGGAAAAGCGTGCCTACTGTAAAGCACAGCTAAGCGAAGAAAAGACTCAAACTAAACCATCCGGCTTCTCTAGCTGTGCTCGTCTTCATCTAGGTGCAGCAACAAAGTTGACACAAGCATGCGAATCTGGTTGTCTAGCTGTGGTCACTTTTCTTGCAGTCGGATACTCATAGATGAGCCAAACCCTGCACAAGAAGTTGTCAAGCATGCAGCAGTGCCGAAGGATCAAACCAAGCATGTATCAAAATCAGCAGCAGTCACCAAAACACGCGGAGGCCCATGCGAATTTGGTTTTCTAACTGGGCTCACTGCACAAGAAGTTGCCAAGCATGCTGCAATGCCGAAGGATCACATCTAAGCATGCATCACAATCAGCAGTCACCAAAACACACAGGGGCCCTTGGGGGGGCCTGAGGGGGGGGGACCCCCTAAAAGTCCTTGATATATCGGAGAAAAGGGGGCCTCCGTGCTAGCTCATCCGAGAGAATTTGTAAACAAGAACTCCCGCAAGCTCCAAGAAGCTAGCTTTCGTGACATCTTGCGATATCCTGTGCTGGAATGGTCCCACCCGCACCTGGGCCCTCTGCTTTCGGTGTTGCTGATGGAGGACGCCTCGCCTTTGCTGGAAGGATGCATCCGGAAGCCAAGCGAAAGATAGAGCCTGGACTGGCCTTCGTTGGCGGCTGCAGATGCTTGGATGAAGGGCCCGCCGCGGCCTTCTCCTTCTGGCCCCGTGCCTTGGTAAAGCGGATCATACACGCAAAGGCTGCAAAGGCTTCCAGGTCCATCCTGAGCCTGAGACCTGCGAAGGGCCAGCACTGGACTCGACATTGGAGGAGGGCTCTCGTCTCTCATCCTCTTCCTCCTCCTGCTTCGCCTGCAAAGAAATGGAGTGGAGAGCTCACCACTTCTCGCCCATGGCTACCGTCCTATTTTACACGAAGCACACCCGACCCTTGCTTTCGGCCTCTAGCCTTCGACCCTGGACTTGCCAGGAGAAGATAAGTAACTTGACGTCGCGAAGTGGGAACCGCGTAGGAGGTCAGGGCAGGGAGAGCTGTCAATGTTTTTCGGGGAGGTGGATAAGAAGCAGGATGCTGAAACAACCGCGCTACAACTCAGTCTTCAACACCGTCTGCTTCGTTTGTCGACTCGCTTGCGTCCGGGCCAAACCGCCTTAGAAGAAAACGTAGTAGCGTTGCTTTTCGGACTCCTTGGACTACCGCCTGAAGAAATACACCTAGTGTGGCAGGTAGCACAGCAGCGGCAGCAGCAGCAGCAGGAGCAGCATCAGGAACAGTCCCAGTGGCAGTAGCGGCAGCAGCAGTTACAAAGGGGGAGCAGCAGCAGCAGCAGGAGTAGTAGTATTCGTAGTCGTCGTCGTCGGCGTAGTATTCGTAGTCGTGGTGTCGTGGTCGTGGTCGTCGTCGTCGTCGTAGTAGTGTCGTAGTGGTAGTGGTAGTGGTAGTGGTAGTGGTAGTGGTAGTGGTAGTGGTAGTGGTAGTGGTAGTGGTAGTGGTAGTGGTAGGTAGTGGCAGCGGCAGCAGCAGCGGCAGCGGCAGCAGAGGTAGTAGCAGCACTGTCGTAGCAGTAGTGATAGTAGCGGCAGGAGTACACGGGAAGGTTTAGGTTGCCGAGGGGCTCCAGGATGGCCAGACGCTTTCGCTTGCTTCGGGTCCGCTTGCTGAGAGTCCTGCGCTTTCCAGAACGTTGAATGCGAGCTCCATCACCACAGAGAGGCATGTGGCAGAGCACAGCATCAGCCACTCCAGGAAATGACTTTTTGAGTCTTACTTAGTCAAGTCCTGCGGCCGTGTCTCGACTGTGGCTTGGAACTCTTTAGCCTCCGCCTCAGGTTCTTCCACAAGCCACTGCCGCTGCTTTGCTGTGTGCACTGTGTGTCTTCGTGAGGTCGTGAGACTTGCAACTCTGCCGGCCTTCGGCGGAGGCTCGGCGAAATCCTCGCCCTGGCGCTCTGCGGCAGATCGGGGGCTGGCAGTCCTCGCAAGACACTTGGAAATGTCAAGAAAGTGGAGTCGCTTTCAGTGTGAATAGTGAGTGATCCAGGCATGCTATCTCGGATTCAGCTTCCCAGTTTGCCCAACCCTGATGTGATCTTCGGTTTTGCACACAAGCCCGTGCTGGTACAAAGCCACACGATCTATCTTTGCTTGTTGATGACGATGATGATCCGGCTGCTTGCTGCTTGCTGGTGCCGGTGCCGGCGCCGGTGCTGCCGGGCCGCTACCCCAGCGGCTGTGGCTGCAGCTGCGTCTGGGGCTGCCGGTGCTGGTGCCGTTGCTGGTACTCTTGCTGATGCTCTTGCTGGTGCTCTTGCTAGCGGTGTCATGTCAACTCCCTCTCGGCATGATGTAGTTTACGGCTGAACCACTGTCTCCACATCTGCTCAAGCTATGATCTGTCATGACTACGTTTACATCACATCACCAGAAACTTTCCGCCTGGAAGCCGTCGGCAAGCTATGATTCGCATGCATGGATGTTTCCCGGGGACACGGACAGTCCTTAGTGTCAACAAGTGACCCAAAACTTCGCACAACTGCACAGAAAAGAGGCAGCTGCGGTGCATCGTTCATCGCCTAGCAAGACGTGGGTGGGTTGTCCATGGTCGTTCTGTTTCTTCAGACAAGGCTCCACTTGGCATCGTTGCAGTCTGAATTCTGGGCACGCGCCAGCGTCACAAATGGTCAGCGGCACCAGCCCAATCCTGTCAGAGGCAACCAATTAATCACGCTTCAGAGCCAGTTTTTCAATGTCGGAGCCTGGAAACTGCTTCACGAGCAAAGCGCTGGTTGCTGCTTTCGTGGAGCTCGACCTCCTCTGGCTGCGTCCTTGAAACCAGAAGTCTACGCGAGGGGGTGCAGAGCAAGCCGTCGTGCTGCCAGGATGCTGCACGCCCGCGTGCACCTGCCCTGCAGGAGCCACATGCTTTGGCACCATTCGGTGCTGTGGGCGTCCCAGCAAGGGCTCCTCTGGAAAGACCTGAGGGCAAAAAGGCAGAGAATAGCAGCATCGTTTCTACTTGTATCGGCTGCCTTTCCAGTGCCGGGATCATCGTTCAGGGGCGTAGGCGTAAGGTCGCAAATACAGTCGTGCTTCAATGAAACAATGCAGGCCACGGCACAAAGTCAAAGGTGGGGTCGGGCCCGTCCAGGGCCACAGCCTCTGCCGCATGGAAGGGGCTGTCCGAGGCCACAGCCTGCTCTGCCTGGTGGCGGACACACATTGCACTAAACCCGGACACTGCCGCCGGGCCGACGATAATCCTATGACTGCAGTATACCACAGGCCCATGGACTTTTGTTAGAAATGTTGCTGCAGACAGGAGGGGAAACTGACAGGGCTTGATGCAGCCACGGCTGGTGAATGGCCTCGGCCTGGTCCGAAGATGGCGGATGCAGACGCCAGCCGGCAATCGACGAGGGATCATATCCTGTGTGTAGCTGAAAGCAGACCAAAGCACTCGACTAGAAGTGCATGTTCGAACAACCAAGCCTGGTATGGGCGCGACATCCACCGCCAAAGTCTTTGCTTCACCGGCCTCGCCAGAAGCCATCAAAAACCGTCAGAACGTCGTCGGAGGCATCCCTGCTAATTGCACGTACTAGTAGTGCTGTAAAATACTTGTAAAATCATCCAAGAGCAACGAATTTCCCAGGATCCCGCAGCTTTGATGCTGCAGTAACGCCAATCGTGGCGCCTTCTGTGCGCCAACCTGCGCAGCGTCAAAGCCGGCCAACTCTGCACCGGACAGGAAGCCCTCGCCCCTGAAACGCGCAGCAGGTTTGGAGCTTCAGCGTGCTAGGAAGCTCATGACTGGCAGAGGCTCCTTGCCGCAATCCTTGCCAGGGGGAGGATGGTCCGGGGGGATTGTGGCACAATCTCCTCCTCAAAGTAGTCTCCTTAGAGCAGCGCTTCAAGCGGGGAGCCGACGAGGCTCTGATTGTTTAGATATCTAGCATCTGCTGGTCCAGCTCCTTCAGAAGTTACCTTGAGGAACCCAAGATTTGCCAAAGCTTCTGCTGATGTCCCCTCGCCATTGTTGCAGCTTCCAGTTAGCATCTGCGACCTTAGCTGGATCGAACCAACATCACCGGCCCCATCAGACTGACCTTTACGGATCCTTTACGGAGGCCGAAGTAGTGTCCCGACAGGGACGACCAAAGTGCGGTCTGAATCACTGAAGTCGCGATACGATCTGACTGATTGACTGATCTCATTCACGCCCGTCACTCTGCTCGCTGGTGTGGAAGCGCACCTGTGCTTTGACGCAGCTGCCGGCGCGGCAGTCGACTGGAGTCCGCAAGCACGATAGCTGCATGCCTTTGCCCCATGGCCCAGGACGACACCGGGATACCCTTGTGGCGAGCTTGCACTGCATCTAGCGCGGCTGTGCGTGGATGCTCGTGATTTTCGAGGTTGTCTCTTGAGAAAATATGGCTAGAATGATCCTTCTGATTAACAGCCTCGAGCGTTCGAATTCGCAAATGCTGAGCCATCGGCAGAAGCAGGCAAACACGACATTTCCCTCCTCCAAACTTGTAAACGCAACCTCTAGCTGATCACCAAGCACAGCTCCACCGAAATCAGCTGCCTGCACCATGGACTTCCGGCGTTCGGGGGTGTCCACCGGTCTGGTAGCCTCTCTGTTCTCTCGGTTCGCACACGAAAGTGAAGATTGTTTAGTTCCCTGGCTCCTGAAAAAGGTGGCAGGGGACAACAGGACTCCGACTCAGCCCTTGCGGCCAGCCAAAGGCATTACGCACTCTGCCTGCACGAAGATCAGGTCAACCTCTACTTGGGTCAATGGCGGAACCGGGAAGACCTGGCGGGCGCACTGCACTGCACAAGAGCAGTCCCTTATTGCCCATGTACTCGTTTCTGGGCTTGGGGTTTGGAATCGACACTGACAGGCTCGCCTCCTACCACAATATTGCTCTGTCCCTAGTAGTGTTTGGGGGGTTTTAAGTAGTCAACCGGTCCTTTAAGCAGGTTGCACCAGAGCGTTAGGCGCATGTGCATCCACATGTCAGTGTTAGGCCGATGAAGTCGATAGAGGCAGCTGCGTCGGCCACATCTTTCTAGCAACACAACCTCGAAATCCCATCCATGACCGCTGAGTAACTTATGTATGCAGATTGCAGACTGACAAGGGACGGCTGAAGCATACAGTTGCAGCGCATGCAAAGAGCTAAGAGCCAGGCCCTCAAAGGAAGTTGCACGTTGGCCTGTGCTGCCTGTCAGGGACCAAGCGCTAGCATCAGGACTTGTCTTTCCGCCAGCATTGCAGATTGGAGGAAGTCGGTGTCCAGACCGGAACAATCGGTGATCAGTCACAAACTGAATCAGCGTCAAGGTCGAGATGCGATCACTAGTACAGTCTGTCACACTGATTCTGTTCCGCCTGCGCAGAGGAGACGGCAAAGGAGGCCCGTCGGAAAGAAGACCTTTTTGGAGCCCAAGTTGAAGTGGCATGGTGGCTCGCACACACGAGTACACCAAAGAAAAGGCCAGGGCCAGGACGCAGCACCCTCACCGGGCCCGATGCTTCCTGGCATTCATGTCCGGGCCCGTGCACTGCTTGAAAAAAACCTGCGTGAACGCGAGCCTCTTGGGCCTGTCCGGCCCCCGAAGGAACTCCGGCGGAGCGCCCCGGCGGAGTTCGAGCGGGCGAGGCCTCGCCAATGGAGGGAGGCAGTTCGGGCACGGGGAGGATGGGGGAGGAAGCTATGGGAGCAGAGGGAGCAATAACTTCTCGCATCGACAAACACAACAGCAGGATTAACAAAAGCACCGGCGCGCTGTTGCAACGGTCATTCCTTGCACTGAAAGAACTGTATGTCAACATTTCCGTCATGTAGTTGGTCCCGGGCTTGTGGGATCTAAGTGGCACGGAGGGCACGGCCAGCAGTCAATTCACAAAAATCGTCGTGCCGAAGCAAGATTGGGGTGGCTAGAAGCCCCGAGTCGGTTGAACCAACCTGAGTTTCGCGCCCTGGCGGCCTGTGGCTGACTCCTGGCCTGGCGGGAGATGTGTCACGAGCCACAACCGCTAGTCAGGTCTCGCATCACAACGCCACGATCCCTAATCTGCTCTTGGGCATGCATCAGACACTGTTTCGCCGGCACGGAGTTGGCTGTTCATACTCTTCTAGCACTGGCATTTGAACACCCCCAGCCCAGCAGACAACAAGCGTCCACCCTTTCGGCGCCTGTTTTCGAAGGTCGTCGCACACTGGCACGGCGACCTCTCCGCACTTGACTGGGAAGCTGGGGATGCTCCGCGCGCGAGGGCAGAGAAGCGAGACTCGAAAGGGGCGCAGTTTCCAGACGTGTTTTCCTCAACACTACCAGCAGGGCCTTCCGGCGCGAAGTCGAAGGAAACTGGGCCGTCGGCCTTTCGAGGTGACGGCTTCAGGTTGCGGTGTACAGACTTGCACCGCGTTGTAGGCACTGTTCGCATTAGTCACGGTGCACTCGTGCAGTCCTCGACGGCTAGCAGGCCACAGTCTCGCAGGAAGCGACCGAACCTCGGACGAAGGGGGACCAGGTTCAGTCGTTGGGACTGCGCCTGGAACCGTGCTCGAGGCACTGAGCTCTGCACTTCTGCGATGTGAGGGTGCTTCGATTTAGCGGGTCGCCAAGGGATGCATAGTGCCTGCCATGAGTGGATGTCTGGCACATGTGTGGGCAGTTGGTGCGGCGGGTCGGGCTTCAAGAATCAAGAGCTTGCTTCATTGTGTCATTGTGACGGCTCCGGCCTCAGGCAAGATCAGATGGAGCGGTATGCGCAGCTTTCCGATCTTGTCACTTGCGAGACCAACATGGACTGCTTCATGGAGCGGAGGCGTGTTGCTCCCCTGAGTCTGTTCCTCGTAGATGAAAGACATTGGGGCTACTTACAGTGTAGGACGATCTCAGCAACTCATCTCGCATGTGACCCTGCACCAATCCGCAAAACAGCCAAAACTGTGCCGGGACTGCCCGAAAGTTTTCTGGATTTCCAATCTTGCCCACTCCTTAGGGTCAAAAGCCAGGGCTAGAGCTCTTTCGTAGAATACATTGATTGCACGATCCATCCCCGGGCCAAATGCCGCGTAGCATGGGTTTTGGAAGGGGTCGCATATCACAACCAGCCACATTACATTTCATATACTTTATACATATATATATATATATATATATATATTTTTTTATTTATATATATATATATATATAACTATGAGTATATTAAATACATTTATCCAGAGACTCCTGGCTACAGAAATCGGAAGTTCGCTCTGAGGGGCCGGGAGTGGTGCCGCAGCCGCCCGCGGCTCACGGGTGAGGCTGGTCACGGAGCGCGAGCGCCGTGGCCTCCCCACCTATGCCGGCCAAGCTTTGGGGTTTACGGATTTACGGATCTAGAATGTTTTTTGAGCCCTCTGTGGATCTTTTTTTGATCACGCCCCATTTCCAGCCGCCACAAGTGTTAGCCCTCTGTGGATCTAAAAAATTTAGGGGTTTTCGGGTTTAAGGTTCCGGGGAATATGGATTTGGGGTTACGAGATCAGGGTTAAGGGCCTCGAGGGGAAACACTTTTTGCGGACTCTCCTCTATCCCAGGCTAGTCTGAAGTGGCGTTCTCTGTTTGCACAACTTGAGCATTCACAGACAAAGCTGGGAGGCAAATGCGCCTCGAGTCTACTTGTCAAATGCATTTCAAATTCCGGGAGGCCCGCCTCCTCAGCAGGTGCAGGTCCTTCCTGCCTTGACTGCGCGGGCTCCTCGCAGAGTTCCGTGGTCTTCGTTCGGCAGGCACTTGGCACCACTACTGTACCGGTGTACCTGCCCTTCCTTCCTAGAGTCCTGAAAACCAGTGACATGTTTGCACACTTGGACCACAGCGGGGGCAAGACTTTACAGAATGAGTGCTTGTCTGAGTGGCGCCGAAGTCTACGGCCCTCGCCTGGCCGGTCGCCTGTTTCAGCGTCACGGCGCCAAGATCTCGCTGCACATCCTGCTTGAGAGGCCAGAGAGATCACTCACTCTTGAGGGATTGCCACTTTGCCGGGATGGCCTCTGGAAGTCTCTCCATCTCAGGCAGGACCTTGAGGCTGATGGCACCTCAAGATGCAAACCTTGCCTGAAGATCCATGCAACCGGTACGACAGCTCAGCTCACCGCAGCCTTTGGGAGCAGTTCCGGGGAAGTTCTGGCTGAACAGAACACGGCCCTGGCCAAAATCCGGTGTATTCGAGGCAGCTACAGTCACTGTATCGGAGCCGTGCGTGATCATGCATACGGCAGCCCTGGCCCTTCCACCAAGGAGTGGAGTGCCTTGGACGCATCCATCCACTGCATCAGTCGCACCAGCGACGATGCACCTCCCAAGGTCGAGATCCCAAAGAGGCCTAGGATGATGCAAAAATGACATCGACGACGGCGATTCAGGAATAACATGATGATGCTGCTGAAAATGATGATGATGATCATGACGGTGACGGTGGCGGTGATGAAGATGACGATTTTGTTGATGCTGATGGCGATGATGATGGTGGTGATGGTGATGGTGACGATGGCGACGACGACGATGCAGATGATGCAGATGATGATGATGATGATGATGATGATGACGTGATGATGATGATGATGATGATGTGATGATGATGATGATGATGACATGATGATGACATGATGATGAGGGATGGTGATGCTGACGCTCATGGTCACGGTCACTCCGAGAGTCATGGTGATGGCCATCATCGTACTGATAACCAGATATACTCATGATATGCTGATGGAGGTGAAGGTAAACACCTTGCCGTGATGATAGAATCAATATGCGACAATCACGATTGTTTTTGACACTGGCGCTCGCTGTCGTCCTTGCCGCTTCGCCGTCGTCACAGCACCAGGCATCATCAGCAGGAGCAGCAGCACAGCAGCTGCAGTTGATCGTGCCCGATACTTTTGATTAAGGCCAGGCAAGGTCCCTGCCTGCACTTGCGAAAGCTCGCTGCGCAGTGACTGCGAGGCTGCAAGCGAAGTGGCTGTACCTCTTTCAGCCCCAGACACAACGGCAAGTAATCAGTCGTTTGATTCTGCAGGCATCACTGTACCGATCTCGACGACTCTCCGGCAGGCGACTGCTTCACCATTCAACGACAAACATCTATGCAAGTTTTCACAGGCACATGCCACTGGGGCACGTGAAGAAACGCCCAGACTCGCCCGCTTCATCGGGAGCAACCTGCTCAAGAGGAAGGCTCCCGACGGCTGTCGAATGTGACGCAAAGTTGCACGACCAGATTCCGCCATGTGAGCATCGCCTTCATCTGCACTTCCCGCGGCACGATGGCGGTCTTCGCCACCTCCCGGAAGACCGAGAAGGCCGCAGCTTTGGGAACCAGCTCTGGCACCACCTGAAAGCTGAGGCTGTGAATGTTGCGTTGATTTGTCAAGGGCAACTGACAGGGTGCACTTAAGGCTTAAGTCCCAAGAACCTTCAAGAACCATATACCGCAAGAGGATCAGCGGGTGCCCTGCCTCGAAGTCTGATAGGCACTGGGCTAAAGCGTTCTGTGCCTCGCTCTGGGCCTTAGTGACTTGGTGAAACAAGTCCGAGTTGCTAGGAGCAAAGACGAGAAGAGTGCAAGCGCCAGGGTTCACAAAACGTGCTCTTTTTCGTGTTCAGTCGCCGCAGCAGAGATGCAGTTTATGCTGCCATAGTTCTGTTTTCATGAGTGATGCCATGCTAAAACCGCACGGCATGGTAACTCCGACTCTAGAACACACTGCACACATTTGGCAGCGGGTCTATGGCAGCATAAAGGGGCATTGAATCTGCCGCATGATGAGCTCCGGAGAGGCTCATAGTGATCTCTCGCAGTGACGACAAAAGCATCGTGAACGCCACGAACTCCGCACAGCTACATTTGTCCAACCTGTGGCCGGGCTACTTAAGCGAAGATATTACTCTCATTCTCCAGGCGTGGCTGTGCGCACCTAGATATGCTCATGCTACCCTACAACCACTCCATCATTTGCTTGCCCGGCAAGTTATTATGGACTTCTGCTGAGCGGAGCCTACGTGAAGCGGTCACTGAAGGTGCATTCAGGGGCTCGCCTGCCACAGCCATGCCGGCGTATGCCGATCTTACGCATAGCCTGACAGGAGACGCCTCCGAAGGAGCGGGATTGAAATGACAAGTCCGAGCACACTTGCCAACCCCTGCTCGCCAGTCATTCTGACTGGCCAATCCCACGTAAACCAATGAGCTCGCAGCGCTTGGCGGCTTGACACGCGGTATTCTTGCATACGTTTCTTCGGATGGCCGACGAGGCTTTCTGCACCGCCCTAGGCCTTCGCTCTGCGAGCCATAGCTACGTGGACCCAACAAGGATCCGGAGAGCGCCCAAATGCGCAGGGAGCTTTCACGGCTCGTAGCCTGTTGTTCCAGATGCACACATACATAGATGACCTAGATCAACAGCGTGCCGTGCCCTACTTGCAGTCGCCGGTGCAAGCTCCTGCAAAGGGGTTCCCCAACAAGTGCTCAGAGCTGCATGACGCAGGTCCTATGCAGCTCAGTCAGTGCAAAGCTGCAGATGCTAAGAGCCTGAGTGAAGTCCAGCAGCAGAGATGCAAAGATGGTCTCCGTCATATGTGAAAACATGGCTTGCAAAGGCTCCCGAAATCGAATGGGCGACGAACACCGCAGGCAATTCCAAGCGAACAACAGCCGTAAAAGAATGCGATCACTGCGGGGGGCCATGCAAAGCCGGATGCTGGCAGTCAAGCTGTCATCCGGACGATTGCAGCTTAAGGACCTCAGAAACCAGAGGCCTGCGAGCTCCACGAGCTTCTGACAAAAAACAGAGCGTTTCACACATCACTGCCTCTTCCAGCATCCGCCCTGTACCGCACGGCTTGCGCGCCCCCTTTTCTGAAGATTAAAAACTTGCAGTCCCGTCACTGGACCGACACCGAGAAGGAGTCTATGTCTATACCACGAGAGGGACATCGGACCCATTTGGTCGTTCATGTCGACTTAATTAAATCAACCATGGCATCCCTGTAGCAGTGACATAAGATGACACGTAGTTAACAGCATGACGGAAGTGCAACCGTGCATGTTGCCAGGCAGACCAAGTGCACAGAGGATTCGTATTGGAAGCATCACACGATATAATAGGTGTTGGAACACCTACCCGCTCGAACACGGTTTCGAGTCAGCAACGCATTTGGATTGCTTCCACTTGCGATGATTGTGGCACACTTGTGAAGTCTTGCCGGCAGGCTTTCCAAGCCAGCACAATTCAGATGGAACATAAGATCGAAATTCGGCCGCGCCAAGCCAGAGTGGGCGGCATGACATGGCTGTGAGGCCCTGGCAGTGGTTTGCGGCAATGCCCATGCTTCTTTGCCAAAACTACTGCATCACGTAGAGTGCTGGTCAACTTCACCACATGCCAGAAGCCAAGAGAGTGTACCTAAGGCTTGGCGACTAAGAGCCCGCCTGCACATCAACTACATCAGCCAGGCAATAGCTTCTCGGATGGAGGAGCAAAGCAAAGGCGCAGTGCAGGCAGGCACAACCAAGCCGATTCAGATGCGGTAGATTGGAGCTGGAGCACCTGCGATCTGGATCGAGCGCAATGCTGCACGGCTGCCACTTACGCAGACAGCGAGGCGGCACCATGACATAAGGATGCTGCCAGTGTCGGTGCGACATCATGTGCTTACAGACAGTTGTGCACCTACACAGCGGCAGATGCGTGAAACTCCGGTACAGCGGAGACTGTACTGTAGGCCAACGCACGCAACAATTGTTTTGCATACGAGTTTTGTCGATACGCGACCTGCATCTTAGGTTTCGCTATGGCGACACTGGCTTTCCAGAGAGCTGCATTTTGCACCTTTTTCTGCGGCGAGTTTTCTAGTGGAGGTTCGGGTGATCGGGTGATCTTAGCGGTTTTTATAGCCGTTTAGGATCGCGAGGAGGTTATACTTAAACATACCTAAACATCAGGACGGGTGTTGTAGAGCGTTTGGCTGTCCAAAGATATCCAAAGCATAAGAGGTTTATGTCCTCTTGACTCTTTACCATTATCATCATCATCATCATCAAGTACCCACACGGTCCGGCGGAGGCGCCTTGTGCATGGCCAGAGAACCTAAAATGACCCTATGACCTAGAAGGCACAAACAAAGCGATTCTTCCATCTCACGGAGCTCGCAGGTCTCGAGCCTTCTCTCGGCTTGGATGGAGCGCCCAGGTCTCGAACCAGGCCCTTAGACGCGGTGCGGAGTAGAGCGGTTTTACGCTGTTAGCTTCTTTGTGCAGTTGTGCTCGGGCTTTGTCTCGTCGCTTTGTTTTCAATAGTCCGAAAAGGCAGTTTGCAATGTTCGAGAGCACGATGGTGCTTGGGAGGGTGGAAGGTCAAGGCTTCCTCAGTCTCCAGGCTTCTTTCTGTTTCTTGTGGCCTCTGTGCTGCTCGTAGGCATTCCCCTCGAAGCCGGGGGGAGTATATGGGAGCATCCTCAGAACCTCAAGGACTCAGGGACCGAGCCAACCTTCGCGCTCTGCTCTTACTGGTAACTTCAAGCTTGGACTGCGTAGGCTTAGACCACGCCTGGGCTTTGTCCGGGCTTCGAGCGCGGAGGAGGGAAGTGTGGGAATGCGCCTTCGTGTTTCGGGGTTTCCGGGCGTGCAGCTTTCAGGGGAGTGGGGAGTCGTGGTTTTTTCTACTCTGCTTCGGGCTTCTCAGAGCAACCCAGCTGCAGCTGTTGGTTGCGGGCTCGATTTGCTGAGGCCTGCTTATTTGCTGGCTTGCTGGCATGCGTTTGTGTCACTTTGCAACTTGGGCCAGAAGGAGCATTGCTGCCCTTTCATTTTACCACCATCTGGCCGAGGTGCAGAAGGCAGCAGGTGGTCCTGACTCAGTTGCTATCGGAATGCAGCCAGTGCTGCGACATCCAGGGGCTCTCTCAACAGCCCAGGCTTCATAAGCACCCTCACGCCCTGACTCATGCCCCTGACTGTCCTCTGGGCTGCCATTCACACCAGAAGCGGAGCGGCGCCCGGGCGTGGAGATCTTCTGATTCTGGGCTGCATCCAACTGCGCCATATCTGCCTCCAGGCTTCGGTCGGCTGCGAGACGATGTTGGAACGGGAGTGTGAGCTATGAGCCCGCATCCACCTCCACTGCCTAACAAAGACTGACTACGAAATGAGTTCTTCCATAAACATCCGAAGCACGTGTTCTCCGGGGGATGCGTGGGCCTGCATCTTAATTAACTACACGATCTGAGAGTCCCGAGAACTGAAAAAAGTTCCCTCAGCATTACAACAATAAATAGCACACGTACGGGCACTGCCGAGAAAATTCTATCACCCCCATATGTACAGCAGATTTCTTCGTGCTACCAAGCCCACTAGGTACTAGTTTTCCTTGGTGATTCAATCGAGTTCTCCGGCGCTCTCGCCTTGGCCGGAGGCTTCGGAGGCCGCATCAACTTCTCAGCGGAGTCCGGCTCGGCGCGACTGCAGGGGTTCTCGGGGTTTGTCGATGATTTCACGTCAACCCCAATGCAGAAACCATGCTGCCGCTCCTGCTCCTGTGACTGCTCCTACTGCTACTTACTTCTACTGCTACTAACTAATACTGCTACTGCTACTGCTACTGCTACACTGCCGCATACTGCTGCGCCCGCGACTGCTACTTCCAGTGCTACTGCTCCTGCTACTCCTGCTCCTCCTCCTTCTCCTCCCCCCCTACCACTATTCATTCTTACCACTACTACTACTACTACTCCTCCTCCTCCTCCTCCTCCTCCTCCTCCTCCTTCTCCTTCTTCTTCTCCTCCTCCTCCTCCTCCTCCTCCTTCCTCCTCCTCCTTCCTCCTCCTCCTCCTCCGACTACCACTGCCACCACCAAGTATTGCCACTACTACTACCACGACGACGACGACCTACCACGACCTACCACTACCACATACTACGACTACCACTACCAAGCACCACCGCTACTACTGCTACTGCTACTGCTACTGCTACTGCTACTGCTACTGCTACTGCTACTGCTACTACTACTACTACTACTACTACTACTACTACTACTACTACTGCTAAGACGACTACGTTTGCGACTACTAGTACGACCATGATTACGACGAAGCCGGCCGACGACGACCATCTCTACCACTACTGCCTCCTCCTCCTCCCTGCCTCCTCCTCCTCCTCCTCCTCCTCCTGCAGCTTCGACTGCTGCTGCCGCCGCTGCTGCTGGTACTGACTGCTTCTGCCACCGGTGTTGCTTGTTGGCCCGAAGAACCGATACATCCTGTACCTCGCTAAAAGATTCCAGAACTAAACCCCAGCGGCCTCCTTGTGCGGACCACCTCAGGCGTGCGAGGTGCTTCCGGCAGAGATGAGCCTCTGCCAGTTCGCAACACGCGATTGGAAGCTTGTCATGCGAAATGCCCAGGCACCGGCTGTCTGACAACGACAGCCCGACAGCCCCTCACACCCACACATGATGAAACCCAGCTTGGTCGGGATTTGGTCTAACTGTGGTCAAGGTGAGCAGTCTCTACTCCCAAAGGTTAGCGTCGCTGAAAGCATCGGAAGGAACTGCGTGGGGCGTGGTGGAATGGGAGGACATTGTGGCCTTCAGCACGACTGGGCGAGCCAGCGCCATCCCTGAAACAGGCACTGCAAAAGCATGCTGCTCGCATAGCTCCATGCGCTTGAAAGGCCAGAGGTGATCGCTTTTGTGCTGGCTGCTAGGAACAGTCGGCATGATCACAACACACACTGTTCAGCAGCTTGCCTTTGCTGAAGTGCCGAGGGATACCTGACAAGCGCGAAACAAACAGACGCGAGCTGCCCCTGGAGGCCGAGGATCCCCAATAGCTCGCAACTGCACGGAGCTAGTGCAGTAGTGCAGCACCGCTGCCAGGCGCAGTTGTCGTACTCGTGCATAAGCATGCTGTATCCATCCGGGTCTGGATGGTAGGAGAAATCTTGTTGGGGAATGTGTCCGTAGCGGCAGTCCTGGCCAAAGCGAGCTGGAGCGAAGAACTGCTCTGTCTGCGTCTCAGGACAGCCTACTCTCTATTTCACAGGCAGTCCTGTGCTCCGCGTCCCGTCTCATGTAGTCCTCGGAGGGCTCTGGGCTCAGCTGCTGGAAGCAGCTGGCAGCTAGCAGCTCAGCTTGAGGAAACGCCGGACAACAGCACATGCGGCGATCTGGTGATTTGCGACGACCCGTCCTTGTCGGCATTGAGCCTGATAGTGCTGCTGGTACAGCGCCAGCTCTGCGGCTGCCAAGCTGCACCTTCTCTTACATTGTTGCTGTCAGTCGGATACAGTCGGTGCCGACAAGACAGCAACTGCCCGGTCACCTCTGCAGCAAGACCTGCTGAGTCATGCTGGGACCTTCCACAATTCTTTGCTGGCGACCGACTGGCTCTGCTCGTGCTTGAGGCCCTGAGGCCCCTGCCTAATCCCGGTGGAGGAGTCAGATAGTCCACGAAAGCGCGGCGTGCGAAGTCGGCCATGAGCTCCACGCCTCTGCGCATTCCTGCTTGGAAATACCTGTCACTGCTGCATGAAAGCGTGTCTGCGGGTGTAGTGCGTATATCAAGTGGGAGCACGTCGCTTCGTCTGGCGGTGGCGGTGGAATGCTTCTGGGAGGTGAAAATGCACGCTTGGCCGGTGCATGTTGAGGAGCTTGCACCGGCCGGCGACGGTCGATCTTCAGGGACGGAACTGATTGCGCTGTGGACTTCCTCACTATGACTGGATGGTGCAAAAACTGGCCGTAGTGTGCCTCGGACAGCAATTGCAGGCAAATGGTGCCAAGTCCTTTGTGAGGGTTTCGACGCTTGCCGATGTCGAGAACTTTCTGGCAAAGCTTTGACAACCTGGGCACGACACACAACGCAAGACGGTGCCGCACCATCTGAAATCTGCCACATTACTCGTGCCTCAATGTGAGCTATGGACGATGCGTATAGATGCACAGCTATAGCCTGTAGCAAGCCCAGCTCACATGGGAACATCATGAATTTCTGAGAGGCGTGTTTCTGTGGAAGTTATTGTCTGGCTGGAGCTGGACTGTCCTTAATTTTTCTCAGCCGGGGCACAGTTCTTGCCGCGGCGCACGCTCACGGGTGGGTGGCGCAAAAACCGCGAAGCAGGGCAGGTGGTAAAGCCATTCCTCAGATGCATACAACGCCAGTTCATGCTGGCGGGCCAGGGATCGAAGAGTTGTCTTCTGTGTCACCAGTACCAGCGAAAGTGCTCTTACGGCTTGGGCGACGTCACGGGTTCCTGCTTAAACTCGTGCCTTGCACTGCCTCGCTCCGGCACATAATGGCACATAGATGGCAAGAAAAGTCGATTCTGAAAATACAATGACACCTGAAGCGAATGCAGGCAACGATTCGGCTCGTATCTTCCGTGTGCGGATACATGATCATGATTGACAACTTCTCCCTGAAGATAGTGGAGGGACAGAAATCACGTTACACTCTGCGTGATCCAGGAATTATCTGCCCTTCAAGCTGCCTGGTTTATGCGAGTGACTGTGCTGTCATGTCCCAGGCGGATTCATGTAGTCTTTGCCAAGGAGCTTGTTCACGCGTGCGTCGGGCATCCGACAGCAGCGGCTTGGCAAACTCCAAGCCCTGTGACACCGTGAGAGATGAAATGGCGCATAGCGAGGATGTCCCATGTGCCCTGCCTCGTACGTGTCCCAGAAGACGGGGTGACACGAAACCTGCGAGACCTTGGCAAATGGCGGAGGGATGTTCGAGACGCCGAGCTCGGCTCAGCTCGGCTCTCAAGAGTCGGCCTTGAGACGTCTTTGAGGTTCGGAAACGATGAGGCGGTCCACGAGCTCCAACTGTGCCAGTGTGACTACAGGTTCAAAGACAAATTTCGCAGTAGAGCCCAGAACAGGTGGAATTAGTTGCGCTTCGAGGTGCGAGTTGCGAAGAAGTAGCCTACAAAGTAAGCTTCAAAAACATCCTCATCTCGGACAGCGGGATCGCTGGTCGTGGCAACGGTGGCGGTGGTGGTGGTGATGACGGGTGCAAGCAGCGGTGCTCAGAGTGGTAGTGGCAGTGGCAGCACGCTGGCAGAAGTTGTCGTCGTCGTCGTCGACCTCCTCCCCCTGCTTCTCGCGTGCAGTAGCAGCATCAGGGTGGTGGCGGTGGTTTGTGGCGACTCTCGGTGTTGGCTCAACCGGTGGAAGGAGAGGTACTTCTGACTGAGCCTAGAATCAAGACTACTGCGACCAAGATGCGAACAAGGGAAGTTCCTCGAGTTTCGTCCGATTTGCGACATTGCCCGCTCGGATGTTCGCACAAACCTGTGATCTCCACGTTTAACACGAGCACTGCATCTTCAGAGCACGTCACGATGCATCACACCCGCAGTAACCTGGCTCATGCAATCGAGGAGCATTTCCAGGACAATCGAAATCCCCGAAGGGATGAGCACCGGTCAGAAAGAAGAAGATCAGCACACCCAGCTGCCAAGAGTCCACCCTCATGAGATCCTCAAGGACAGGTACAGGTGTCGGGCTTGCTGACCAGTAGGAAGAAGTCTTCAGGCCCCGGCTGGGGAGGCGGTTTTTGAGCTGAAGTGCGTTGCTCCTGCCGGCACCGCTGTCCTTGCAAAGGCACGCTTCAAAGACAGAGCGGCAGCTGCCGCGGGTCCCGAAGTTCCCACTGTCCTATGCACTTCCAAGTGTCGAGATATGCAGGTGGACCTCTGCAGGGTACCACATCGCCCAGGACTCATCAAGAGAGCTGCAACCATTCCTGACCCAGATACTCATGAGCCAACATACAATCTGTGGTCGGCCTGCGCAGCACAACATCCATGCGGCATGTATGTGCATATGTATTCCAAAGGCTTGCAACTTTCGGCACGTTCCCTACATTATTGAATCGAGTCCAAGCGACTCCAAGCACCGCAAAGTTGTCACCTGGACAGCCGTGCCACATGCATGACCCTCCCTATGCTGCTACACTGCTACACTGAAGCAGGCTTGGCAGCAAGTACAAAGACAAGGACCCGGATTGGTCGCAACATGATCCTTCTCTGCTCGACTCGATTGTCAACTTTACAGCAGAAGCAGCGACCTGCCTGCAAGGCCTGATGGCTTTGCCACTATGCTACAGGTGTTGGTGACCCTGCAATCGCGATGATGAGAGCAGAAGGTGTACGATGCGGCGACGGCCAAACAATCTTGTAGCCAGTGAAAGCAGCGTGCTGCATTCGCTTGCGACACCCTCATGATATCGAGCCGTGCCAGCTCGAGACGACCGTGAATGTGACTCCCAGCTGACGGTCTCTTGCGATTCAGGTATCTCAACTTGCTGCGAAACGTTGCAAAGTGGTTACTCGATACGCCCTACCCGAGCAGCCGCCGTGCCTTGCCCAGAAAGTCGCCAATCCGAATGTCCAATCCACCAACACCGGGCCCAACCAGAACCGTGCTAGGACCGATGCAGCTGTGCCTCAGAAAGGCTGCAGAATGGCAGACTTGCTTGTAAACGATACGGAGACTGCATCTCAGTGCCTCGAACCTGAATGCAAAGCCTCGTGGACAGTCCCAGCCGCGCAATGTCAAGTTCATGGAGCGCCTCCAAGCCGGTGACCAGCCTTACGACGTAGTCTGAAGGCCACCGACTCGCCGTCAGATCTGGGACTCTAAGGCCCCGCACTGTCTGATCCATTTGGCGGCCAGCTGCGTCACGGCCCAGCACTTGCGCGCCTCCTGCAGCACTCCTCAGATTTAAGGAGCGGGGCCAGACGATGCCACACTGCTTCTGCCTGGTGCCAAGGCTCCATTTGGCAGGGACTCCAAGGTCTTTCCCAAAACTCGGAAGTGCGACGGCACTGCCAAGGCTGTGGTGGCCTGGGTTGGGTAGAGACCATGTGTCGCAAGAGTACATTGGCATTGTGCAATTTTTTTGACATAATAGACATGGCAGTGCCACAACAACTAGCTAGCGACGAAAACCTCGGCATGGCCACGCCAATCTGCGCAGCAGGTGTGCAAAGCTATGCACAGCCTGGCTTATACTACATCTCTTGCAGTGCACTCGAGCATTCTCAACATACATATCATGCGTACTGCGGCCTGCTAACACCGAAAACTGATGAAATAAAGGTACACGGAAAAGCCCGCAACTGGCACACGCGCCTGTGTAACTACCGCATTGTGTGATCTCTGGAACGGGTGGATTTGTCGCACCTAGGACCCGCACGACAGTGCGGCGCAGGAAGAACGGCGCCGGAAGTGGCGTTTTGGACAGCCAGCGCCTCAGGAAATGTGTCCCAGCATACACATCGCGATCATCATCCCATACTGTATGAGTAGTAATATGAGAACAAGAAGAAGAGGAATGAGAACTGCCTGTTCGCAGCGTTGGTACCCATCACAGTATGTGAGGCAAAGCGTCATATCAAACTTAAGGTGCTTGCAGCAGTATCTGCTAAGGGCGCAGACACGGACACGGTATCATCTCTTTACATCAACTAGCAGCATGGATCCCACGACCGAATTCTGTTACCGAATGCGCGCCGAAATGCACTAAACTATTTTGCTGAAAATTCTTTGTAACGCAGGTCACAGATGGATTCGCAAGTCAAGCCCTCGCCGGTGACCGGAAAGTTTGATTGTGTGGGTCGAACCGGTAGGTCAAAACCGGCGTTCGAGAGACCTTCAACGACACTCCAGAAGTACAAAGAGAGACATACGACACACGGTGGGACCCAATCCTGCGAGTTCGTGCTGCCCTTTGCAATGCTCTGCAAGCTCAAAGGCACTTGAGATCTTTGACCACGCGATTTGCCAGCTGGCTTTCGCTCCTCAACCGCCACAGCACGAGAAGGCAACTCCAAGAGCACTATGCCAGGAAAGCAAACATGGAATCTAAGCTGCTCTAGGCTCTATATATTAGTAAGGCATGCCGAACGGTCCTGGACGTCGAAAGCAGTTTGGCAAAGCAGGGCTGCGCCTCCAGTCCTCCGGTCAGCAGAACATGATGGGCAATTGCCAAAAAGAACAGTCTCAGACTACGCCGGACCTGTGTCAGGCATGTACTTTGCCGGCCGCACCAGGCCACCGCAAAGCTCGAATCCGTAGGACTGCAACGGTGGCACCTGCCACTTCCAAGTAGCTTCGAGCCGGACTGCTGGAGTATGTGAGTTTTGTCAATGTGAGTGCCCAGGCCTCACCGGAGTTTCGGACATGCAGATCTTTCTGGTCCCCAGCAGGCCACCACCTCGGCGGGTCCTGGAGAGAAGAGCAGGGCAGTTCCTGCCGAGTTCTCCCGTCCTTCAGACCAGACCACGTCCGACTGCGGGTCCTCGCATCTCACCATGCCCGGTTCCAACGGCCCAGACAAGGGCCCAGAAGATCTCGTCGTTGCCGCCGGGAGGGCCAGAGCTGGAGGAGCCAAGTCCTTGAATCCCGCCATGGTGGGGTCAGGGTCAAATTTAGGGTTTCCAAAGACCCAAGCTTGCAGACGAGCATCACAACTACGCAGCTCTTCTTCGGCATGCGCGTGGGGGCAGTAGAACACGGTGCACTGCTTCCTCAGTCAACACAAAACACTGAGCATTGTCCTCAGCGACTCTGGGAGGGACAAGATAAAGCATGATTGCAAGATCTTGCGAGAGGCAGAGCCCCAACTCGAGACGAGTCGTGCGCCCTGTTTACAAGCACTGTGTAGCATCTGCATCTGCGTCTCTCGCCAACTCGGTCGAGCTACTTCTCCGGGCACAGTCGCGTGCGGTACATGGTGGGATGATACAGGCACTCCTGTGCAAGGCTCATGCTCTCAGATCTCGTTCTGAATCGAGGAAACCCATATCTGACACGGATCGCATGGCAGCTGAATGCCCCTGAACACAACTCCAAGAGCCACTCGAAAGTCCCGCTGCTCCTCCACAGTGTGTGCCTGGTGCCAGGGCGCTGTGCTGAGTTTGAAAGGATTGCTTGTAAGTCTAGGGCAAGTGTCTTGCACCGTCTGCACCGCAAATCTAGCCGGAGTCATTGAAACACAGTTGCTAGTCGTTGGTATTGTCAATCGAACTTCTTGTCCGGAAGCACTTGGGGAATGGAGAACGAAACTCAGCTACATAGCCAATACTGCACAGGACCACAGGGCATGGGATTGTGCCATTGCTTGCGGCCTTTGGACATGCGTCTCCGAGGTGGCACGTCCCAGGTGAAGAACACATTTCCGGCGAGTAGGAGACCTCGCGCCCGCGGCCACGAAATCTGTTCCGTTCCCTCTCCTCCTCCTCTCGCCAGCTGATCTGTGTGTCCGGCGTTTTTTGGGTTGCGCCGTGGCACCTTCGGCTCTGGAAATTTCAACGGCACTGTGCGGAAGGAGCCTCTTAAGTCTTAAGATGCGGTTTTTCGTACGTGTGTGCACTCCTGGAATCTCTCGTACAGCCCTCTTCAATGGGAGGCCCAGGCAGAAGGGCCCTTCTGGGTCTTTGGATTGCACTGCGGCCCATACTGGCAAGCGAAACTGAGACTGCAGGTTTTTTTCTACCTCTTTATCACAAAGTAGATCAGCTGATTCGATAATGCAGAAAAAATGATTCCAAATTCCTGCCCAGTTGCAGAGTGTGCGTACTGACAGCGGTCTCCAAAGCTACACTCGTTCTTCGTGAGGAGCCTCTCGCAGGGTTTCGTGCCTTGGGCAAGCATGACAAAAGCATGAAAGCGATAAGCCCATGAATGAATTCTTCGCGTGCCATGCTGAGATGCAGACGAAACTTGGCCAGGCTTTTCTCCGTCAGAGCGGAAGCCAGCGCCATGTGTGGACCTTGTGCCAGGCTGCATGTGAGCACCGGCTGGACAAGTCTGAAGCTCCAAAAGCTTTGTGATGACTTATGCAGAGGTAGCGCTCTCAGGCACAGCTAGGCAGCCCGCTGTTGCGTTGAGGTGTGATAGATGACGATCGGGCAAAAAGAATAAAATAAATTCGCTACTTCCCGTCCACCTTGCGAGTGTTCTCAGAAAGGAAAACACCGGCTCAGAGCAGACACCGCATACTAAATCTCAAACTGTGATTCACTCCTTCTATATCATGGTGGATGTTAGCATGGTGGACGGGATTCTCAAATTCAACTTTCCTGACGGGGTATCAGCCCTATCAAGCAGGCTGACATCACCTGACGAAAAAACGGCGACGAAACGAGAACATGCGATTGCTCGGACATGGCTCTCTTCCGTCTCCCGCTCGCGCATCCGGAGGCTTTGGGTGGGCTCTTGTTGAATTTCTTTGCACGACTCCTGCGCTTCGCGGTGTCGCTCTAAACCGTCAGAACCTCAGGGCGAGGTGCCAAAAGAAGGACGCATCGCAGGCTTGACGACACTTTGGGACGCCCGGCCAGACCCGCACCCGGTACTCTGCGCTCTGCCGTGCTTCGGCATCGGGCGGTGCCTGAGCAGGAGCGGTGCAAGCACGAAGCGCGCAGCAACCGCGCGGCGGGGCACCGTGGGATCCTCGAAGGCGGTGTGGAAGCAGGTCTTCAGCTCCGGCCGGCCCTCCTGGCCTCGGGCGGTAACCCGAACCAAAAACGTCTAAGAGTCTACTCTACTCAACCCACACTCCTCTCTCTGAATCTGCCGTGCTGCTCTTGAAGTACTGGAAGGACTTGAAGACGAGGACCTCGTCCACAGTCATGTCCTGATCTGGGCCGTGCAAGTCCCGACAGGCACACGTGGCATGACAGACACACGAACGCCGGATTTGTAGTCCGGATAGTAGTACCAGCGCTGGTCGCTATCATGAGCCAGAGCCAGCATCTTCACGTACCCCAGCTCGTCCCAGCGGATGTTGATGGGCACCGTGTCCTTCGTAAGTCGCACGGCTCATGGAAGGCATTTTCGACAGCATCCCGAGGCCTCCATCTTCACGCTTCTGGGATCGCAGACCGCCAGCGGCGCTTTCTTCACCGGGCCTCTTCGTGTGGGAATGTGGGGCTGTGCGGACACGGGACCTCCTGCAACCTGCGAATTCTGCAAAATCTGCGAACTGCGCCGATGCACGAGCGGGCGAGCCGGCGCCTTTCATCGGGAGCACAGGCCGCCAGAAGTTCACGGCCATGAAACCTTCACGACGTGAGATTACGCTATTCCGCTATACTAGGCTTAGCATCCGAACCCTTCAAGCCGGGAAAGGAAAGGCACCCGTGACATTCGGCTCGTCAAAGCGAGCTTTGAAGCCGTTGTCTGCCAGCGGCCAGTCGTCGGCTGTATAGCCATAATCCTCGTAACAGAGCACACTCCGCTGATGCATGCTCTTCTTCTCACTCGTGAACACGAGAAAAATACAGACCCCCGCGCCATCCTGTGCCATCCCGCGCCTGATGCACAGCGAAAGAATACGTCGGATTCTTTGTACCCGGGCCGCGCCGCGCACATAGCGGATCCTCGGGACAACACATCTGCACCGGCAACGTTTGCGGAACAACCTCCAAAAACTGACATGACACTTGTTGAAAGCGTTCTTAAGGGAGAACTGGACAACGACATACAACGACTAACTCGTCGCGGCGCCAGCTCCACAAAGGTGGCAGCCGGCATCAGCTCCCTGCACAAACACACTCCTGACAACAAAGTATGCTGGAGCAAGCCCGCCTGACCATCTCCTCCACCTCCTTGGCGTAGATGCGTGAGATCGCAGTCTCAATCTTTGGCATCCCCATGCCTTCAGAGCTGATCGTGTGAAGACCTAAACTGCTGCGCATCGCTCGCAATGGTTTATGCCGCCGACTCGACCCCTGCTCGACCTGTGAAGTTGGAGAGGTCCAGCGTTTTCGGTGCACAGTTGGCCCAATCCTCGGCCTCAAACGGGCTCCCATGGCTCATCATCTTACCTCGCCTGCTTCTGAAGAGCCCCACTCAGCTTACGCGCCACTCACGCGCAACACAGGCATACTAGAGGACCACACATGGTGGAAATTGAAGCCAACTGCCACAATCCACCTGCATCTTTGTAGGTCTCTGTAAGAGCACGAAGCCGTACTTCTCGAAGAACTCCCGCTTCCTTCGTCCGGATTGCAATGCTCTGACTGGTGCTCAAACACCAACACTCACTAGCGGCACTAGCGAAGCCATCAGAGCTACAGTCGACCGCAATTTCCGTTCAGGCAAAGTGCGACAGTCCCTCGATAGCTTCCTGCTCCCTGGCATTGAACACCTTGACCGCTACCTCAGGCGTCGTTCAGGTGAAGCAGCGTCGATGCATGCGCACGCAGGACTCCGCGAAGCGGCTGACTGCTTCCTAGATTTCCAGAGACCGACTTTCCGGAGCTGAGTCAGAATGCTATTTGGGCAACCCAGACCCAACATGTTTTGCAAATCCAGAGGGCCTCGTTTGCAAGACTCCCCAGCAAGAAAGCGAGGCACTGCAAAAGCATCCATGGCTCGAGGTTGCTCGAGGAATACGTCAGACAATATGCAGATTTAGTTTCGTCAAGGTGCAGAGGGCCGCACCAAGTTGGCAAAGTAGCGGCCGGTCTGCCAAACGTTGCTAAAGCTCAGCGGCGGCCACAGCGTGACAGGATGCCTCAGTACGTAGTTTATCTTAAGGCGCAATGACACGCCAGCAGTTTCAGGGAAGACAAACAGCCCTTACCCTGAATGCAGCTCAAGCGTCCAGTCTCCTTGTCTTACGAAGCCCTTCTTGTGCAGTCCCATGAACCTGAACTCAAGTTCATGGCAGAAAGCTTCCGAGCCGTGGGAGGCCTTGCGTCTACACTCTGTCCCCATAGCCTTACGGCAAGCGGCTTCGCTTCCACATGTCTCGCACAAGGCGTCTCGGAGGGGGCAGAGCACTTGGTCGCCTGCCGGCTGCTGGTCTCAAGGGAAGGGGATACGAAATGAAAGCCACTGCTCCAGACAAACGGCAAACTAGCCGGACCTTCGGCCTCTGTGCAATGTGACTGTTCGAATCATCCGAGTCTCTTGCACAGCCCAGATGGTCTCTTGCAGTACGGATGCTGGCACAAACTTCAGTTTACTAGACAAGGACACTGGGGTTCCCATGCAAGCGTGCAAAGGGTTCTGCAGAATCGGTTCTCGGTCGTACAAATCGCAGGACTCTTCAGCGCGCCGGTTCGCGACGTTGGCCCAGAGCCACCGCTGCAAGCGCGCAGCAGCATGGCCGAAGGCCGCTCATGGAGAAGCTCAGAAGCCCAAAACTGTGAAATGTTTGAGATGACTTACATTGACGGGTGTCTTTTGGGCTGTCAGGGTGGCTGGGTTGTGGGAAGCATGTCTCATTCTGCGGAGTCTTCCTAATGCTCACAGGGCCGAAGGTCAGATTTAGGCGCCTCGGGTGCTGCAGGCCGCCTTGCAAACTATGAGCTGACTCGCAACCGCATGGCGGTGGCACACACCGACAAGCTTGAAGACGCAACCAGGCGTCGAATCATAAATCAAGTGCATCCATCGATGAACACTCTTGCGCTTACTACCGCCCGACGTCTGGGTTCATCGCCAATGAAGACTGTTTCAGGGAAGCCCTTGCATCCTTCTGATTGCGGCCTCCCAAGGCAAGTGCGCACGTCTGCAACCGTGTTTAACCGTGTAACCCTTATCACCACAGCGTAACCGTCGTCTTGTGCTAGAAGCACTAGTAGTACCAGTATTAGCAGTAGTTTCTACTACTACTACTGGTACTAACTACTAGCACACGACGACGGTTACGTTTACGACTTTTGATCCAGTAATAGGCATGGACGTTCGTCCTCGTCGTGTATGCCTACAACCACCAGGGCACTACGATTGTCCTCACTGTGACTTTCCTGTTGCCACTGTCAGACTATCAAGAGGAGAATCTGCAGCCCGCCTTTCGTTCCTCCTGTTGCCACTGCTTGCCGCCTCAAGTGCTGGAATGTCTTGCATTTGCTTCTTCTACGTATCGCCATGAGACGGTCTACCTGTAGCAACTTTGCAGGAAGCAATAAAATAGAACTGTGTGTGTTCTGCCCCTTTTCGACAGGCACCTGTTGGAGTTTCAAGCACTATGTTGTTGCAGACTTGCTCAGTCATCAATAATTACTTTCCGTAGAGTCAATGACCCAGCCAGCTCTGCCTGTTGGCGCCGTTTGTCAAAGGCTCTGCTGAGGCAACCGCCCCATCGCTCCGAAGTAACCCTGACGCGTGATGATCGCTTCGCGTGGGGGTGCGGAGAACAGATTGCTTTCAGCTTCAGCTTGCTCCTCGTAGAGGACCAGGAGCGCTGGCCTCGAGAGGCGAAAAAAAAAAGAAACACGAGCCGCTGCGGCAACTCTTCATCGCGACAATAGTCAGAAAGGTGCAGTTACACGAGCCGGCAGATGGGCTCCTCCTGGGGACGTCACGCTTTTTGCTAGTTCCCTCTCGCAGCTGCCTGCAGCTATCCTCAGGAGTCACGGAAGCCCCGTTCGGGGCTCCATGACAAAACCAAAGCTTGCCCTGTCAAGCCCGACGGGGCAAAGAATCAGAGCATCACTTTCTTCCGGGACGCTTTGGTCCCTCATTCCACGGTTGCACAGGCTGCACATCAGGGTTCCAACGCATCCAGTTCAATCTACATCCAACGATTTTGAATGCACGACTATCCGACTAGCCAAGACGAACTCTGTCGATGCTTCCGTCGTTTGGAACGAAGGATTCCCAATGTTGCTGCATGCGCCGTGCGTTAACGCATGCGGCTTGATGCCGCCACTACCTAATCCTACGAGTTGAGTACTGTTGTAATTCTCCATATCCGTGTCTCGGCCACTGCATCACAGGTCTTGCTCCGGGTCTGATTCTGAGGGTTGAACGCCCAAGCTCTAGTTCAGGGGAAGGGAAAACGAGAAACAGCCAGGAAATAGCGAAGCATCAGTGTTGCTCCGGATTCAGAACCGACACGCGATTGTATGTCCGCGTCGTGTTCTCCTGTGACGAAGCTTTCTGCGTTGACTTCCCGATGCCCAGCATTAGCAACTCCCGTATCGCCTGCAAACCTACCGCCATACATCAAACCGACATACCGCATCCCGCATGAAGATCTGTAAGCACCAGCATCCAGCGGTCCCTGCGCGAAGTGAGGGTCTTGGCGAGCTGGCTAAGTCGCTGACCCGACAAAATGCTCCTGGCTCACTGGAGTTCAGGTTTCTGGCTTTGGGGTCTAGGACTTGGGCTGTGGTTTTCCTCGTCGGGCCTCAGAAGATAAACCGCCCAGGGGTCTTTTACAGTGCCGTAAGCACTCGACCAATGTAGATGGCTGCAAAGCAATAAGTTTACAAGTTCTCTTCGGGTCACCTCGAGTACAAGTTAAGTTGCGACGTGTGCTCCGCTTCACACTGCCTCCGGTTTGATACATATTGTGTGAACATGGATTTTTATACCGGTGGCGAACATTATCGGTCGTTCATGTACTCGGCAGTACTTGATGGCAGCGTGGCCGACCATATCGCTTTGCCGCGTGGTACCAGACAAGGAGGCTAGGCAACATTCATGCATCCTCATGTGTCCCTGACCCCTTCTCAGTCTTCCCGAATGGATTCTCTTCTATCTTGTCAACTGCAGGTGCTGCGTAGCCCAACAGAGGAGCAAATCAGGAGCATTTGCTCCGCGAATCGGCACGATCTCTGGACTATCCTGCCCCGCCTCAGCGAACGGTGAACCCAATAAACCCTTAACCTCCCTCTGCCTGGTCGTCGCCGTCGGCTTCACGGCCCTCGGCCGCGCAGTAACCTCGGCATGTGGTAGTGTGGCCGTGGTGCTGACTTCACAAAGGTGTTGTTGCTGTAGCTATCAGGCCGCAGCTGATGACACAAGCAGAGGTGGGGATGCATCTCGCTACCTCTTGAATCGTTTGGCTTGTCGAACTTCAGGTGAAGCAAGGCATGCATTGCTGGTCTCCTCATAATCACACACAAGATATCCGCTGACCCACATCTTGTCCTCAGAAGCCCTACATTCCTAAATATACACTCAACAAACCCTAACATAAACTCTACTTCAAGCGCCTGCTTCATTTCGACTGCCCGACCAAACCTGCGACTTTGTTGGCTGAGTCCTGTGATAGAATCAGGCGCCCGCGCGCCTCTCAATTGCTAGAACACCTCGGAGACGACGAACCTTCGTCCTCGTGTCCTGGTGATCGCTTACACGTAAAGACTTCCTCAAAAGACAAGCAACTGGTGTAAAGCAGCGCTGGGCACTTCCGTCTGTGTGCAGCACAGAGTAGTCACCTTGAAAAGGCTGACAAGGGATCTGAGGGTGTCGGTGGTACCATGAAGAGGACGCCGCACTTTAAGCGCAGCCAAGGAAACCATGTTGGACCCAGTAGTCCACTAAAGCCTCGCCCTGCGCCGTGTATCGAAGGTATTCAAACTCCCACGCAGGCATCCTGGGCGGAGAGAAGAAGGACACTGGCTAGCTTGATAGGGTCCTGACAGTGTGAATTTCCTGTGTAATCTGGAGCCAGGATTCTTTTAACCACACAGCGAGAACCATGCAGTTGGAGTTACTAGGCATCGAGCAGACCTACTTCAAAGCAGAAGCTCCACCCCTTTTGCGAAATTCCATCACGAGGAATTCTGCCTTTCTTTTGGGGTTATGCCGCATTCTGAATGTGAGCCCAGCGTCCAGGCGTAAAGCGCAATCTCCGGGCTTTCGAGGTCCTGTGAAATCCAGGAAGACCCCCTTCAGGAGATGCACTCGGCTCATAGCGGCTCCTGCTTCAACGCAAAGAGGTCGGGACAAAGGGCCGGCGACCTCGGATGTGTGTCAACCTCTGGCTTGCCATAGACTGCAATAGCGATGTTCATGCTTTCAGTATTCGCCCAGGGACAAGGGGTGAGCTCGAAGGAAACGGCGTGCCAGACTGCTGTGCTTGGATGTAAGCCTCATCGTGCTCGAGGATCGGCTGGGAATGAACTGCATGTAATCGCCCCAGGGTACCTTGATACACCGTTCAATCAGATGCTGTTTGGCTGAGGAGTTCAGCACAAATGACAGCCAATTCCTCGACTAGCGAGATCTGCAACAAGGGACAAGGGGGCTCATGTGCCCGCGGAAGATGGTTCTCAGATACCGGGACGGCAGCCCGGTACGCTTTGAGATGTCCTCCGATCGAGGAATGCTCTTTGACACATCAGTTGGTCAGGGCTTGTCAGGCCTCCTCTTCCTTCGCCTCGAAAGACGTTGCCTCCACCTCGATGAAGTCTGAGAGGGGCGTGAGCCTCTGACGCAAGGAAGCCAGGACTGCACACATATCAGCATAAAACCTATGTATTCATATCTGTCAGGCCGTATGTTCTGCCGCTCCGTGCATCACGCGCGGTGCACTTATATATCATGCAGGGTGCAAGGGCCGTGAAGAACAGAGCCTGTTCCTGCTAACCGGGCGGACGCTCCTGCTCTTGCAAAGCCTCGCAGCAGCATCGAAGGGTGACTCCCCATGCCTGCGAAATGGGAAAACAGCAGGCACCATCACCATAACTAGGATCATCAATACAAAGTGATGCACATTTGCTGTCGGTTGCCATCCGAGTGCGAGCGTGACTGTATGCGAGCGGGCGAAAATCTGAGCTTGCTTTTGCACGCGCTTGGGCATGAGCAGCTCTGGCCGACTTCTTGCTGTTGTTTTTCTTCTTTGATCTCCCTTTGCATGACCAGCTTGATATGTCTCTCAAGTCTCAAGCCAAGACACTTGACCTTGACGCCCGGGTACTTGATCTCCGCAAAGGCCGTTCTGCTGGCCTCGCTGTTCCACTCGCTCTGGACAGTTGGAATTTGCAGCCATTCGCCGCTCAGGCGCAGGAACGTAGAACCCCATGGAGACCAAGATGCACCTCCATCATTACACCGCTGGCAAGCACTCATGGAATCCGATGTGGCTCAACCCGACTGAGGTGCATACCATGGTGCTGCACTACTCGTATCCATGCTTCCATGCATGCATGCATGCATGCATGCATGCATGCGTGCGTGCGTGCGTGCGTGCGTGCCTGCGTGCCTGCGTGCCTGCATGCCTGCGTGCCTGCGTGCCTGCGTGCCTGCGTGCCTGCGTCCGTGCGTGCCTGCGTGCCTGCGTGCCTGCGTGCCTGCGTCCGTGCGTGCCTGCGTGCCTCCGAGACTGCGTGCCTGCGTGCCTACACGCCTACATGCCTGCGCACCATACGTACATACGAGTCATACCAGTGTACATACGTACATGCATACATGCATGCATGCGCACATGCGTACGTACACACAGGCAGGCAGACAGACAGCCACAGCAGAGCAAACAGAAAGCAGGACATTGACATACAGACAGAAAATCACAGAAATACACGCAGGCATACAAGCAAGCATGCAAGCGTGCAGCGTGCATGCATGCAAATATACATGCATACGTCTACACAATGACATACATGCAGAGATACGTACATTCGTGCGTTCATGAAGGACTGCAAACGCACGTGCGTGCGTGCGTGCGTGGGTGGGTGGGTGGGTGGGTGCGTGCGTGGGTGGGTGCGTGGGTGGGGGTGGGTGGGTGGGTGGGTGCGTGGGTGCGGGTGTGGGTGTGTGTGTGTGTGTGTGTGTGCGCGCGTGCATTGCACATACATGCATACATGCATACATGCCATGTACATGCGCTAAGTTATGTACATACTCGTATATGATCCCGGTGCGGCAGGGACACCCCTCACCCGCTCCCATGGTTGGTTCCCCCTCGTCTGCCCTGTGGGGTGGTTCGGTTCGACTGCGGTGTGGTGCAGCTCGGGGTATACGTCTGCTTGGGGGGGTCGGTGTCATGATCGTGATCATGACCACCATCATGATCACCATCGTCATCATCATACTGTTCCTTTTCTGGGTCAACTGTCACAGGAATCGGGCCTGTCAGGAACGCGATCCTCGTGACAGTTGCATTTTAATACCCTCATGTCGGAGCCAGTGTCGGAAGGATCGGGTGTGTCTGGGACAAGATCCTCGTGACAGTTGACAGTTTTGGAGTCGCCATGTGCGAGAAGTGCGCACAGTCACAGGGATTCGGCATGTTTGGACCTGGACGTGCGAAGGGGCGGAGGGGATACCATTAAAGCGTCGGGGGTCGGCGAACCGAGAACCGAGATCATACATGTATGTATGTATGTATGTATGTATATATATATATATGTGGTCACCCCCCCCAAGATCCACACCCGCCTCTTCCACGCTATTCCACAGCTTGCTTCTCTACATTGATCCACTACTCATATAAGCCGAAAACACCGTAAAAACCGATATAATCGTGCTTTTCGTCATGTGCATCCAAGCCTTGTTGCTACAAGTCGCGGGTTTGATATGTGTAAAAATCTGGAGCCGAATCTCGGCCCCGGATTTCTAGTAGTTTATGTGTTGGACAAGCTGAAATGCTGGAGGGCGTGCTAATTTTGTTCATATAATACTAAAAGCATTGTTTTTTGCATTTTATGGTGTGTTATTTAACAACATTCCTGTAATAATAAAAATACGATTGTCTCTCTTACGAAGACGTCTTGGTGCGTGGGCCATCTCTTTCCCGCTGCTCGTGAAGCGTCCGATTCTGATGCGGCCTAATCGCTCTAGCGTTTGATTTATGAGTTACGAACTACAGAGAGCTCCTTTCATGTCCTGTCCATTATACATGAAGGAAGTCGAATATACGGGCGCGTTTATTTTTGAGGCAATACTCCAATAGTTGTTCTTTGCCTCATAAGAAATGGGAAAGCTCCCCTGGAGTTGAAAGGTTCATGTGCATATGCGGGCGCACAAGAAGGCTCGTCTGCAGCAAAAAGTAAGAGAGCTCTTGCAACCTTCCAAACATGAAGCAGGACTGTTCATACTTGTCAAACAAGAGTAATGAAAACCGTTGCTGTTCCAGAAGGCACATAAAACAGTACTTCCAGTCCTTGACAACGGTTGAAAGCACCCAATTATCTTGTGATGCAGTATATCCTGTCCTGGACATCACGAAACACTGTAAAGCTCAAAAAATTCCAAAATTTCAAACCCTGAAACTCACGAAACACTGTAATGCTCAAAACATTCCAAAATTCCAAAAATTCTGGCATCTATGGCCAGGACGGGGGCAGATTCCTTAAAACTTTGGAATTTTTGAGCATAGCAGTGTTTCGTGCGTTTCAAGGCTTGGAAAAGTGAATTTTTTTTGAGCATTACAGTGTTGTGGGCACGAAACACTGCTATGCTCAACAAAAGTGGGCTTTGAGGCTGTGAAAAGCGGGTTTTTTTTGAGCATTACAGTGTTTTGTGAGTTTTAGACCATGAAACACTGCTATGCTGAAAGTCTGTGAAAAGTAGATGTTTTTTGAGCATTACAGTGTTTTGTAGGTTTTAAACCACGAAACACTGCTATGCTCAAAAAAATCCACCTTTTACAGCCTCCAAGCTCACGAAACACTGCTATGCTCAAAAAACTCCACAGTTTTAAGGAATTTGCCCCCGTGCTGGCCATAGATGCCAGAATTTTGGAAGTTTTGGAATTTTTTGAGCATTACAGTGTTTCGTGAGTTCTGGGGTTGGAAAGTTTGGAGTTTTTTGAGCATAGCAGTGTTTCGTGCGCCCCATGCCCCAAAAAACCACGATGGCGTGGATCTTGGGGGGGGGGCGAGCATATATATATATATATATATATATGTATATATATATGTGTGTATGTATATATATATATATACACACACCTATATATGCGAAGGGCTGCTTACTCATAAGCCACATCCTAGGAAACTTAGTGTTCTGTTGCATTCCAGTACGTGCATACCTCTCACAGTAAGGCAGGCTTTGGCCATTGCGGTGCCTACGACTAGCACAATACCTTGCTGCTGGTCTTGTGCTACCACTGCTATGTGGGTTCGCACTTTTGACGAAGGTCGTCTTGTCTGCTGCAAGTCTTCTACACACTCTTCCTTGCCATGACAATCCGGCGGCACCGAGAACAGGTCGGGTCCCCCGCTCTGTGACCCCGACGCAGCTCACTTTCACACAAAACCAAGTCAAGTTGAAGGGTGCTGCTAGGCAGCTATGAGAGACCCAGCAATGACGGAGGTAGTAACAGGAATAGAGACAGTCGCGCACCTGCTTCCACATTGGACGCACAAGGCTGCAATGGGAACCACGCGGTCCATGTTGGCACTCTCAGTCTCCTGCGCCCGCACCTTAGCTGCAAAAGCCAAGCAAGATGCTCGTCCTCCAGACTTGGCCTACGGCGCAATGCACGTGTTACATCATGAATGTATGTATGTATATACAAAATCATGAATCTAACATAATATAGTACAGTATGCTATAATATGTATATATACATATATACAGATAGATAGATAGATAGATAAATAGATAGATAGCTGTACATATGCACGTACGTGTCGCACCATCTATTCATTTTAGCGCTCGTCGCCGTGATCAACACGCTCTCCTCCATCTCCTTCCAGCTTAAAGAGTGGGTGTTGGCAGGCAGAGCCCATGGCACGTCGTAAAAATGACCCGAGACGATATCAGCACTGCTGGTTCATACCAAATGTGGTCGTTTCGAAGCATCTTACGAGTAGTTGTTTGAAGATGTTGGATAATTTTTCGTCTGGGGGCATGTCGAAAATAGACACATACAAACATTGTCAGGGCTCCAAATCTGGATCTACATGCAAACAAGTAAATTTGACTAGTTTGCGGAAGTCTTCACGTTTGCGTACATGACAGACTAGATCTCACAATCTTGTGTCTTCTTAGATGAAGAGGCTCTTAGTTCATTTCTGCGGTCACAGACGAGTTCTGTGAGCTTTTGTGAGGATGCGGAACAGCTCCGCTGTTTCAACGACACAAGCACGGGTACTTTGTTTGCTTGATAAAGTTGGAGAGCTTGAGAAGCCCTCTTACTATTGATTTACCTGCAGCAACAGCACTGCTTCAGAAATCAATGGCTTAAGAAATTGAGCCCCTCGGACAGCGGTACGACAAAAAATGTATACTTAAAATGCGTGCATTCAAAATGAGAAATCCAGGGTACCCTGGACTCGGCATGCCAATTCCTTATTTTACTCTTTCTCAGCTTGTCTTCGCGGTGTTGTTCGCACAAAAAAGTAAACCAAGAACCTTAGGGAGTACCCGGAACGTTCTTTTCCCAAAAAAAATTTCGCTTCAAAAAAAGAAATCGAGCTCCCCCTCACGAAAAATTAACTCTTTCTCAACCGGCGCTGTCTCCCTACAATACTTCTTGTTCAGGAGAAGTAAAACAAAACGCCCTACGTTTCTTGCTAACGAAGAATCGTTTTCTCGTGCTTACTTATGGAGAAAGAAAAAATAGACATACCGCCTCTCTTGGTGGAAAGAAGCTCCCTTGCTTCCCTTTACAGTTGAGACACGGAAGGTCTTGGAGAGAAATGAGTACCAAGAGCCCGGAAACTCAAAAGGAATCCGTTTGTAGCCTCACGTGCCCCACTCATTGGTAGCTCACACTAACCCCGGGGACCAACCCCGGCTCTCCTCAAGAAATGAGCGATAAATGATCGTTAAAATGGCACTAAAAATGTATTATGTGAGCATTATGGGAGCAATAAGTGAGCAATAAACGAACACTAGTGAGAGACGATGTCTGCCCTCCCCCCCTGCCCTGCCTGCCCTGCCCCCCTGCCACCCTCTGCACTTCCCTGCTTTTGCTGCCCTGCCCTGCCTGCGCTGCACCACCCCCCACCCCACCCCACATCCCACCACCCCCCGCCCCACCCCCCACCCCATGAGATGTAACCTGGACGTGTATCCCCTCGCTAGGCGTACAGGAACACAGGCACTCAGGTGTCTCTTTTGCTACAGGCGCACAGCTGTAGTCCACTGCACTAGAACCTTGAGCAACAGGCATGGATACATGCAAGTGATACGTGAAACAGACAGGCACCTGGATGTGTAACATTCAGTGTTTCAACCAGGCACAAATTTAAAACACGTAGAGCTGCATGGCCGTGGAGTCGGCATTCAACTAGCCTGTTATTGCTCTCGGTCGAATTAGCGGAGTATTGAGCTACATCTGCGACTTGAAGAGAATCTATACATCTCTCACCTGAAGACAGCTTCAATGAAAAGAGCAGAACACGCACGAAAACGCAAACGGATCTTCAACTGAAAACTTTTGCTTGAAAGTTGCCCACTTGTGTTCAGTTTCCTCTCCAGGCGGAAAGCTTACTGTCACATAAAAGATTGTAGAGCTTAGCTCCACTTGATGTCAGCATGACATCTTGCGACACGGCAAATATATAAGGGCATGAGAAGTATCTTATCCTGAGATAAGTATCTTCTTTGAGAAAGAGTTCTTTAGGAAGTACCTTTTCCTGAGAAAAGCATCTCCCTATGAAATGACGAATGCTCAAGTGGATACCTTCTTCTGAAAGAAGCATTCCGTGAAACACTCTGCCAGTTCAGTCGATGAACTCTATGTCGCGATCCCAGGTTCTATCACGCCAATGTTCAGTACCATGCCAGCGGTAAATGTCAACCGTGTGGATCGGCATCACCGGAGCATGGCGAACAGGGTCGTAACCGCGGGGATCAGCAGGGGATCTAGGTAACGAAATCTGTGGATCAGGAGCAACGGCATCATCTTGTTCCAAAGGAACCTCGTCGAGTCCATTGTCCATTTCCACATCCGAAGAATCGGAACCTAGTCAGTGTTTCCCCTTGCTTTTGCCCTTGGACTTGTCCTTGGACTTGCCTTTGGACTTGCCCTTGTCGGCGTCCTTGCCTTTTCCTTTGGAGGACTTGCCTCCTTTGCCGCCTTCTTTGCCACCAGGAGGTTGTGCGGGTTCTTGAGGACGTTGAGAACCAGAAGCTTTAGCACCAGAAGCTGCCTCTTCCTGAGAAGAGCTTGCTCCCTGTGGTGCGGCTGCAGGACCAGTAGAACCAGAACCACGCGCCTTGTTCAGCTTCTGTCTCTCTTTTCTTCTGTCCGCGGCTTCCTTCACGGTGTCGGGATTGCGGTTGAGCGCTCTCATCCTGCCTCCAGAGTACTGGTTCGCGTGAACCTCGATGAGGAGCGGAGTGTGAGCGTCATAGTCCCGATCGTTGAGAAGGTACGCGGCGCTGGTGGAGTTTAACAGCCACTCAGAGACATGGATGTCGAACTCAGTCTTTGAAGACGGAAACTCCGCCCATTGATCGTCCGACATGCTGTGTCCCCATTCCATGACTGTAGCCATAACAGGATCCAAACCAGGAAAAGTATTCCAGTCTGGTTGCTTAGCTTCCTTGTATGGCATTCCCAGCGTGTCCTCATACTGTTTCAGAAGCCACATGGCGTTTGCTGACACATGTCTCGCACGAGGCGAACAGAAGTGTGGGCACTTTGGGCTTTCTGACCATGCCTCCAAGAAGTAGTCGAGAAGGCTTTGGTACATCCCGCCACGAATATCCATCGACTCCTGCTTTCTGCCGGTGGCCCGGTAGAGGGCCATGTTGGCGTCGCCACCGATGAGGTCGACTTGGTAGTGCAAGCAGTCGATGAACATGTTGCCCAACACTTCATGAGCCAACGCCACCTTGTCTGCCGCCGCGTCGTTGTGGAGGTGGAAGACACAAACTCTTAGCCGGTCGGATCCAGCTCGCTCCAAGACCTTGGTCAGTGACTCATCTGGAACATCACCACGACTGCCCTGGAGACCGGTCGGTAACGTCATGCCATACACGATTTCCGCGACCATATAGGTTATTGGAAGGGACTCGTGGGCATATCCACTGAGAGTGGAGCCGGCAAGACGGGTGATCGAAGATCCGACACCATTTGTACGACTTCCCACCATCAGGTCCTTGGACTCGTTACGAAGGAATTGCCAACCGCGTGACTTGAGGAAGGCCTCTTCGGAGTCATCGATCTTAGCCGCTTCGCAGAGCATGAACAAATGCGTCTTCGACTGTGCAATCGATTTTATCAAGGCTCCTTTAGATGGTGTAGCATCGTCCCAGTCAATGTGATTAGCAACGGAGCTAGGAGCGGAACGCTTTCTTCCCCTGCTCATGTTGCCGAGATTGAGGATGAGCGCGGCATACTTGGTCTTGCTGGTGAAGATAGGGACATTGGAGTCCTCTGCCAGACCAAAACGATGAATATAAGGATTCGGCGTCTTCTCAAGAGAGAGGTCCCCGATCTCCTCTTCATCGACTCCGGTGCTCAAGAAGTAGTGAAGCATAGCATTCAAAAGTTCTTCTCGAGTTGCCGGATTGCCGCTTGCATCCAGGGACTTCAGCTTATCAAGAAGTGCTTCCATAACATCCAGTGCTGATTCTCGGATGTCAGAGGCCTTGCCCATGAGCTTGTCGTCCAAGGTGCTACGAACGTCCCCAGAACGAAAAACAACGTCCTTTTTGTCGGGACGACGCTCATAGATGGGATCCATCTTGTTGAGTTGGTCGAATAGATCCACCATAGAGAGAGAGTATTTCTGTCCCTTGTGGTTCGGAACATTTACCCTCCAACTCATATGCTGCACCTTGTAGGCGAGAACGGGCTCGTAATCAGGATCACGAAGTCCTGTATGATACAAGCCTGAATAGCCATATCCATGCAGCTGCTTGCAGAGCATCCGCATAGGGCTTTGTCGTTCGATTTCGGTGAGCTGATTAAGGAAATGTTTGAACTCTTCGAGATCAACGAGCTCGATCTTTTCCTTTGCCTTGCCCATTTTGTCGAACGCGTTCTCATTCTGGTCCTCTGCATCCTTCGCGGCCTGGTAGTACTCAGGATCCGGAACAGTCTTGCATTTCCCCCAGATGCCTTGATCGTGAAGTTCACTTTCATCATCCTTCTCGGGAGAAATGTCTGGCATGGATTCCTCACCCTGTGGTGAGCCTTCCTCAGCCATTTCAATGTTCTCGGACTTACCTCCTTCCTGACCCATGTGCACATCAGGTTCGACCTTCACCTCGGATGCCTCTCCCTGTGGAGAGCTTTCCGTGGCTTCGGTCTCCATTGACTCGACAGTAGCCCCAGGTACCTCTCCCTGTGGAGAGCTTCCTGGAGCATCAGTCTCCATTGGCACATCGGTCGGCTCGGTCTTAACCGGATCAACCTTCTTGCCCTGTGGCAAGTCCGTGGATCCAGACGACGGTTCGGAGGTATCCATCTGAGTAGCCGCGGGAGGCTCTTCGATCTCCTCGATCTGTGGACATGGGAGTCGCTCGATGAACTCCTCAATCATAATGTCGTCATATGGTCGGGTGAGGAGCTCATTCAGCTCAGACTCCTTCTTCGCCTTCAAGTCTTCGTACGCCACTAAATCAGCTTTTGCCTTGCGGGCGAAAGCCGACTTGAAATCGCGCTGGTCAGACTCAGCGAAGACTTTCTCCAGAACCGCCAGGAGGTAGCTGCCGTTGAACGGCTGCTTCAGGGTACTGTCATAGAGACAATAGCCCTCAGGGGTTCGCACCGTGTATTTACGGCGAACCTCCAGATCACCGGCGTGGCGCTGGATGTAGGAGAAGAAGTCCACTCCATAAGCCTCATTGATGACGCGGACGAGCATCTGGAAATCCTCTCGCACATAGCCAACCTCTTCATACACATACCTTTCCCTGAGGAAAGCCTTGTGTGCGGCGAGCTTGCGAGAGTAGTCGGGATCCTCTGTCCTTGGCATCTTTGCACGAGAGTCATTGTCCCGAGGGCGATCGAATCCAATGTTACCCAAGTTGGGCCTGAATTCGTTCGACGCGGCAACGGAGACATCGTCCAGCATCTGGGCAAGACCGCCAGGATGACGCTTAAAGTTCATCCAAGGTGACGTGTAACCGTTGGAGTAAACCTTCGGTTTCTTGTCCAGCTCCACGAGGTAGTTCCCCTGCAACTTCCCCATCTCGAAGGCCTTGAGGAAGAAGTGCAGGGAGTACCCCGAAAGAGGATGCTGCAACCACGATGCCCAATCGTATTCACCACCCAAAGACTCTCTCATAGAAGTAGTCAAAGTGTGCCAGGGGGTGACCTGAACGAGGGCATCGCCATAGGTGCTAAGCATCGGCTGGCCAGAGGAGTCCACCATGTGCAACTTGCCGTGCGCGAAGAGATGCCATGGATTCGTCCTGGCCTTGCGGAGAACCTCGTTGAGCTCCTCCTGCTGCTGGGACTTATGCGCATCAATCTTGCCGTGGACGGTGTCCCCAGACTGATACGCATACTTGGTGTCTCCTTCGGAGGCTGTGGCTTGCCGCTCCCGCTCTGCCTTAAGCTCATTGTCACGAATAAGCTTCTGGAGAGCTGCCGCGTCCAATGTGGGTACCTTCTCCTGAGAGAAGCTTCCCGGTGACGCTTGGCCTGCATCCTGAGATGTCTTTGGCCGCTTCTTGGGAGCTGGCTTCGAAGGCATTGGATCCGAGCTGCTACCCGGTACCCCTCCCTGTGGAGGGCCTCCGGAAGCAGATGCGGAAGCAGACGCTGAGGTTCCCTCTTCCTGAGAAGAGCCTACCCCTGCGCTTTGCTGCTTCCTCTCGTGGCGAATGCCACCCGGATCTTGCTCGTGAGGAGGACGGTAGTGATGTGTGAGATACATCGCCGGAATGTCCTGGTACGAGAGCACCACGCCGTTGTCTGTAAGAAACAGATTGTGGCCGTGACTCAGGTAGCACTCGTAATCGAGCTTGGCGTAGAAGACGTAGGTACCGTACTTAATGACGGTCCCAGCCCCAGGAGAAACCACTCCACCCGCATAAACGAGGTGGATGGCCTTCCTGTGCCGCTGCCACGCCGCCTTCGTCGCCTCCAGCTTTAAGCCGTTTTCCCGGATGCTCTCGTAGTTGGAGTTATCCGAGGCGTGGAAAATCGTTCCAAGCTGGCGGCATCGCTCCAAGGTGAGCCTTTCCCCGAGAGCAACATCAGAGACCCGCTCGGGCATCCGTGAGTGACCCTGGACGGCGGAGACCCCGACATAGAAGTCGAAGTCAAAGAACCGCTCGAACTGCAGAGCCACCGGGGCCACCCAGATGTTGAAGCGACCCTTCGAGTTCGCCATCAAGAAGGCGAAGAACTTCTTGGGCTCCCACTCGAAAGGCCTGATGGGGTGCTTCATCATCGTCTCCAACGGGATCTCCATGTATCGACCCGGCGTGACCCTCGTGTCGTGCCTGGTCAATGATGACAGCTGTTTGGATGACTTCACCGCCCATCCACCGTGATTGTGGCGCATCTGGTGAATGTTGAAGATTTCACGATCGAGCTCGGTGAGCTCGTCGCCGGTCAGACATCCAAGAAAGCACCGGAGGAAGTCGAACTTCCACGTGAGGTGCCGCTGCAACACATGGGTCCCAGGGTGAGTTTCCTCGTACAGCAGGACGTGTGACAGAAAGGCCAACTGTCCTTCCAGAATGTTCACCGCGGCCATCTCCCCCTGAGGGAAGTACGCCGTGGTGTCCTGCTGACGGAAAAACCGTGGAACACCTTCTGGGATGATCCTGAGGGAGGCCACCGGAGCACTCGCAGGATAGGCTCGACGATCCCTTGTAGGATAGCTGGCATTACCGTCGCCATCTCCAACTGTTCGGAGTACACGACGGTTTGCCCAGGACGCGCTCTGTTGGTACAAGGACAGGTCGGGGACACCAGTGCGGACGTCAATCTTGAAGTTGCATCCCGTTGTCGGTGTCCAGTAGACCTGGAATGGTGCCTCCTCATGAGAGGAGCGTCCAGTGTCCATCGAGGGTCCTGCCGCAGCCATGCTGGTAACAGAAGAAGAGGAAGTTGTGGGCTACTTTCTCACTTGAGTTTTGAACCAGCTGATTTGAGCAATGCAGGCACAAATTTAAAAAGAGACCAACAACTCTTCATGAAGCACATGCATTGAATTGCTCCGACAGCTCACACATGAAGCAGACATGACTCACAAACGCTCCTGCATGAACATGACATGTTGCACTGCACTCAAAACCGCGTACTCCTTACGGAGCCAGGCGTTCAAGAAGGCCTTGTGCTCAATCATGGAACGAAAAGGAGGATGTGAATCAATTTCCTTCAACCACCCAGTTTGAACAGAACTCAGGAGGTTTCTAGGATTAGCGCTTCGTTTCGTGAGACAGTCAGAAAGACAGTGTTCGGTTCGAACGTGAGAAAGATCAGCAATAGCACCTGAACACGCTTCCTTTCTCAGCATTTGAATCATGTGAATGGTTTCCTGTTGTTCGGGTGAGTGAGTAGTAGAAGCGGTAGACACGAGATTGTTAGCATCGGTGCGAATGTGAATCTCGGCATCCAGACCACTAATGTCCTTCCACAAACCACGAAGCATTTGACAGGTACCAAAACACTTCATCAAGGCGTAAAGCTCAGCGACAGTGGTACTGAGGGTCGTTCTCTTAATCTTGGTTGATTCGAAGAAGACCAATGAGCCTCGGGTGTCTCTTCGATTCTTGACCCTTTCATCTGCGATGAAGATAGTCATCGCCCTCTGTGAGGACTTGTCGCTGTTGTTACGGAAAGCTGCGTCAGGAATTCCAAGAATCCTCGGTGATCCCTTCACTGGCCACACCCGCAACTCAACTTCCTCACTGCGTATCTGTCGACACAACTTGTTCAACTCCTTGCAGTGACCAATAGTCGGAGCAGCGGATGCTGATGCCAGACGAGAGAACTGGTAACATGCCTGAAATTGCGTCCTCGACTGAAGCCAGTTGATGCTACCAAGCAAAGAGCGATAGGAAGTGTGAAGAGATTTATCACACGCATCTGCATCCTTAAGATGCTTTGGTATGACAATCTCCTCAAGCTCTGAAACACACAGCTTTTGATCGATCGAGATATACTTCTTCTTCCCTTGTGCATCAAGAACCCAACGAACACGCTGTCCCGTGAACGTAAGGTCATTCTTGTCCTCATGGCCGACAGTGAAGTGTTCCTTGATCTTCTTTAGGAACCAAGTGAGGAACTCAGGGGTTCCACTTATGATGAGATCATCAACATGAAGACTCATCACTCCAACTGTCCTGCGACCTTTGCTGGGACTTCCATGCACAGGGTCAACAAAGTGTTCAAGAAGCTGATCAACCAACTCGGGGGAGAGCTCTGATAAGCTCTCGACCTTGTATGAAGCCTTCTCTGGAAGGAACAAGGAGACTAGGACCTCAGCTTCTTCTTCAAGGAAGCAGGTCTTATCGCCCTTGTCCAACCTCAGGTCATGGGCCCTTTCGACAATCCACCATGTTCCTTTACGGAGGATCATGGAAACTCGATAAGGGTAGTCCTTGACCTGATAGACAGGTGCAGGAGTACGGAGAGCCTTGGCCCTGTGAGAAACGAGAGCATGCCCGTTCTCATAAGGGAACCAACCTCTTTTCTTACAAGCAACACTGCCCAAGAATCCGAGAAGCTTATCATCAGTCACAGGCCTCCAAGCATAGTCAACCATCTTCTTGGTATCGGTGTTAAAGCACTGAGCGATATCGGGACATGAAAGATAGGATCTCTCCTCCGCACGGTCGGAGGAAGAACGGTTTCCTTCATCGTATGCGTAGCATGTCATGGCATGAAGGGCAACCTCCTTGAGGTAGGCAGGTTCCACCTCAAGAGAGGTGCTTCCTGCTTCAGGTTCCTCCTCCTGAGAGGAGCTTCCTGCCGCAAGGTGGCTCTTGCCCTTCTTGCCTTCTATGCCGTCGTATGCGACATAAGTGCATCGGTCAGCTCTGGTCGGTTCCATGCCTACAGACCTGAGGAATTTGTCCAAACGATTCCACCATCTTCTCGGTGCATCGTTCAGACCATAGACTGGTCTGAGACAAAGGCCAACCATCCAGGTAGGCAAACCGATGTCAGGAGGCAACTGAACCACAACCATGCGAGATGACAGATTGTAGTGTTCCCCCTGAAGGAAAGCGGTCTTAAGATCCAAATGAAAAAGATCCCAATAGTGATTGGCAGCGCACTGCGCAACCAAACGGAAACCATACCGAGTAGCCGTAGGGCTGTCCGTTTGTTGATCCCAGGCAAACTTGTCCTGAAACCCACGACAAACCCATCGGGCTTTGAACTTGGAAAAGTAACCGTTCTTGTCAACCTTCACAGTAAGGACCCAACGTCCGGTAAGAAAATTGACATCGTTTTTAAGCTTGCGACGGTCCGTCAGCCGAATTGCATCATTGTCCAAGTAACTCTTGAACTCCTCAAGTTTAGCCTTCCGAATTTCGGCGGCATACTTGCGCTGCATCTCCGGCGTGAGGGTACCTGCCTTGATTTTATCTTGTTTAGTCAACCACGACGCAAAACCATCACCATCCAACGGAACAAAGGACGGAACCTTGAAGTCCGACGGAAGGCGAATCAAAACGTCGTCGTCTCCAACAGCCAAAGCAAGCAAGCTTTCATCACGATAGTCAACCGTGGCATCCGAATCAGTATCCTCACCAGCTTCCGGCACCGGCGGTTCCGGGGTGGGTTCCGGGAGTGGGGTTTGCTGGATAGGAAATTCCCCCTCAGTCACCGGCAAACCAGGAACAGGAGCCGGATCAGAAGAAGAGGAAGCAGGCTCGTGAAAACCTGGAAAGTCACCCGACGGATCGGGATCCTTCTTTCCCGCAGACTGCCCAGGCAACAACACAACCGGAGGTCCCACAACAGTACGTGACTTGGCCTTAGACACATCTTCAGGATGTGTGCCTCTGGCACGTGTCTGAGACACATTGCGAGGCGACGGCGGTCGCATACTCTGTGGCACCGGAAAGTGAGGATGCGGCGGAATTGGAACAGGAACAATAGGTGAAGGTGGTGCCGGCCACGGCATCGGTGGACTAAGAACCTGATCCGGGTTCGCAAACTGAGGCGGAGCCCCAGGAGAATCGGGAGGACCTCCAGGAGGAGGCGACTCCTCGTGAAACTCCATCGGAAGAGGAGGCTCTTCCGGTGACGGACCATAACCAGGTCCCGGTCCCTGAGGACCGCCTCCTGGCGGATGTCCATCACCGTCCGGATCGTGATCCAGGTCGGAATCATCATCTCCCCCGGGTACCGGTACATGAGTACCGCCTCCAGGAGGTTGTGAAGGAGGGTCACCACCGACATGCAACTCAACAGGATTATCATCTAAATCCTGCTCTGGATGCTGTAGTGGCATTTCCTCATCGTCCACAGGCATATCACCGTGTGGATCATCATATCCTGGATAGTCCACATCGTCGTCTGTGGCTGGCGGTTGCGGTGCAACCGGGGCCGGCGCTGGCTGGTCCGTGAAGTCCAAGCCAACATCAGGCCCGCGTCTGGAATTGTTGTTCTGTGACTCATTCCAGAACACTATCATGGACCAGTGCGTTGATTGCATATCCTTAAGGCAAGGAAGCAACTGTGCCATCGTCACGAAAAACACATGATTCATATCACCCTTCTGCCACAAAATGACAACAGCATCAGGATGACGATGAACCAAAGGGAGTGTTTTCCCTTGAGTCCCCCTGTAGACGTTACAGTACTCAAACTCCAGATACGGCAGAGTTAGCACGCGCACATTCTTAATCATCGGCCGCAAGGCGACCGCGTCAGACGATGTGGTCGTGTGAACTTCCAACTCAGTACCTGGAAGGAGACTGTCAACATATGACAGAGTCTGGACCAAAGACGATGTAACAAACCGCTGCGGCGCAACAAACCTCAGAGGTGTCGGAAGCTTCCCTTTGTCATTGTTTGAGAGTAATGAGTACTCTGCTTCTGACGGAAGAACCGGTAAAGCCTCTGAATTGCGGTCTGATCGCAAACACAACGCACACAGTGTTCCATCATCAAAATCCTCAAAGATATCTTCGAACAAGTAACATTGTCGGAGATCTGATCGTTCATCACCCACAAGACACTGCGAAAGCAGCACAGCAAACCTTGGATCAAGTGCGTTAGCAGAGTCATAGCCTTCTTCCAACGACTCCAAACGGCCAAATGATCCATCAGGCAGATTAGTGAGAAAAGAAAGCTCACCATGCTGACGCTTACCGTGGTCATCTCCCCCTGAAGGAAGTACACCACGGTTCTTGAAAGTGTGGAATGAAAGTCCTCTCCTCCACTTCAGCGAGCGACTACTCTGCGAAAGCCAAAACCCACAATGAGAAGGATACATGATGGTCACGAAGTATCCATCACCTTTGTCATCTTGCCAACGGCAGACTTCGGCACAAAAGTGCCAGAAGGCATTGGTGGCCTTCCTGGTCCAACCATCAGGGATGACAGGATGAATAAAAATGTGATTAGGCTCTGCCTTCAAGATCACTCGCCAAGCGGCCTCAATCGAAGATTGGATAGACTTGGCGTTCCATTCACCAAACAACACAGGTTCACTCGCATCAAGTCCAGAATGGACTGTGCACGCAGTAAGCCCGGTGAGGCGAGGTGTGATCTCAACGAAATCGCTCTTGCCTGAAGTGAGAGTGTGGTAACAGATCTCATGCTCATAGCAGAACCCAGAACCGGCACGATCAAGAATATCGTCGCCGATGCGGTCGAGTGCCTCTTCCTGAGAAGAGCGTCTCGGGACCTCATCTTTCTTCAGAGGAATGGCCACATCATGCCACGGATCTCCATCACGCCTGACCTTCGACTGATTAACCCGAAGAACGGCACGATGAACTTCAACCAACACCATGGCACCTTCCTGTGACACAACTATGCCTCTGACCCAGGTTCCTTCAGACTTCTTCTTCGACTCATCCTTATGCCAAACAAACACGCGGTCACCCTTCGAGTAAGGACCATCAGACGGCATGACTCTCCGTGCAAGGTCCTTCCGAAGGTCAAGTGATTGTCTAGCCTCTTGATGAGCCCGCATGGCAATCCTCTGGAGTTCCAGAGTGGTTCGATCCTCCTCGGCAGGTTCAGCAGAGAGCTGTTCAGGAGAACTGTTCTCGACATCAAACAAGTCTGGTGGCCGTCTTCCTGTAGCTATCTCCAAAGGAGAATAGCCTGAGACGGTAAGCTGGCAATTTCTTGCCCAAGCCACCTTCTTGACTGCTTGACGAACAGTCACCTTCTCTGCATAACCCTCATCAGCTAAGGCCTTGGCCATGATTGCCCAGGTGCGCTTGAAAAGACGCACTGCGGTCTCAGCTCGATTAGGCCAAGGAGTCCGTGGTCCACATGGATACGGAGTAATGCCATGGAACTTGTAGTAAGACATGAACTGTGGCGTGAAAAATGCTTGATCTCCTACGATTCCCTTAGGAACGCAGTTGTTCTCCTCTGTCCATTGTCTAAAAGCTCCCAGAGTCTCTGGCGCTTCCAGGCTTGTAAGAGCCGTAGCCCACAGAAGATTTGAAGCACCATCAATGATGACCAAAGCCAAGTAGGCTTTAGTACCGAACTTGATTTCTTCATGATCAACAAAAATGAGATCACCGAAGGATGATGCTCTTAACCCTGCGATTCTGGCTCGCGGAGGCGTAGGCACCGAGGTGCTGCAAACACGACAGCCTTTGACAATGCGGTCGTACTTGTCATAGATCTCTCCTGGCAGACCAAGCATGCTGGTCCTGCGTCGAAACTGAGCAGGACTCATGTGGTAATGCTTCACATGCAACTTGTAAAGCTCAACATCATTGTTCAGCTTTTCCAACATGCGCTGATACTGCGGAGAAGCCCTTGAGACCTCGTGGCCTGGCAACGGAAGCGCGATCCTCCTAGGTTCTAGCGACTGTGGCTCTGGGGCCTTCGGAGGACTCGGAGGAAGCAAATCTGCATCCCCCGGTTCGGAAGGTTCGTACTCTTGAAGATCCGGATCATCCTCAGGAGCAAGAGGAGGAGGAGCCGGTTCCTCGGGTGCCTTTCCCTGTGGAAAGCTTCCCTTGGCTCGAATCCTTCTCTTTGCCGGTGCCTTTCCCTGAGGAAAGCTTCCGGATGCTCCTGTGTTCTTCGAGCTGTCTTCAGGCTTACCTGCGCTAACCATGTCCTCTGGAGATCCTACCTTTCCACGGGTTGGATCCTTGGACTTGGCTGGCACCGAGGTTCTACTCTCGATGCCACCAGGCAGAATCTTGAAAATGGTCTTGCCTTTCCAAGAGTCAGTAGTTCTTGTTGAAGAAAGCTCAGAAGAACGCCAGTCATCTTCTTGAGTAACGCTCTTTCCCTTGGAGAACTCCATGATCGTCTTGCGCTTGGTGTCCAGATACTCCAACGGAATTGGCACATAACCCGCCTTGGGTTCGTACTTGACTCTTCTCATCTTCTTGTGGATGCGAATCATTTCCATGTCGGCTTCGTTGATCACCCATTCATCATCAGTCGCCAACACGAGATTGTCAGGTACCTGTTCATGAGAACAGCATCCCTCGGTCTTCTGATGGAAGCCGTACTCGTAGTGGGAGAAGTAGGTGAGGAAGCTCGACTTCTTATGCTTGCTGAAACGCACATTCCACATCAGCTGACTGAGTTCAAGAAGATCAAGTACCAAGTGTGAGCTGGGTGCAACCTTCAGCCTCACATCCTTGATTCCCAGCACAGGGCTGCTGAGTAAGGCCTTTTCCGGATGGAGCTCGAACTGGAAACGAAGATTGCGCATCTGAGGTAAGGACATGAGAATGGGAACATGCCCTTGTTCCACAATGTCGAACTCTGTGGATTGAACTGCAAAGTCCCGGTCGTACATGCAAATGACCAACTTCTGGTTGCATTTGGTAGACTCGGAATTGGCAAAGGTGAACTGAGAAGTGGTCTCAGCAATGGTGTACCATATGCCACAGTTCTGGTTCTTGTCACAGAACTCCATGAGGTCCTGTGCGGCCACTCTCGAAGCCATTGCTCTCGTGCATCCCAGGTCCAACACCATCGCGGTCGGCGTCAAGGGCTGAGAGATGAAGGCTTCCTCGATCTCATTGATCTTCTCTTCGGTGGCCATGAAAGAAAAGTTCGGAGTGTTGAGATGTTCAACGAAGAAGGTTGTGGCGGCTGTGGTGCCGCTCGGGGCAGCATCAGCAAGCTGGCTCTGTCCGTCTTTTCCGGACTTTCCATCTTTTCCATCCTTGCCAAACTTGCTCTTTCCTTTGCCCTTCTTTCCTTTCTTTCCTTTTCCTTTGGCTGCATAGGATTCCTCAGACTCGTACCAGGACCAGTCATCCCAGGACTGATCGCTCCACTGGTAATCTTGCCATTGTCCTTCTGCTTGCCATGCTTCTGATTCTTCGGCAAGATGTGACCTGCCTTTCTTCCTTTTGAAGAAGCGCCTTCCTTTGGATCCTTTGCCACCTTTTCCTTTGCCTTTACGGTGGCCCTTGAATCCGCGCCTCATCTTGCGGCCTTGGAAGCGCCGCTGGAACCATGAATAGTTCTCGTCGTCGTAGACCCAGAAGGCGTCCTCATCCGCTTCGAGGAAACCTTCGGTGCCATCTTCCTCGTCCTCGACCCAGTAGCCTTCATGATCGTTCAAATATCCTTCATCGATCACAAGGAAGGTCTTGCGGCCACCGTGGCCGGAAGGAGCGAGGAGTGGATTGTCGACGGTAGTCTTGGTCGTACAGAAGATCTCCAGGTAGACTTCGCGAAGCTCGGCCGTGTTGTAGTCAGCCAGGACTCGGTTCCGATGCGCCATCAGTGATGTCAACACCTGACGCTGATCCTGTGTCAGATCAGACAGGGACACAAAGATCAAAGCGACCAGGTTGGGCGTGATCGGAATGGTCCGAGCATGCTGCTCTCTGAGCCGTTCGTTGGCTCTCTCCATTGCCTGAGCTGGCGTAAGGTTTTCTTGTTCTTCTGGAGGAAGTCCTACTATGAAAGCTCTGACCTCTGCATTGTTCGGGTCCTCGATCGGCAGATAGGTATCGTTCCACGCTTCTTGCATTCTCTGAACAGAGAGTTGAAACCTGGTAATCCAACGAAGCATGTCTCCGTTCCCACGGTGCATGTTCATGAACTGCTGGAAGCGATAGAGAAAAACATTCGCTGCTCCCTTCACGAAAAGCGGCCGCAGGAAACTCTTGAAGTACTTCACTCCGTTGTTCGGGTCCTTCAGGCGATCTCTGTCGAGAAGCCTCTTGTGGATTGCTGCTTCACCTTCTAGCCGATTTCTCAAAGCTGGTCCACGCTTATCATTGTCTAGCTCAGTAATGTCACACCAGTCATCGATCGCATCTTCATAGGCAAACCAACTGCTTCTACCATCATAAGATGGAGGTACTTTGGTGGTCACCTGCTGGAAAGCTGAAAGACGGTGTAATTCATTGAGATGACGATGATTAGTCGCGAAAGATTCATTTCCGTGGAGGAGGTAGTCATCATCTCCTCCTTCATGCTCAAAGATAGTCGCAGAGTGGCTAGCCATTGCGCTGTTCTTGGATCGAGCCCCGGGAGAAACCTCTTCCGGTTATCTTCACCTGAGTGAAGTGTGCCGGAGAGACTCCGGTCACCTTCACCTGAGTGAAGCACACCGGGTATTCCGGTTGCCTCCACCTGTGTAGAGAGTACCGAACGGGTACCTCCACAAGTGTGAAGCTTCCCGTTTCCCGGGAGCTCCGCTACCACGTTGAGATGTAACCTGGACGTGTATCCCCTCGCTAGGCGTACAGGAACACAGGCACTCAGGTGTCTCTTTTGGAGAGAGGTCCCCCAGTGATCCCGGGCACAAGGGCGCAAGGGCACAAGGGCACAAGGGCACGGCAAGGGCACGGCAAGGGCACCACAAGGGCACCACAAGGGCACGGCAAGGGCACAAGGGCACAAGGGCACAAGGGCACAAGGGCACAAGGGCACAAGGGCACAAGGGCACAGGGGCACAAGGGCACAAGGGCACAAGGGCACAAGGGCACAAGGGCACAAGGGCATGAGGGCATACGGGCACAAGGGCACAAGAGCGCGAATGCACATAGACATATATACAAATATACAAGTATACATATACACATGTATACATTTCTACATATGTACACATATACATATAACACGTATAAAACATACATATGTATGTACATATACAAAAGTACAGATGTACATATATACATCTATACATATATACACATATACGTATATAAACATGCACATAATTACTTATGTACATATATACATTTTGATATATATATATATATATATATATATATATATATATATATACATACATGCATGCATGCATGCATGCATACATACATACACATATACATATGTACACGTACACATATATACACAAAACACGTGTACACATATACATATATACATTTACACATATATACATATATACACATCTAAATATATGCATCTACACAAGCATACATAATTACCCATACACATATACACATATACATGTACACATGTATACATATAAACATGAATAGAGTTGTGATTTTAAAATCAGGGGCGCCCCATCAGTCCGAGGCCCCATCCTCGGAGTTCAAGGGTGATAAGACTTCTGGTTTTAAAGACAGGGCCGCCCTATCAGTCCGAGGCTCCGTCCTCGGAGTTCAATGGTGATAAGAGTTCTGATTCTGAAATCAGGGGCTCCACATTAGTCCAAGGCTCCATCCTCGGAGTTCAAGGGTGGTCAGAGTTCTGTTTTTTCAAAATCAAGGGCACCCCGTCAGTCCAAGGCTCCATCCTCGGAGTTCAAGGGGCGGTGAGAGTTTTGATTTTAAAATCAGGGGCGCCCCATCAGTCCGAGGCTCCATCCTCGGAGTTCAAGGGTGGTAAGAGTTCTCATATTGAAATCAGGGGCGCTCCATCAGTCCAAGGCTCCATCCTCGGAGTTCAAGGGTGGTAAGAGTTCTGATTTTAAAATCAGGGCCGCCCCATCAGTCCCAGGCTCCATCCTCGGAGTTCAATGGTGATTAAAGTTCTGATTTTCAATCCAGGGGGTCCCATCAGTCCCAGGCTCCATCCTCGGAGTTCAAGGGAGAGTTCTCATTTTCAATCCAGGGGGTCCCATCAGTCCCAGGCTCCTTCCTCGGAGGTCAATGGTGATAAGAGTTCTGATTTTAAAATCAGGGGTGTTCAAGGGTGATAAGACTTCTGGTTTTAAAGACAGGACCGCCCTATCAGTCCGAGGCTCCATCCTCGGAGTTCAAGGGTGGTAAGAGTTCTGATTTTAAACTCAGGGGCGCCCCATCAGTTCGAGGCTCCATCCTCGGAGTTCAAGGGTGGTAAGAGTTCTCATTTTTCATCCAGGGGCGCCCCATCAGTCCCAGGCTCCATCCTCGGAGTTCAATGGTGATAAGAGTTCTGATATTGAAATCAGGGGCGCCCCATCAGTCCGAGGCTCCATCCTCGGAGTTCAAGGGTGATAAGACTTCTGGATATACATGTACACATGTATACATATAAACATGAATAGAGTTGTGATTTTAAAATCAGGGGCGCCCCATCAGTCCGAGGCCCCATCCTCGGAGTTCAAGGGTGATAAGACTTCTGGTTTTAAAGACAGGACCGCCCTGTCAGTCCGAGGCTCCGTCCTCGGAGTTCAATAGTGATAAGAGTTCTGATTCTGAAATCAGGGGCTCCACATTAGTCCAAGGCTCCATCCTCGGAGTTCAAGGGTGGTCAGAGTTCTGTTTTTTCAAAATCAAGGGCACCCCGTCAGTCCAAGGCTCCATCCTCGGAGTTCAAGGGGTGGTGAGAGTTTTGATTTTAAAATCAGGGGCGCCCCATCAGTCCGAGGCTCCATCCTGGGAGTTCAAGGGTGGTAAGAGTTCTCATTTTGAAATCAGGGGCGCCCCATCAGTCCAAGGCTTCATCCTCGGAGTTCAAGGGTGGTAAGAGTTCTGATTTTAAAATCAGGGCCGCCCCATCAGTCCCAGGCTCCATCCTCGGAGTTCAATGGTGATTAGAGTTCTGATTTTCAATCCAGGGGGTCCCATCAGTCCCAGGCTCCATCCTCGGAGTTCAAGGGTGATAAGAGTTCTCATTTTCAATCCAGGGGGTCCCATCAGTCCCAGGCTCCTTCCTCGGAGGTCAATGGTGATAAGAGTTCTGATTTTAAAATCAGGGGTGTTCAAGGGTGATAAGACTTCTGGTTTTAAAGACAGGACCGCCCTATCAGTCCGAGGCTCCATCCTCGGAGTTCAAGGGTGGTAAGAGTTCTGATTTTAAACTCAGGGGCGCCCCATCAGTTCGAGGCTCCATCCTCGGAGTTCAAGGGTGGTAAGAGTTCTCATTTTTCATCCAGGGGCGCCCCATCAGTCCCAGGCTCCATCCTCGGAGTTCAATGGTGATAAGAGTTCTGATATTGAAATCAGGGGCGCCCCATCAGTCCGAGGCTCCATCCTCGGAGTTCAAGGGTGATAAGACTTCTGGTTTTAAAGTCAGGACCGCCCCATCAGTCCGAGGCTCCATCCCCGGAGTTCAAGGGTGGTGAGAGTTCTGATTTTAAAATCAGGGGCACCCCATCAGTCCAAGGCTCCATCCTCGGAGTTCAAAGGCGATAAGACTTCTGATATTGAAATCAGGGACGCCCCATCATGCCAGGGCTTCATCCTCGGAGTTCAAGGGTGATTAGAGTTTTTATTTTCAAGCCAGGGGCGCTCCATCAGTCCCAGGCTCCATCCTCGGAGTTCAAGGGTGATAAGAGTTCTCATTTTCAACCCAGGGGGTCCCATCAGTCCCAGGCTCCATCCTCGGAGGTCAATGGTGATAAGAGTTCTGATTTTAAAATCAGGGGTGTTCAAGGGTGATAAGACTTCTGGTTCTAAAGGCAGGACCGCCCTATCAGTCCGAGGCTCCATCCTCGGAGTTCAAGGGTGGTAAGAGTTCTGTTTTTTCAAAATCAAGGGCGCCCCGTCAGTCCAAGGCTCCATCCTCGGAGTTCAAGGGGTGGTGAGAGTTTTGATTTTAAAATCAGGGGCGCCGTATCAGTCCAAGGCTCCATCCTCGGAGTTCAAGGGTGGGAAGAGTTCTGATTTTAAAATCAGGGGCGCCCCATCAGTCCAAGGCTCCACAAGCTGCGCAGTTGGCGCAAGCGGCGCAGCCGGCGTCGGCGCACCGGCACATCCATGGGGGTCGGCGCACCGGCGCACCGGTACATCGGCGCATCCGTGTTCCAGCGGCGCAACGGCGCACTGGCTGGCGCATCGGCGCAACCGAGTTGCATGCGATGCACCGACGCACCGCGCAACTGTGAGGTGCTGCACCCATTGCCCCCACGCTCCATATACATATATATATATATATACATGTACACATATACATGTACATACATGTACACATGTAAACATATAAATATATAAACATACATACAAACATACTTATATACACATACATATAAAGGTAAATATATGCATGTACACATATAAACATAAATACACATGCTCTAAGCATCCTGGCATCATCAGCAAAAGAACAGGAACGAAAGCGAGGCGTTCGAAACTTCATACCAGCTTGACAAGCCCGATGCCAGTGCACAAGGACACCAGGGCACAAGGGCACAAGGACACCAGGGCACAAGGGCACAAGGGCACAAGGGCACAAGGGCACAAGGGCACAGGGCACAAGGGCACAAGGGCACAAGGGCACAAGGGCACAAGGGCACAAGGGCGCAAGGGCACAAGGGCACAAGGGCACAAGGGCACAAGGGCACAAGGGCCCGGGAACAGGAGAGGACCGAAGCCGAGAGAGCTACAGGCGCACAGCTGTAGTCCACTGCACTAGAACCTTGAGCAACAGGCATGGATACATGCAAGTGATACGTGAAACAGACAGGCACCTGGATGTGTAACATTCAGTGTTTCACCCCACCCACCACCCCACCCCGCACCCCACACCCCACCCCAGCCCACCCCAAACCAGCTCTAGTTGCGTTTGCAAGAACCAACCCCGCATCAGAGCATTAAATGAGCATTAAATGAGCGTTAAATGAGCGTTAAATGAGCATTAAATGAGCGTTAAATGAGCATTACATGAGGAGGTGGTGATAAGCGGGGTTGCTCGCTCTACCACCCCCCGCCCCGCCCACCCCACCCGCCCCGCCCGCCCCGCCCTGCCCCGCGCCGCGCCCCACCCCCACAACTCACAGTGGGCAGCTTCACGGCACCAAGGTAGATGGTGGGCCGCCATATAAAGCTCATTTAATAGGCATTTAGTCAAGATTGCGGGGTAGGGTCCAGGGGTAGGCTTGGGCAACCTATGACCCACACATCACGAACCGGAAAAACAGGAGATTGAAGTTATGCTCAGTGTACAGACTCAGACAACACAAAAAAAGATCGTTCCTGTCATCTTGTATGCAAGAGCCGCAAGCAAATTCAATCAGAACAAAACGCTCTCGGGGTGGCCCATACATACCTACATACCTAAATGCCTACATACCTACATACCTGCGTACATGCGTACCTACGTACATATGTACGTACGCTCGTACGTACAGAAAACGTACTGAATACCACATACATTATACATGCTTACGTAGTCTCATATTCACAGTGCTTACAGTGCTTACATACATACATGCATCCATACATACATACATTATGCATCCTTACACACATACACTCATATATTACATACATGGTGCAATGTAGTGGCGTGTAGCGTACCGCAGTACAATGCAGTTTGATGTCGTGCAATGTAGTGTAATGCGGTGTAATGTGATGTAATGTAATGTTGTGCAAGGCCATGGAAGGCAACGTGACGTAACCTAACGCAATGTATGCCGGCATGTAAGTATGTATGTAGGCATGTGGGCATGTAGGCAAATAGTTTTGCAGGTACGTGGGCATGTATGCATGCATGTCTGTATGTATGCAGGCAGAATGTATACATTGATACATGGCAAGATATTTCATGCCTCAAGGCTGTCTACCCTCTGGTTCCCCAGCCAGATTGGCGGGCCAAGCTGATTGGTCTGGCCTTCCGTGTGAGTCCCTCCTGTGCGGACATTACGGATTTGGGATATCGAGATCGCAAGTTTCTCTGAAAGCAGCTGATGGTGGTTTGGACATCATATGAGGACAGCTGTGGAAGGCCACGAGCTAGTCGCTACAACGTAGAATGCGTCCATCCAAGATGTCGTCGAGCGGCTCGCTTTCTGGGTGCATTGGGCCGACTTGCCTTGTTCCAGTGCTTCTCGAACTTGTTCTCCTTGGCTCAGGCTTCACAGCTCTTCCGACATACCGCACGAACCCAAAGCAAGCATAAGCAAGTGCCTAGTAGCAAGAAGCCGCATGCGCCTGCTGTCGAGTCTCGAGCTTCTGATTCGCTTTCTGCAGCGCGATGGAGAGCCACATGGAGAGGATCCTACCTTGAGGCAAGGTGGGAGAGAGGCGGACCGAAGCCTTTCACTGTCACCCCGAGAGCCAGTTAGCAGCAAGCAGCCATCACGACGAAAACGGCCCGCAATGAACTCCAAGGCGGCGACATTTCTCGTTACGGCCTCGACCACTCATATGGAAGCTCTCTCCCTCTAAGCCAACTTGTGGCAAACACGCCTCGCTCAAGCTTGAGATTCCACGTGCTCCAACAGCTGCAGCTGCAGATGGCCTATGTTCCTGTTACGTTCTGACAAAGCGTGCGCCTCATGACACACGCTCGCATCGTTGCGGACCGACCTCACATCACAGCCAGGAGTACCGAAACAAGGCAGGCAAACTTTGCACAGAAGCGCCACCTCGCTGCCCCGAAGTTTGTAGCTTGCAACGGTCTTCACATCCCTCCTCTTCTGGATTCCGGAGATGCTTCCCTCAATTGTGGTGGCCAGGAGCTGTGAAGCGAACTTCAGGCACTTCCAGCCTGCATAAGCCAGGTCCGCGACTGTCACGACTGACTTCTGGGAGCCAACGGTCGGCTGAGAACTGCCCTAAGTTTCTGCACTTTGCATGACGACAGTCTTGTGAATGTTTCTGGGGCTCAGTACTTTCCAGGCTTCCTTTTCTCTCTGAACAGTCCGGGCCTTCTGGTTGGCTGATTGCGGCGAGAAAGATTTCCCCTGAGCTGCAGACTGCGCAGATCGTCAACTGCACTCTTGCATAAACAAGCAAGCTTGGATCACGCCACATGTTTCGGAAAAAACTGCCACACCTCATCATTTCAGTGCTGACGCTGCCCGATCCCCCAAAACACCTGGTGCCTGCCTTGCTTCGTTTCCAAAGCAGTTTGAGGCCAAGATTCTGTCGTCTTTGAGCTCCTATGCAAACAGCATCTGCGAAATGTAAGAAAGGTCTTGAGTCTTGAAGCGTCTACTCTGTTACAAACTTCAAAACGACAATATGGCACAAGGAAGAGCGGGGTATGAGCAAGGATGCAGTCACCTGGCTCAAGTACTGGGTCATCTGCCAGCTGTAGCTGCACTTCGCAACATCGTGCAGAATCGATAATGCATAGCTCCGATCGGTACCTCAACAGTCCCAACGCTGCTCCCACTCATTCCGCCAGCAGATTGAGTGCCTCTCCTGTTTTCTCAAAATCTCGAGCCACTCGCCATCCCTCGTGCCCCGATCCCTCTAAACCGGTGCTGCGAAGCGGCGCATTCGCTGCTTTATCGGCTCGAGCTCTGCCACAGTGCTCGGAATCGGAGCGACGAAGGTCTTCGCCAGGTCCCACCACAGCTCCTGAATGGAACGCGAGTGCATGCCTGCGAGCACGTGAGTCGATTGCCTTGGTTTCGATGCAGACTGAACTCCTGCTCCACGAACGCTTCGGGATCCACGAACTTCAAGCTCGTTCCTGAGAACTCTGTTACTCATGGCAGCGAAAATCCCCAATGAAAGCCAGCGTTGAACTATGAAAGGCAAGGGACGGTGCGCGTCCATTGCAGCTATGGCAGCAACTTGTGGGAGACCGGTCTGGCAGTGTCTACAAACCTGTAGCTGTGCGTGCTGGCGTCTTGAGAATGTTGCCTCCGTGCGCGGGTGCAGCCTCTACGCAAATCTCTCTCTACACTTGCGAGGGGGCACCGGGGCCATACCGCATAGCTTGTAGGTCATGATTGTCCATTGCTGACCATTGTCCATGCTGAGCCCTGCTGCTGGCCGGCAAAAGCCTCCCGCAGCGAGGGCCAAGACGGGAGCTGGGGGGAGCTGGCTAATAGCTGCAGACGGGCTGCCTTGCCTTGCGTCCCAAACCCTTAACACCGCGACCGGCAGAGCCCGACACCTCGCTGCCCCAAGTACGCTGAGCACAGCTTGGTCCAGCTCGGCCACGACTCCTTGGAAGAATCTCGACAAATCGGAAACTCACAGAGGGGGCACATCCAGTGCCGTGTACACACGGACGATTGTCCGAGTATGATGCCTTTGGTCGTGCCCTGAAAAGTGGCCAAGTGCTTCTGGTAAAGCTGCATCACTGCCTGTATCGACGGCAGCTCGGGTTGGACGCAAGCCTATCGCAAGAACTCAACCGCCTCCGTTCTCGGCAGGGATGGGTACTTGATGGCAGCTAGCCGGACCATCGCGTCACGAAACTGCGTAAGCAACATGTGCGGGGAGCTTCCGCAAACCTGGCAGGAGCACAGCGGCAGGAGGCAGGCAACCGCCGGCAGAGAGATTAGGCTTAGCCGGAGTCACGCGGCTGAACGTGACGTCGACCTGCCCCCGAGGCTGCACGTAGCGCTTTCGAAATAGCAGACAGTGCGCTCAAGCAGCTGGGATCCGCCTTGGCGGGAGTCAGCCGCTCGTCCAGGAGCGCTGCATCCATTGCCTCAACTTCAGAACGCAGGCTTGAAAGCCATGTGGCACAGGCCTGGGGAACCAAGGAGGGCTACAGGGAGAAGAACAGCCAGTGGGGGGGTTCAGAGGGAAGGGCTTCACTGACATCTCTCGATGCTCATGGATACTGAATTCACCCGGCAATCCAGGACCACTGCAAAAGCAGATAGAAACGAAACGCCTCTCTGCGCCGGATCTCGTGACTTGCCGTGGGCAACATGAAAGCATGCTGGGTACGGCGCCATTCGTGTGAAGCGTGTGTTGGTGAGCCTGTCAAGAATACGGCCACTTATACACATGTGCTCCAGCTCCAGAAACAAAGGGTGAAGGGACGAGAGACTAGGCGGCGAGTTGTAAGTCTGCTGGGACAGGGCTGGTGTGGTTCAGAGGAAGCCAGCATGTTCAACATGACACGGGACCGGTTCACCCAAGGGTAACTCCGCAGTCATGGCTTGCTAGTGCAAGGGAGATGTATGACTCGCTGCCAACAACTTCCACGAAAACGACGACGAACTGCTCTGACGGCCTGCCTGGGCTCTTGCAATGCCGTAGTGCCTTGACCTTGGAGTCATTTCAAGTGAAGGAGAGGGCTGAAGACCCGCTTTTAGAGAGTAGATGACGTCAAGAAGTCACACTCGCACATTGAACATCCCCTCTTGCTCGCCCTTGCTTGAGCAAGGACACACGGTCAGGCTTTCATGGATGCACAGGGGCCGCCACAAGCATAGAACTCGAAAATGCACTGCAGCACCTCCCCCCAGGCTTCCAGCTACACCCAGGAATTATGCACTGACCTCGCACGATGCGGCCGACCTCCTGAACACGGGCCAGGTTTTGTGGTGAGGCCTGTGCCACTTGACTTGAAGAACTCTCCGTGTACTCAAGCTCAAGTCGACATATGGGGTCGCTTGACAAGTCTGCGCAAGCATCTACGCGAGATAAGGCCATGGCCCAGAATCTTTTGGAGATATCCGCATATCTGAGGTCCCCACCTGAGGCACTTCAACGCTGGCGACCTTCTCCTCCGCGCACCGCGAGCCAGGAGCGAGTTTTCGAGACGAAGCCAAGCAAAAGCAAAAGCAGTCCTGTTCGTCCAGGGCCTGGCATCGGCCGCCAGCACTGCACTTCACAGGATGAGCCAGAAACTCCACCCGCCTCTCCGGAGTGTTCCGGATGGGCAGGGTCGCCAAGCATGGCCGCAGACACTAAGCTTCGCGGCTTCTCGGAGATGCTGTGGCTTAGGTCGGGGATGGGCCTTGATCGACATTCGGGCCCCTGTCGGCTTACCTGTGCCAATGGCAGCAAACTGCGAGGGGTCGTCCGCAAGCAATATCAGTGGTTGGTTGGGCTGGGGCTCGCGACTGCATGTTGCCGTCGTCAGCTAAAGCCTGAAGTCAGGTATCCGTTGCATGCAAGTTTCAATGAGCTTCTGTTTCCTTCACTCTCCACCACGTCCTTTGCTACACAACCCGTCCCTGACGTCTACAGCTTGGCGGGCCCTTTTTGCTCGACCTGAGTCCTGAAACGAAGCACACCTTCGTCATCGCAGTCACAGAGGCTTGCTCGCGGGTCTCTCTCACTTTTCACACCTCATACTCCCTCTCCAGACAGCCCTAGGCTCCTTGACGTAAAATCCCTGAACCCGAGATAGCTCAGCTCGCCCCCGCGTCACATGCCCAGATCATGGGCAGCATCCAGCAGAGCCAACGCCTGGTGCTCTCAGGCTCCCAGTGAGACTCACTGCTAAGTGCACATCGTGTCGCTGTCGTCGTCACATTCAGAAGAACTATCCTAGATAGGTCCACCACACATTTACATATATATATATATATATACACAGAATCATCATCGTACTCGCCATCACTTCCGAAGTGATAAAGTTCATTTAGGACGAATCGGTCGGGTTTGCATTCCAGATGCGACGTCCGGGCGGATTTAACAGCATCCGGAGCGGAATAGCCTCTGGCGTCTTCATTCGCTGTTGAAAGCGAGGGTTGAAGGCTTGTCAGAATGTAGCAGTAGCACTCGGCTTCCCGAGTTGCACGTAGCTTGCCCTTGTCTTTGAAGCTCCATTCGGAATACGCTCAAGAAACCTTCATGGATTGCGACCTGAGGTTCGAAGCCGCGATTTTGCTCACCGCAACGACATGCACAACATGCCCGATTGGGTTATCAACTTGCCTCATCGGCATCCTCGATTCCACTGGCGTGAAGATGAGCAACCTCCTGGCCATGCAAACAGATGTCGTTCTAACAAGCAAACCGACCGAACGAGTGCTTCGAAAATGGATTTTTCGAGCGTCTCAGACCCTGTTTCCCCCGCCTGAGCCTTCATCGGCCCGTGCTGGTGCTCGAGACCCGTCTGCAGCAAGGAGAGCTTTGCCTTCGGGGCCGAACCGCCTTTACAGGAACCTACAGTATTTCTACTCAGGATTGCGCCTTCCAGTGGCACAACTCTCAAAGCCCAAGATAAAAGCCCCTTGAACCTGGGAAGCCAAGGCGGCCATCTCGTCCTGCTCCCGCTCCTCAAAGGGAAGGCTGTGTCTATGCAAAAGACATCCCCATGTGCCGACGGAGCGTAGAGCCTCTCGGCTTGGGAAATCTTCAGATTTCTTTTTTAATTCACAGGTATCAGTTGCACGGTCCTCCACCGCATCCAGCATGTCCAGCTCGTCCTCTGAGACCTGGCAAAGCCACAGAGCACCGAAAACATCGGAGCCCAGACGACGCAGCATGAGACCCTGCCTGGGAGCAGCCTTCGCATGCCTCCGAACGGACACAGAATCGAGAAATAGCTGCTACGTGCTGCCACACCGGGATACGCAGAGCGCCTGCTTGGTCTGGGGGACCTCGACTAAGGCAGGCCGCGGCCCTGAGCTTCAATTGGCGTGCACTGCACTGCGGCTGCGGAGCTACTTGCACATTTGCGTAGCTACGGAGAGGAGGCAGGATCGGAGAGGGATGCAAGACAAACCGCTTGCAAATTCGACCAGATGTTCCTCCTTAGCCATGTCTAACTCTGCGATTCCGGCGTTCGCTGGAATTCGCGGCGGCGGCAGCCTAAGAAGCAAAGACAGTAGTTGTGTTTGCAAGATCGTGTAAGGGCGCCAGACCATCGCTTCCACGGTCGATGGCGCAAGCCTCACTGGATGAAGGGTCTCAGGGTCCCATTCCCAACAAAGGCCCACGGGGCCCACGGCTCCGCTCAGCTGCGCTGGCACACGGACTTTGAGGGCAGCACTCGCCCACACTACCTCTTTGGAGCTGGACGGTCACCTTTGCAGCGCTTCTAAGCCTAGGGGCCTAGACCTTGTGTGCGGGCATGCGACTCATCGAGCTGAATCAGGCTCCCTCAAATGAAGCAGCCCCGGCGCCTGGAGCAAAGAGGTGGCAGGGAGAGCGGTCACACCGACCAGGAGGGGGAGAAGGCGTACCTGGCAGCCGAAAAAGGAGCACACCCGGTCACTCGACTTGTGCGGTGGCAAAGCACAGGCCAGCCGTACAAATACCATCATTTTCGGAATGTCGCAGTTCGGTTGGGGTTAACCTGACAAAGCACACAGGGTGCTTAAAGGTAGCTCTTTCATCTCGGCCCATAGACTCGAGAGCACAGGAGGCCGAAAAAGCTACTCCCAGTGTTGAGAATGGATGTGAGGGATGAGAATGTACCGAAAGCAATTTCCGCAAGCTTTTCGGAGCTGTGGTGATACCCAGCCAATGCATAGAGCTACACAGCCCAGCCCCTGGAGCCCTGGAATGCGTGTGACTGGCCTGAAGCGAGGGATGCAAGCGGCGAAGTCTTTCCGCTGGATCCAAACAGCAACAACAATTTACATGCCGGCACTGAACCCACAAACCAACCAACAATCACATACATGCTCTTCACAGGTACTTAACCTTCGTTCCATGCCTCCTGGAACCCCACTTGCTTTATGATGGCAGCACCCTGCGCCTTTTCCACTCAGCACAAGAGATATCATCCCCAGGGAGCACATCTTGAGCTGTCCTTTTGGTTCGAGTGATTGACTGTTCTCGGCAGAGTGTGCATCTGCTTGCTAAGCCGGAAGTGATCCCTGCGGTGCCAAAACTGGGAGGGCTGCGCCGCTAGCAAGCCCGTTCCCAGTGAGCGGAGTCCATTAACGAGCTGGGCTTTGTGGGCAAGGACAAACCACAGGCTGCAGTTATTGGAACTAAGACTTGAAGCCTGCAAGGCTTTGGATAGACCCTAGGGTTGGCCTTTGGTTGAGCAAGGTCATGCCGCGAGGTTCCAGAAGGGCAAAGCAGGAAGAAGAGCAACTTGCTCTTTCTCTCTCGCGTTTCGTGTATGAATCGATCCGATCCGGGAGGTTTGATTGGGGGCACTTTGCCCAGCTTCCGGCCTCCGCAGACAAGATCCTGCCCTGCCTGCCTTCATTCGACGTGCCGGTCAAAAAGCTCCGACAGCGACCTCTGAGCGATTCTCCGTGCTCAGCAAATTGCTGTGCGAGCTGGGGCTGGAGAATGGGGCCTTATGGGGGGCGAAGTGAGTCTGTTTAGGGCCCGGACTGACTGGAGTGGATGCGCAAGATCGCCTGAGCGTGGCCCCTATGAATTCCTTGATGAATGTTCTCCTCATTACGGCCAACATTCATCCGACGATTCCGAGACACAGAGACGACCCTTCTTCTGACTTGGCAGTACCTGAAAATTTATGTAACACGCCAACAGGTTCTGGCAAGAGGCTTCTTCTGACGCCGCTCGTGTAGAGTTTTGAGGAAGGAGGCCTTCTATGCAGGTAGAAGGAACTGTCTGTTCCAAGAGCGACTTGAACCGACGTACCGTCGTTCACCTATGCGCCTGAAGGCCCGTCGTTGGAAGCATGCAGATAAGGGCATCACTGCGAACGATGACATGCAACAGCAATGTGGGCAACTGGGAAAGAGTGTTGAAAACAATGGTCATAGATACAGAACTGTTCCTGAGCTGGGAAATACACGCAGGCATGCCATGCAAAAGACCTACAAGATCCTACAGGCAGTTCCGTATGCCCACCCTGGATTGGCAGCACAGGCACTCCATCTGACCCTTCTGGTTGGCAGGCTTAGTTTCTGGTGCTGTGCCCTGCTGCGACCAAGATGCATTGGCCAGCAGTGACGCGACCGAAACAACCTGTTCGCGAGCATGCAGTAGCTTCGAGGCTAATCTTCGAAGTGTTAGCCTGATCAAAGCCCTTGTCCACACCTGTGGGACTTTTGGCATCTTTGGCCTGTCTGAAGTTGCCTGAGCAAACACGGCCTTCTCCTCTCCGTTCATGCGACAGAAGCATGAACAGCATCTCAGCCGTGCCGAAACCACAACAGATGGACAGACGGCCTCGCTTAGCAACATCATCCACACCGCACGGCTCGGACTGTCCGTGCTTCACCGCCATTGGCCATCATGTCACCGAGTGATCAATATTAACACCTTCAACCAAATGCGACTTGCAAGTGCCCTTGTTGCCGCCTCCAGCTTGGGACATCTGTGGAGCTTGTCGCCCAGCGGGATGGTGTCCGTCACCTTGTGCCCAGGGCAGGTATGGTCTACGTGCAAGGCCCTGAGAGCTATAGCCCGGCAACGACTGGAACGAACACGAGCTGACAAGGACGTGCAAACTCTTTCAAGCCTCAGTTCAGCCCTATCCAACAACCTCGAACGCGACGAGACCAGGTTCCACAGTTTGTAGCTGAGTTCACCGGGGCGAGTAACGTCTTGGAAGCCAGGACAAGGGAGTTCAGCGTGTGCACGACCGCATGGACACAAGGCGACATGGTTGGCCGACTTTGACCACGCAGTGACACACTTAGTTCACCGGGGTTCAGTAACAACCAAGCCATGTTACGCCGAATTAGGATGCCCGCTGGCTTTGGAAGCCAGGACAAGGGAGTTCAGCGTGTGCACGACCGCATGGACACAAGGCGACATGGTTGGCCGACTTTGACCACGCAGTGACACACTTAGTTCACCGGGGTTCAGTAACAACCAAGCCATGTTACGCCGAATTAGGATGCCCGCTGGCTTTGGAAGCCAGGACAAGGGAGTTCAGCGTGTGCACGACCGCATGGACACAAGGCGACATGGTTGGCCGACTTTGACCACGCAGTGACACACTTAGTTCACCGGGGTTCAGTAACAACCAAGCCATGTTACGCCGAATTAGGATGCCCGCTGGCTTTGGAAGCCAGGACAAGGGAGTTCAGCGTGTGCACGACCGCATGGACACAAGGCGACATGGTTGGCCGACTTTGACCACGCAGTGACACACTTAGTTCACCAGGGTTCAGTAACAACCAAGCCATGTTACGCCGAATTAGGATGCCTGCTGGCTCGGAAGCAAGGTGGTTAAGAAAGTCCAGCATGCGCGCAAAGCAGAATGCGCACTTGAGAGCTGGTCACGAAAGCTAGAAGCACGAGGTCCGGTGCTGAGCTCTGCAAAGCGATGTGCACGACAGTAGCGGAGGGAAAGTTTGGGCCGGTGAAGGGTGCAGGCGTTGCTCGTTCATTTAACTCTTGAGAAAGTAATGTGCGAACGACAACTAGAGGTAACTCTGGAGAGAAGACCGCACTTCAGTCGCCGAACGTCAGACACAAACAAAACCAAGGGGGGGAGGGGGGGACCTCATGATAGGGGGGGGGGGGGCCCCCCCCCCCCCACCTTATCCCAGGCACAACACTTTAGGGGAGGGAAGCGCACCTTATCAGTGGAAAACGCATAATGACAAGGTGAAGGGGGGGCCCCCCCCCCCTACCCCCCACCTTAACTCTTGGACGTCCCACCTGATAAGGTGCAAACCCTGTTTTTTCCCTAGTGCCTTAATACAAGTGAATTGCTAAAGGGCAACTCCCGCGAGCTCCACAGAGCTAGCTTTCGTGACTAGTCGCTAGACATCGTCCAAAGACCTATATCTGCACACAGTTTTTCAGGAATCGGGGACGGAGGTCCCAAACAACCTTCCGCATTGCCATGCGCCTCTTTCAGAGATGAAGCTCGGACTCAGGCAACACACCGCACACCGCAGATGTACCGCACTGACAGGAAGCACCCAGTCGCAGGCTTGACCTGCCACGAAGTACTTATCGTACAGCCAGTCACGCGTACTCAGGCTTCTCGCCCAAGCTTCCGGCCATCTGTCGGTGTTTTCCAAACTTGCTTTTCATAATCACCCCCTGGAGTCCTTTGCATCGAAAGAAAGACGGTTGTTGGGAAACCTTTGCTGGGAACAGAACAGGTTCTGAGATGTCGTTTTCATTGAACGGCTCCTGAATTCGCCGCGAGGGAACTTGGATGCCCCCCGTTTCTCTCTCTACCAGGTTCTTTACATGGTGCTGCGGGTTGTGGCTTTCCGGCTGGTTAAACCCGAACACGCTTTGGAGTTTAAGCACCCCGGCGGCCGATGTAAGCCAAAAACCGGCGAAATGAAGCACCTCGGCGAATTTATACCACATTTCTTTCGAAAGCCGGCATGCAGGCAACCGGTTTAAGCGGAAAGCCGGTGGAATTTCAACACCCCGACCGACACCAAACGCTCTCCCTCATTCACTCGCTCACTCACTCTCTCTATCCCCCTCTCTCTTCTTCAGCACAGGCAGAGAGGCAACACGTCCGTGCAGCCCCTCGCGCTTTTCCGCGCACTGGGGTGTGTCCAGGAACAAAAGGAAGGCCGAGACTACTTTCGGATCGATTCACCGGAACCCCCACCACAACACCAGCAACACTAAACCCTAACCCGCCTCGAAGTCTAGGGGCGAAACCCCCCTACAGCATGTACCGATCCTCCGTCTTCTCTCTCTCTCTCTCTCTCTCTCTCTCTCTCTCTTGTTCCGCAAGGCATAGCTCTCTCTCTTCTCCCAGGGCGTCAAGCCCGCCCGCTTGTTGCAGGCTTTGAGAGGGGAGTGGAAGGAGCGTAGTTGTTTGACTGAAAGGGCAAGTGATTGCAATTTCGACATGAGTTTCCAGTCATTTACCATGTCTTTCAAGATACCCTAGTACGGGCACTTGTGTTGGATATCACAGCTGCAGCAGAATACCGGGTCATAGAGTATTGCAAACAGGTCCAGGTAGCGTCAAGTGATTCCTGCAGGAAGTATCTCGTAATTGCAGATAGTACAGCGTGTTCTGTGCCGTCTAATATGAAGCCAAGGGCGAAGTCGTACTGAATGACGATTGTCCGGGTGAGGCTTGGGGTTTCGCTTCCGTCGTTATCCAATACCTGCATGTTGGCTAACCTGTACGAAGATGCAGCAGGATTTGGAAGTTTCCCCGGTGTCTGTGGCTGTTTGTGGCGGCTTTGAAGTTTTCGCCTTGGATAGGGGCTTTGTTTGGACAACAAACAGCACATAGCCAATAACACAAGATGTTCACCTTGCACAAATGGGGTCCTTGTCTTTCTTTCCGAAGGGTACAAGAGGAGGGAGTTACCCCACCCCTCCGTGCTTTTGCGCCCCCCATGTTGTATGCAGGGCGAAATTGCTGACAGGGCCTTCTCTCTCTCTTTCTCCCTCTCTCTTGCTTGCTTGCTGCTGGACAAGGTCCGAGATCCATCGGACCCGCGCAGCAATGTTCATCCCCAAGGCCCTCATGGGAGGATGCAACCGGTTGTTGTAATCCCCCGAGCCTGATCCCCGTGCCCTCTATGGCATTTCTTTGGCACCTACGACAACCCCCCAAAACAGAAAAAAAAAGTAGTGGTCAGCGGGGGCAATGACCGCTTACACAAATAACTAAGTTCACAGCGACTACATAACGGCTCCCACATTAAGACAAAGAAATCCGGCCGTTCCCCCACCGTTCCAGGTACTGACTCCAAGTCATCTAATGTAGCCTTGCGGGAAAGTATTAGGCTCGGCTAGTGGATTGCGCACCGTTTGGAAGCAACAAAGGATCAACAAAACCGCATCCAGCAGGAAGGCACCTCGAGCCAAAATGGCTACTCTCTGTCTCTCTCTGTCCCAGGTAAAAGGGGGCAGCACCCCTCTTTGCGCGGTCGCCTTCTTCTTTTGCAGGCTGAAGCGCAAGCAACGTGTCACTCTCACTCTCTCTCTCTCTCTCTCTCTCTCTCTCTCTCTCCCACTATTACTTCTGAACAGATGGACATGACAAAAGATGTGCTCTGAGGCGCTCAGACGACATTCTGGACTACAACGAAGGGCATAATGCTTCGTGTCGTCCCTCCACAAGTGTCGCACAGACGGCAAGAACTAGCTCCTGTGTCCATTTTGAATACGGGTTAGGCGCAAGCACGCACGCTCATAGATGCGTCCAGAACAAACATGCAGACTAGAACTGCAGTGACGACAATGACTACAAGTGGTGTCAGGAGGCTGAGACTCAAACGAAGACGGTTTCCAGTTGCGATGCCATGATGCTTTCGCAAGCCGGGTCCTTGCCGGACATAGACAGGCTTGCTGGGACAGCAGCGGTTGAAGCTTCATGCGTCGAACGAGTACTACTTCCAGAATGCTTAGACAATTCTACGTCTCATGCCAGGTCGCTAGGCCTGGCAAGTCGCCAAATCACTCGAGACAGCTTGAAACGTGCTGCTTGAGACACATGTCGCGACTCATCTATGCATCCCTATCTTGCTTCTCTCTTGCGCTTTTATGCAAGCATGCACAAGCCCGTATACCGCACATACTACTACACATTTCAACATATAGTATCCGGCACTCTCACCAACCACCCATATGATAACTTCACGTGTGTATGTGCATGTGCACATAAATATGTCTATACGTTGTACCATATCAATCGATTCTTTGTTTGTATACACTAACACCTACTGTCTTACATGTCCCGGCAGCCGGCACATATGATGTATCATCACCTAAGATATCACCTAAGTTTCTGCAAGACACTGAGAGGATGCCGTGGACCACCGCACCAAGCACTGCAGACGCACCTCTGGCCTGGCCAACAATGGCCAAACACAGCGACAACGCCAAGGTGAGACAGCGAGAGAGGGAGAGAGAGGGAGAGAGCGTGAGTTGGTGAGTGAGTGAGCGAGTGAACGAGTGAGCGAGCGAGGGGAGCGAGTGAGCGGGTGAGTGAGTGAGAGACGTGGAAATGCGCTTTGAGAGAGGTACATACTGGCGTGTCCTGTCAGGCAGTTGAAAAAGTATTGCAAGCCAAGAACAACCTACCAAGATCGATAAACACGACAACCCTGTATGATTATCATTATCACTGCCACAAGCATCATGAAGAGCGCAATTCCCGTAAATCTACGTATGCTAACACGCAACAGCAACCCGTAATGCAGAACTTTAAGTAGCGAAGTAGCAGTGACACACAAACAGCGTAATGCATGAATGCCAGTACCCTACCGGGGTAGAGGACCTGCCATCCTTTCGATCTCCATAGTTTCATGTTGGACGCGCAGACGAAGAGAACACGAAATGCGAATAGTGAGCGGGAGCAAGTGTCCATCATTGGCGGAATCGACATGACCCGAGATCCCTCTCATATCCAATATCCAAGCGGTGATTCACGCGAATTGCCGTTGCGAACACGAGTGTCCTACACAACAGTACACGAAACTATAGGGCTAGATGAGATCCAACTCTTCAAACATGTGGTAGGGTTGCTGCAAACAGACGTTGACCTCATCCAAAGGCTTGTCCATGATCCAAAGGATAGCAAAAACTCACCCACTTTCCAACTCAGATGACCGTCAGAAAGCATCGGCTGCATACAGGCGTGCGGGTTTCTTCTATGTTCAGCACGTACTTGCCCAACCGATTTCAATGGAATCACTTCCAGCCGAAAATACAAATCGGAGCAGAGAAGCATTTGAAAAACTCGGGAATGGTCTCACAACACGAGTCCAGTAAGACCAAGCTGAGATAGCATGCGATTCTCTAATCCCCACCAATTTGCCCGATTCCACTGCAGCCGTCCCTGGCCTTCAGCTTGTCTGCAGCTTGGCATAGTGTGTCGGCTGTGTCCGCAATGTCATCAACGACAATGCAGGTTTTGCCTTCGCAGACGTCTCTGCGCACGATTGACCGGTACTTGCACTTGAACCCAGCTGCTACGACGACAACTACGATGACGACTATGACTGCGACTACGACTACCAAAAAAATACTAGTGGCTCCAGTGTGGCAGCAGCTACCAGGGAAGATGCAACATACCTCGCATCATCTTCCCTCGCAGTGCCACTGCAAATGACCAGGTCGTCGGCATTCATGCTCTGCTATCAGCAAAGACAACAGAACACCGGTAACAGCACATCATGTACTAAATATTACAGGTTGTGATACAAATGTATATACATGTATGTATATATACATGCACAACATTGTATGTACACAGATATACATGTATGTACATGTATATACACACACTACGACACACGAAAAAGTGTATGTATATATGTATACATATGTATATATACATATATATATGTGTGTATGCATATATACATGCATACATACGGCAAATGCTCGTACATACTTATGATGGAGGCCACTTTGCAAAGCTTGCATGCACTTAAGCCAGCGTGCACCACGAGGCCGGCCTTGCACCTCGCCAACCAAATCCACCTCCAAGCGCTGTGGGCTGTTTGGAGTAGCCCCCAAGCACTGGCTTGGAGTATATATACATAGATATGATGCCTGTGATACAAAGTAGAACAACATAATATAACATAGTATATGAGCGATCATTCAGTGTTGAATGCTAATATGATGGGTAGTGCGTGTGCGTGTGTGTGTGTGTGTGTGTGTGTGTGTGTGTGTGTTTGTGCTGTATACAAAAAAGAGCAGGCATAATGTACGATTAGAAACCATGCATAAGACGTAATAGACATCCAAGTGTTCTACTGTTCCTCTAGTCTCTACTGTGGGGGCCTCCGTCGGCTCGTTGGGGCGACGTCGCTGCCGCGAGAAGATGGCCAGCGGCGAACAAAGCATCTTCGCCATGCCCTGGGCGAAAAAAGAAAGGGAAGGTTCATAGCAATGATAAACATCAGATTCGTGACCTCATCATCATCCAAAAGCTGCCACAGCAAAATACCCAGCTGGACCGCATAAGGCGCCGCTCTCAAGAAAACCGTATATTGGACAAAACCCGAGGTGACGACAGCTATCAAGCGTACCGACCGCACATATGTACATACATACATACATACATACATACATACATCACCATCATCATCCTCGCCGTCGCCAAATGCATACAATATGAAACCAGTAGTAAGAGCAGAAAGAAAATCTGCACATGCTACGGCCGTTTGAGCTTGCCAACTGACCTGGTCCCCGACCGATGCTCGCTTCGTGCCTCCCACATCGGGGCTGACCACCACCTCGTCGTATTCCCCACTGGATCCGACAGCCAGAAGAAAACGACCCACAATGACGTCAGCTTCACGAAACCTAGTCAAGCTTTTTCTACCATCGCGACGGTTGGTCCGCTTGTGTTCTCTGTCAAGCTTCTCCCAACTGATTCAGGGATAGATCTCAGGGCATCACAATATCCTCGGCTGTCAGACCTGGCATAGTCGATGCCGGACCGCAAAGCACTGCGTCAAACCCGTTGAACTGGACCTCGTTTCCGCATCAGGCGATCTATCTCCTTCGCCAGCATCGGCAGCGCCTCGGCAGAGTCGGATTACAAAAGCACTGCCTGCTTTCTCTGAACTCTGAGGAAACCTGAGTGGATGACGTAGATGTTGTCAATCGGAAACGTGGCAAAGCCCTTCGGACAGAGAAGCAGAGCAGCTGACAGGCCACAGCTTATTGGCTCCTCTACCTGTCTCGTCGGACTTTCGGGCCTGGATCTGGCTCGCATGAAGCTCGATGGTCACCACTCTGTGAGCTCCTGCAACCTGCTTTGAAAGGCACGGCATCGCAACTCCGAACTGTTACCTCCAAAACCTGCGAATGACCTGTATCCGAACACAGTTCCCAACAAGTCGGTAACCCTCCTGTCTGATTTTCATCGCATGCTGACCTGCAGCAGGTCTGTCACCAGTCGTGCAGAGATCGGGGATCGGCTTTTCTCCTGGAGATGAGGCTTCAGACAAGGCATCCTTCGCTTGCAATTAGACCACTTATGACAGCTTGGCATGACGATGTCATCAGATGGCGCCACCACCTCCACACCCATCATGATATCCCAACAATCCCGCGATCGTACGGTCCGGTATGCCGCAGCATACATGTTCGAGAAAACACTCGAGACTACTCTTTGAGCAACAAGAACAAAATCACTGTCGACAGACATGTCCGTAAGGATGAAACTTGAGAAACAGCTGTAGAACAAATGTCGAACAGCACGCACCGTTCGCAGACAAGACTTGACAAAACAACGACTTGGAATTGATCAGTTCGATGCGTATACAGACTAAACCATGTACATAGATGAAGATGCATGTGCGTGTGCACGAATACCTGCACGCACATACATACATAAGTACATACGTACATACGCACACTGCACAAAACTACACTATATACGCTACAATACATGCTACATTTTGATACATTTCATTACTGTACTGTACGGTATAGTACAATAGCATATTCCTACATGCATACATTACACACATACCTACATACCTACATACTTACACACATACATACATGCATACATACATACATACATAAGTACAAACATATATACATACATACGTACATGCATACATTAGGTACATAAATAAATGTGTGCATATCTGGGCAATCCGTGTAGATGCAGATGTATCAAGGCTGCGCAGTATCCCCCCTCTCACCCCCGTATTTCTGAAATGCTGCGAAGTCTAGAACCGGCATCTGGCTTTGAAACCGGGCAGACTCTATCAACCCAGGAAACCCTCAGTGGACCAAAGCATATCCATACTTAAACTCATGTGGCTTCGCATGTTCCCGTCCAAAACACACCTGACATCAATACTCAGCACCGTATCGAAGTCGCTGTGGATGATCACACTACATGCCCTTGTTTCGTTAAGGTCGCCACCATCCCTGGAAACTCAGTCTGGAGAAAACACCAGCAAGCTTCAACGCCCATTCGGAGGAGCGAATACACCGTCTAAAAAAGATGCTAAAACGCGCGGACCAGCATCGCAAATCCTGATTACTTGCCTCCTGACTGATCCATACATGCAGACTGCTGACGCCCCGACAACGTCAAGCATTCTACGCCAACCCCATCGATGCCCCGCTCGGATTTGCTAAAATCGTCGCTCTCGAGCCCTCGATGCATTTCCACAGGTCATCTTGATGGTTGGTGTCTGAAATCTCGTATCTCCAATGAACTGGCACATGTGCCTGTAGTCTCCGAATTCGTGCTCCATACTTGTATTATGATAAATAACTCACACCGTTGTAATCCTTGCACCCTTGCTTGTGCCAATGCAAAACACTATGTATCATGGTCCTTCAAAGCCTATATTTAACTGCTCGAAAACACACACCATGTCTCTCCCCACACGAGTTTCTTAGTTCGCTCCCATATAATGAAAATTGGCTTACTATAAATTCTTCTATGTGCCGAGTCAGGAAAACTGACAGCTTGAATGCCACGGAAAAAATTGCTCTCCAAACGACAATGAAGCTCTTATCAATTTTGCCTCATTCAACTCTGGCTTCCTTGATTTGTGCGTGACAACACTGTTGCTACAAGTTCGTCTACGTCCCAAGTGATGAAACCCAACCAACCAGGGCGTAAACTGCAAAATGTTCTCCTTACAATGATTTTTTGTCAGTCGCATCTCATCTTTGCGTGGGTGCTCATGTTCCAACGTACTGGCACTTATGCTCCTGACAGCAGCTACCGTAACCACCACAGAAACCTCGCAATGTTCCACGCTATGATTCCTGGCTGAGTGACAAACAAGCGTCTACTAGTTAAAGATGCACATATGCGTGTGTAGTCGCAGGAATATGCGCATTGTCCCAGAAAATGCCAACTATGCTTTAGAATAGACCCACTGTCGTTTCGCAAAGAAACTGCATAAACGTCTTATTCCTAGGACTATCTATTCTCCTAATCCTTTCTTACAATCCTTTCTTAGCTTCATTCCAATCAACCCAAACTCTGGAAACTTGGTTTACATGTTGACGAAGTGTTGGCGAAGCATAGCTCTCCTGTAACCTTTACTGTGCAACTGACAGCGGCTCCCCTTATAAACCGCAGGGTGTTCAGGCCTTAACACATGCAGTTTACAATATGACGAGGAGGGCCAGAACCATTAAACCCACAGGCAGTTTTCGTAGCTTCAGCCTACAGTTTGATCCAATGAGTGCATATAATGCTGTCGGAAAATGAAATAGTATATATATATATATACATAAATGAATAAGTATATATATACTTATGTATATATATACACTTATGTATATATATATATATATATGCTTACCCCCCCCCCCCCCGTTGACAGACCATGCCCTTGTGACAGTGTACTCTCGCTCAGTGACTCGGCTGAGATATTGTATCTAAACACACGACGACAATCTGTAAAGCAAAACCTTTCCAGTACATATACAACGTATACTTTTAACATGCCATGTACTGAGGACGCATGGACCAGACGCGTGGCACATGAGTTGATAGTTTTGTGGTAGTAGTGACATTAGGATGAATAATAGTATTAGTATTGGTATTAGTACTAGTATCACTAATAGTATTAGTGTTTACTGTAAGTGTATAAACATATAGATCTATATGTGTACATATCACTATGAATAAAAATATATACACATATATATATATAGTAATATATATATATATATATACATATACATATGTATATATATATGTGTGTATATATATGTATGTATGTATATATATATATATATATATATGTGTGTGCGTTAGTGCTCGTCTTCGTGTTAGTGTTAGTGCTAGTGTTAGTGCCAGTGTCAATGTCAGTATTAGTACCACTGCTAGTATAAGTATCAGGCTTCATGCTGGGTTTAATATCAGTTAATAATCGCAGAAGCGCTAGTACTAGTATCAATTTTAGAGTTAGTTTTGATATGTTACTATTCTGATAGTTTCGTAGATCAAAAGATTAGTATATCAATACACTAATGTATTCGAGCAGCAACATATTTGTATACTTGTATATTCGTATATTTGACATTTAAGTACAACTGATGCATGAACACACTGGTATATTGGTGTGTTAGTATATTAGTATATTAACATACCGGTCTATTCGTACATCAGTATATTAGTCTACAAGTATACGTACTATATTCTTGTGTTGTCCAATGACTGGTAAGTATAGCAGTATGTTGTCATATTCGTATACTAACCTGCCATGTCGGTGTACTTGCATATTACAGTAGTTGTATATTACAGTATGTTAACATATTAGTAGAGTATATTCAGACATTAACAAGTAGTGTATTGCTACATTGGTACATGGGTATATGCTTGTCCTAAAACATCAGTACATGAATCCATTAGTATATACCGGCACTTTAAGATAGTGGTATGTATTTTGATGTGCATTAGTATATGCACGTGTCTTGTAGTAATGGTAGTAGTATTCATATCAATATGAATATGATTATTGGTATTCGTAGGAATTGTTAAAAGGAGTATTAGGATTATTCATAGTCGTATTAGCCTTAGCATAAGTGTTAATAATGGAATTAATGCTGGCATTATCTTGAATATTCAGCAAGTTAGCAATGTCAGTACTAGTATTGGTGATAGCGTTACTTTCAACACCATAAGAGTATACGCATCAGTATCCGTAGGAGTATCAATACTTTTGTACATATTGGTGTGGGTACAAATAGTGTGAGTGGTATTAGTAATAGTGCTAGTGCTAGTGCTAATATTAATATGAAGATATGTGTTCGCAGGAACGTTTGTCTTAGTATTACTCTCGATTACATGAAAATACTAACAGATGAATACATGAATGAGTTAATGTATTTGTACTTTAGTATAATGGTATGTATATTTATGTACATTAGTATATGCAGGTGTGTATTAGTAGTGGCATAAGATACACTGTTATCAATATGAGTATAATTGTTCATATGCGTAGGAGTATTGACTTCAATATTAATCATTATTAGTGCTTGTATTATGCATATTCGTAATAGGCTTCATACAAGGGTAAATATGTGTATTAATGCTGGTATTAGCTTGGGCAGTCAGCAATGATCAATGTCAGTATTGGTGTTGGTAACAGTATTCGTAGGAGTATCAACAAAAACCAAAAAAAACTATATATATATATATATATTAACTAATAAATACTGATATTCCTCTAAGCAGACCTTGCCTTTGCTAGCGAGTCGTAGCGCATAGTCTGCCATCGGATGGGTGACAATCAGCCCTCCTGGTTTCCCAAATTTCCAAACTTTCCAAAGTTTCCAAAATTTCCGAGATTTCCGAAATTTCCAACATTTCCCACCCCTAGTGGACAGGATTTGTCCAAAACATAAGGGCTAACTTTTTGTAAATTTTTGATTTTTTTTTGAAAATTTCCAAAATTCCAAAATTTCCAAAATCCCCAGACCTAGTGGACAGGATTTGTCCAAAACATAAGGGCTAACCTTTTGGAAACTTTGGAATTTTGGAATTTTTGGAAATTTCGGAATTTTTGGAATTCCTGGAACTTCCTCGAAATTTTGGAAAACGGAAAGTTAGGGGCGAGAATTTTGGACATTTTTGAATTGATTTCGGGAGGGCTGATTGTCAACAGACCATGTGCTACGACTCACTTGAAAGGGCATGGTCTGTCAACAGGGGGGGCGACCATATAAAATATGTATATATATATATATATGTATACATACATATACATATGCACATATTTGTGCATGCGTGTGTATATATATATATATGTGCATATGGGTGCTTGGTCCTTAACTATGTTCCCATGTGTGCACCCGTGCCTGTGCAATGACATTGGTTTTAGTTTGGCTCTGGACCGCACCTGTTACAATGACGATCATCTTTCGGCAATGAGATTTTGGGCACCCTTGCGCAATGTCGTATCTGCTTGGTGTTGTGGACGGTAAACTTTTGCCGTAACCCTATAGCTGCGACCCATATCATCAGCGCTCGTGCAATGCTAATACATGTAATGTATGTACTAAGCATCAGCATGTAGAACAAGATATTCATTCCTAGGAAGTCCTCAAGACACTGAACACATCAGACATGACAGTGCATTACAAAACCTTCCAAGCCCCACCTTCGCATTCTGCCGGGCGAAACCGTATTGCGGGATGATGGCCTGTTTGCTGCCGAGCATGGGCATGAGAGGCTGTTGGGATAAAGGACGCTTGGACCTTGCTTTTCTGAGAGCACTCGGAGCCGCATGGAAGGATTACAACTGGATGGCCTGGTTGCAGCCCTGAGTGCCACACAGTCACACGATTCGCGGCACCTCGACCTTGCATCGTTCTCCTAATGTCGAAAGCCGAGTCGGCACGGTGCTTCGTGTGGCCCAAGCTTCCGGCGAATGGCATCCAACATGATCAACAACTCCTCGATGATTGACATGCAGGTCCAAGCTTGCAGGCGAATAACACAACTCGCCCTCAAACCGCATCTGATAATCATGCGTGCATGTTGTCGGGCCCTTCTGCATAAGAAGTGCAGGCGATGGATGGCACTTGAATCAATCTGTTCATCAAGCCGGAGGATTAGCATGTTGTACTAATATGCACAGCACAAGATGAAGCAAACAGCACTCTGAGCATTAAGGCTCTGACCACTAGATGCTCCTGAGGACCAGAACCGCCGTTGCATGTCGGCCTCATAAAAGAGACATCTGCCACTGCACACGTGTGGAAGTGTTGCCAACTTGTTAGGATCTGGATGAGCATAGATGTGCCTGTGTGCCCCAGTTACATCACTCCACTCAGCTGCATGAGAGCGGAAGAGAGCACTCCAAGAGCCAAGACCTCCAACAGCACTCCAGGACTCTCGAAAGCGGCAAGGGCCCTGGACTGTCGTAGGACGAGAGCACGAATTTCGGAACGTCCAGGTTGCCCAAAAAACACAGACCAGACTCTCAGACTCCGTCGAGGGCATGGTTTCGAAGAGGCATGCGATTGACCTGGTTTGCCCGCAACTGCCGCCAACATGGCGCAGGTGCAATTGCATTGCGAGCACATGGACCACCATGCTGAGGAAACTTATGGATGTAGGTTCAACTGCAAAGCTGTGGCTCCACCACCACAAACGGCTTAGGCTTGGGGCTGCTGGGGTTCGGGAAGCTGAGGTCGCGGCTGAATTATGAAGACATCACAGTCTCGAACGGACTCGTTCAGCACCACATTTACCTGCTCCAATTTCAAATGCTCTTACTTCCGTAGCTACTGGTCATGTCACTTCCGTGGCGTCAATGTCAGTACTGTTGCAGATGTATCCTGGCCTGCGAGTGTCATGAACAGCACCAAAAGTGCTGCGATGTGCGCTTATCGCAATTCTTACTTTGGAGGCGTCATGTTCTATTGGCTAACTAAGACTAGCCGCTTTGCTGTTTCTATAGCTAAGCTGATCAAGCCTTACTCTCTTTCCCAATGTTGGTAACGTGTAGCTCCCCTTGTTCTTAACTCTTTCCACTCGTCGTTGTTCTGACTGTCTCAGGTTCTGGTGGCGGTGGTGGTTGGATTGCATTGCTGGTGCTGGTGGTACTGCTCGCAATGCTGTCGCGGTGGTGGTGGCGGTGGTGGCGGCGTTGGTGGTGGGTGTGGTGGTGGGCGTAGTAACAGTAGTGGTTGTAGTAGTAACAGCAGTAGCAATAATTAGTAGTAGTAGTAGTAGTAGTAGTAGTAGTAGTAGTAGTAGTAGTATGTAGTGATCGTAGTTGTTGTAGCAGGAGTAGGGATTGCAGTCGCTCCCTCTCTCTCTCCCTCTCTCTCTCGCTCGCTCGCTCGCTGCTGGGGTTGAGTCTGCGAGCAGACCCGGGCCTGAGGCCCCCCCCTTCCTGCCTTGTTGGTGGAAGGAGGCATTGGGATCTGTTGTGGAGGATTTCCCCCGGTGGTATTTACAACAGGTAGAGTGCGTCTGGTGCAGAACCAACCCTCAGCCCTTTACTTTATGCCCGCATCCCGGCCTCACCTCTGCGCCCTCTTAGGCGGTTTCCTTACTCTCTCTCTCTCTCTCTCTCTCTTTGCTTTGCTTTGCTCTGCTCAGGAGCAAGGAGGGTAGCGTAGCCTCTCTCTCTCTACGGAAGACGACCAGGACGACGATGACGACTGCTGAACTACACATGTTTATGCAAGTTGAATCGAGCGATTCACAACCTCTCAAACAGCACCTCGCCGCACGGAAAGCGTCCCACGGTAGCTTTGCCGAGGGGGATGCCTTGGCAGAGGCCCAAGGTTTAGGGTGCCTCAGGGATGGCTCCGGGGTACCGACCTGTTCGGTGCCAGCAAGTTGGAGACTCAATTTTGACCCTTGCTTTTCTGGAACTTCTCAGCTTGCCGGTACTAAAATGTGACTTTCGCGTCGACTTTCGTGTCGGGGTGTCGGCTGACGCAAGCCAAGGATAAGATGCACAATGCTTCCGGACCTGATCCAACTCTTCGACACTTGTGGCTCTCCGAAAAGGCCCTACACGCCAGCCATACTTTCCAGCCTGTCCGGAGCGGATTTGGACCAGCCCGGACAGCTGGTGGAAAGGCAGAGCGTCGGCAATTCGAGACGATGTAACGTTGGCAAAGTTATGTGCCACAGACCTCTCGTAAGTACTCGTTCTGTTATAGCCAGGACACTCGCCCGCTGATGACCTCGTCGGTGAAACGCGACCCGGCTCTGGCCGCCATAGGGCTTCGGGCTTTTACAGACCCTGGACTGTCTACATCATGCTACTGATACTGCTGCAAAATGTGTGACCATTTCTCCGCCCGAAAAATAACCTGAGTCTACAAGAATCGGCGGGGCAGAACTGCTCTGCTCCAGATGGCTCGCACACCTGCCATCGTTCTACAGATATCATCAGACATCCCGAACAATTCTGCACGTCCGCTCATATGACAAGCGAGATGCGCTTGCCCAGGAGCATCACCCGTCACATGGGCACTTGAACAGGACGGCCTGCATGCACACGTCACCGGGTCGCAGGACCTTTCTATCACGGTCCAGTAACAGGCTGGGCCTGTGCTGCCGAGTCCTCCAGACTCTAGGCCACTCTTGGCCACTCTGGGCCTCTAGGCTTTGGGACCGACCTGTATCTTAACTATGCTAGCACACCGGCAACACCTGAGCACACTTGGGACCCGATGTAGCTTCAGAGTCCAGCTTCTTGCAGGTGCCGTGGCTGGATGCGCACACGGCCAGGCTTTGGTGCCACTGCAGGAAACATACCCTTGCACCGCCACACTCAAAGGATCGCTCAGCTGTGGTGGAGAGCTGGAACACACATGTGCTCGGTCTCCCTGCTCCAGACGTTGTTTCACGGGAGGCCCGAGGAGTTTGGAAAGGGTGCCCTTTCCCGCCGGCCATCCTGCCTTCGCACACCCTTGCTGACAGACTCCGGTACCAAAATCCAGCAAAGCAGGTAATGAAAAGTGCAGGGCTTACAAAGCAGATGATCCTCCAGTGGAGGGTTTAGAATCCGGAGAGCCAGAGGGTTTGTTTGCAAGATCGGACTTCCGGAAATTGAAAAGCCGGCTCCCAATGACAAGGCAAAAGCTTTCGTGACTTGCCATCTGGGAGTCCACTGAGAACCTTCAAAAAAAGATGACACCAAACGGAGCATGTGCGGCCTTCCTGTCTCGAAATCCGGTATTGGACTTTGGCAGTGCTGAGTCAAGACATCCCCTACCAGTACTTTCATCCATGAAACATCGGCTCCACCACAAAATCAGTGAGAACACCGCGTCCAAAGAGCAGCAGTGCGCTTTGCATAATCTGAAGACCTGAAAATCGGGTGGAAATGTGTGAACCTGGAATTGCAACCATTCAGACAATCATTGACTTCATGCAGCTCAGCTCTGCTCTGTCCAATGGTTCACAGATCAGAAAGCCGAAGGACCTGCTTCTTACCAACTGCCGAATTGCAGATGGCCGCCCCATTGCACGCCTCTTTGCAGCACGCGTGAACGGACAACTTAGGTGGAAAGCCGTCATCAGCCCCAAAGTTGTGGAGCGGCCCTGAACACATGCTTCGGGAACTCTGAAAAACGGAAAGTTCGCGAATCGCCATCGGAGTGTTGACGTTTACCCGCGATGGGCTTCAGCATGTTCTCCGATGGGCTCTTACTGCCTCTTCCCCAATCACAAGGACACTTCTAGATATCTTATGCGCTGAAGCTTTCCGGATTTCGGTTGTCCATTTTGTGATTGGGAAACTACTCTTACAGTGCTCCTCTCAGAGAAAGTCGTCCATGTGTCACTGCAGCGGTATGGATCACGCTTGTGCTGCCACACTCTCACACAAACGCACACGCGCGCACACACACACACACACCGCTCTCTCACACTCCATGATTGTCCAGAATTGCAGGGACAGAGGACGCACGCCAAGCATCGCATGGATGCTGCTTAATTGCGAGGGGGCAGTTTAGCCGTTTTGCCGACTCTTCAAGAATCTACGAGTTCAGAGTCGAAGTCTTCATTGGACTACAGACGTTGACTCTATTCGGCTCGATCCTTCCCCCATGCGTCGGATGACCGCCTGCATGGGTCAAGGTTCAAGGTTTGTGAGCTGAAACTTCTGCTCCCCTGAATACACGGACCCTTGATGAGATCATTTCTGTGAGCTGACCTTCGCACATTGAACTTGAAAACAACACCACGGAACACTGGGAGATTACAGGAAGTCTCCGTGGCAGATCTCGCACGCTGGGCTATTGCCCGGCATCCGTGTGGTCTCGCCACAGATGACTTCTCAGTCTCACGATTGAAACAGTGCCAAAATAAACAAACGGCTGCTGCTGCTGAAGCTGCTGCCGGCAACTGCTCGGAAAAGGAGGAATCGTCAAGCAATCCACTGCATCATAAATCCAGAGTGGGCACAGGAAGTGACAAGAAGGCAACATTGCACGGTTAGCGGGAAAATAGTTTCCCAAGTGTCCTCGTTCTGCGAGAGTGGCCTTCCTTTTCCTGAGTAGTTGTCTCCAAAAGAAAAGCAGCACATCGCAGGGACACCCACGAATGCAGAGGAGGTTTCCCCGAGACAGCACATCCGGCAGGACCAATTGACGAGGCAGTACGAAGCATCAAGTAAAGCGGCACTATGCTTACGAGGCTGCACAGGGTCGGCATGACTTCGCGCTGGCTTGTCAATCAGCCATACCATGCCGAGCCCATGTAGATCTCGGCTTAGGGCCCGACAAACATGCATGGCCTGGGACTGTCCTCTGAACCCAAGGGTGCTTCTCTGAATGTTTACGCTGATTTCCGAATCAATGCAGCATGAACCTGTACTTGTGAAGTCTGCCGAAAGAAACAGGAGTAGAAGAAACAAACAACTTTACTCCGGGTTGTTTCCATTCAAACGAAGCTCGGACACGGCTTCAATTAGATGGGGTAGGTATACACGACCTCTCAACTCCTTAACATCAAAGGGGCTTACATGCCTAAGCCCTTCAAATTTGTATATCAAGCAACTCAGCAGCAACTCAGCAACAACCATCCTCGGGCCCAGTGCAAACCTTTCTCATGTCTCAGAGTCTGAGGACAAGGTCTCCTTCGGCCTGGACAAAGACAGGCTTGACATGGAAGTGCATACCAGAACGAAAACAAGGATGACAGGCACGCGGACAAAACTCATCACCAGCATCTTAAGATCAACGAATGATGACGATAGCAACACACATAACTTCACGAGTGAACGAAGTAGTTGGTCTTTGTGGTGCTGGTGGTCGCGGTGGCGGCGGTCGCGGTGGTGCTTGCGGGGCGGTCGTGATGGTCGCCTTCGTAGTCGCGTAGCGGCGTAGCACTATCAACATAGGCAGCAGGAGGTGCGGCCGGCTACGGAGAGTAAACATTTGAAGTGCCACGGCCTGCACAGCGGCCAGCTGCATCTGCTGCCACATGTTCTGGAGCTTTGGCATCTTAGACAAGCTCGAAGCAAGGCAAGAACAAGAAAAGTAAGGCCAATCGAGAGTTGGATACATACGGGGAAATGCTCTTGCAAAGAGCTTCAGCTCGTCCTCAGACCCTCTCAGACCCTCTGCGTTAGTCCTCTCATAGGGCACAGTTTCTGGACCTCCAATACAGACGTCTTCTGCTCTGGGCCTCTTCGGGGACATGCGACCCGCAACTTCGACAGCTCCGGAGCACTCAATTGCTGAGAGCTGGGACATCATCGCCGATGTACGGATCCTTCGTGATTGGCATCGAGTTCCTGAGTTCAGAAGCCTCGTTCTTGCATCGCTGCCAATGAACAAAGCTGCGCCCTCACGCCTACCAAGCAGCTCCAGAACATGAAGGGGCTAACGATCATGCAATTATCGAAGGGAAACTGTTGACATCAACACTGTGGGTGCCATCCCATAATGTGCTTAACTTGACGCCAAGATGCATGCTTGGAGGGACAGCCTCGCCGATTGAGCTTGGGGACTATGGGTGGGGCAGGGCCTACGATGCATTGCAACGTGTAGGTCGTAGGTGGCTCCCATCCCATAGCAAACCGAGATGAATCGGAGCATGTTGGCGCAGATTTCGCCAGGTTCGAAGCACCAGGGCTCCCGCATGTGCTTGCGAATGCATGGTCAGCTGCCCCTTCAGCAGTTCCTTAGGCATTGACGTGGAGCATCCCTGCAAGCAAACCCGTCGCTCTACGGCCCTTTGCACTGCTGGCCAGTAACGATCTCGCGCTGCTGCTCCTGCAGTGTGACAGAAAACGAACCCGAAAGCATGTCGATGGTTCATGGCTCAACGTGGCAACACGAAGCAAGCACTAGATCAAGACCGGCCCGCTCCTGGATCAAAGTGTGCAGCTGCATTGTTGCTTGCTGCTGGCGTTGGACTTCCACTTGGATCCTGGCCAGAGTCTGAAACAGAACCGGATGTTTGGCTGAGACTACGTCGCTTGTGCGGAGGCCGACTTGAGTCCATGATTCTGCTACTAGTACCAGGACATTCCAACAACACTGCTGACATCTGACGTTGATGAAAAGCCAAGAGGCTTATCAGACACTTCAGCCTTCGGTTGTCCTGCAGCAGCTTCACGGCAGGCGGAAACAGCATTTCACAGAGCTTGGCCCGGAATCTCACAGCTGCTTCTCTTCCGCTTAGTTGTCATTCAAACTGGGGCAATAAAGCAAGTCCTGCATATCTGGAGACGAGGGGAAGTTCTGATCCAGGAACCTACATGCGGCAAGTTACATGAAACCTGAAGCATGCCCCTTCTCAGCACGGCAGGATGTTGGCAGGAGATTCCATGACACGGTTTTGTGCCGAAAAGGCAGATGCCTCCACTTTACGCTTCAACCGGTGCGAAGCTCCAAAAAGTCAATGACTACCCAACGGCCTTGTTCTTGTCCCCCGGCTTGGACTGGAATCCTGGCAATTTTGGGCACTACTGGCAGCGGCTGTTCCGTCTGCACCAGAGGCTCCAACCGATAGTGCGACGCAGGTGGTTCGCCCCATGCGCAAAGCCGCATGTCTCTGCACTGTGGGGACCTAACACACCGGCAGGCAAGCTGAGTAGGTCTGAGGGTCTGTCGTGTCGATTTGGACTTGCTCGGAGTTGCGCTGCTTCCTGTTCCCTTCCAACCTGTGCACCTAGGACCCAAACATACCTAAACCTGAAGGGTTTGGGAGATCTGTTTCGCGGCCTTCTTCAGATTTGTCCCCTGCAGTCTGGAAATTCAACGACTTGCACGGACACACCACATCGTGATCTGATGACTGGGTCTCGGGCATTTTCCTTGCATCCACCTGGCCGGATCGACTACCCTTGGAACGAAATCGAGGCCCAGTCAATGCCATACGCCCTAGGCCATTGGCCATGAGAAGTTCATGCCATCATAGGTCCACAAGTCAGGACCAGGAGCTGAGCAAACTCAAACTCAGACGAGTTTTAGCGCAGTCAGAAGACGTGCAAAAAGGGCATGAGCAACCGAAAGCCTGTTCCAGACTCGCACAGACATCTGATTCCTAGTCCCACGGCTGCCAGGAGACCTGGGGCAAATTGACGTTCGACGCAGATCGGGTGCCTCGCAACGTGGCACTATGTTAGTTGCATCAACAGTCAACGGAGGAGGAGGAGCAGGAGGAGGAGGACGGGGGGGAGCGGAAAGAGGGCGGGGAGGGAGGGGGGCCGAGGTTCACGGGCTGGCAGTAGGCAGTAGCATATCAAAACTCTCGGCCACCTGGAGTCACAGCTCTTAATTCTATTGAGCCGAGGTAAGTCGGCGAATCGTTGATCAGCATTTGGCGAACACGAGGCTCGTTTTTGTTTGGCGACGACCAACAACAACGACGACGACATTAAAGCAGCTTCTCCCACGTTTAGGGCACTTAAACTAAAAACTCATTCCCACGGATCTTCGATACTAGGAAATTCCAGGAACATGTTCCTCATCAGACCCCAGAAGCTTCCTCGTTGTGTCTTTCGAGGTGGTTACGTGGACTCGCTGCTGATGCAGGTCGTGCTTAGCGGAGTCTGCAGTTCCGCTTCGTCTCGTGTCGCTTCACTGGAGATGCATGAGCAAGTGTCTGGCGTTCCCGAGGTGTGCGAAGAGGGGTCGGGGCCGTTGGAGCTGCAGCTGGAGGGTGGGCGCTGCTGCGGGGGTGGCCAGGGGTCAGAGAGAGGGCCGGGATCTTATGCAAGCCCCATGCAAGCCATCAACCCTATAACGTAGCGCGTGCTCCGGTCTTCACTAACCTTAACCTGCACTTTAAACCCTACACCCACACCTAAACACCGCCTAAATGCAGGCTCGAAGCCTAAAGCAGCACATATACCGTCAACCCAAACCCTCCCTGAGCCCTTGTCGATTCGAAGCCTTATACCGTTTAATCGTAAACCCTAAACCCCCAGACTCAAACAAAAGCTTAAGCCAAACCCTAAACCCCAAAACCCCACAACCACCCCACAGGGAGAAGAGGGCCAACACCCCATTCCCAAAGGAGGTCATCCTGGATTATGGGGGAGGGGCTGCGGAGCGCCTGACCATTTTTGAGCATGCATTGTAATGTCCACCCTGCCTTCTGCAATTCCTCACGGCCATGTGCAAACTCGCAGTCAGGGCCCATGTGACCTTTCACGGCTTGGATAAGGCTTAGCAGGCAGGGGCACGTCTGAATCCACAATTCCAGGGCCAGGCATGCAAGCGGACACTTCCAACAAGGTCCTACAGAGCCATTGATTGGTGCCACACACCTATTGCTTTTTGAAAACGAGATGGATCCGTACACCGAGACATCGAGACACCAGGTCGGTCCAAGGTCGCTGCAACCGGACCCTTTGTAGAATCGACACAGCTGGGTCTTGCGGAACTGCTTGCGGAAGATAGCCCTGAAGCACACAAGATTCAGCTCGTGTCACTGTGCTGGTCCATGAGCGTATGGAGTTGCCGTGTGTAGGCGTAATTAAGTGTGTGGTTTATCAACTCCTTTTCGTTTTCATCATCACGATCAACATCATCGTGTTTCATCGTCAACAATCCTTAGAAAATCTAAGAAAGATGGTATACCTGCGTGTGCGTGTGCGTGTGCGTCTGCATCTGCGTGGGTGTGGGGGTGGGCGTGGGTGTGGGGGCGTGGGCGTGGGCGTGGGCGTGGGCGTGGGCGTGGGCGTGGGTGTGGGTGTGGGTGTGGGTGTGGGTGTGGGTGTGGGTGTGGGTGTGGGTGCGGGTGTGGGTGTGGGTGTGGGTGGGTGGGTGTGGGCGTGGGCTTGTGGGCGTTGTTCTTCCGTTTTTTGGATTGGGTATGAGGGCTTGTCCGTGTCTGTGTCTGCGTGTATGTGTCTGTGATGTCAGGCCTGGAAGAGGACTTCAACAGCGATTCTACGCAGAACATGCACATCTTGTCAACCAACAATCAAAGCACATCCCTTCTGACGAACAGCTACACATCTACAAGCAGAGATGCTGCAATGCATGGGCGAAGTGATGGCCTGGATTCTGCATCCAGCTGCTTCCTCGGCAGGCCGATAACCAAGACGGAAATCCCACGGCAGCTTTGCAGATCAGGCATGAGCCGGTCTTGGCTACCAGCTGACCGTTGAGATCACATTATGCACATATGCAAAAAGCCGCGGGCATGCATGCTGACGAAGTACCTTTCGAGATTGCTCATCTCGTCCGAATCATCGGTGAAGACACGGCGAACACCTGGAACAGATCGATTACTGCTGCCGCTGCTGCTGCTGCTGCTGCTGCTGCTGCTGCTGCTGCTACTGCGGCTGGGAGTGCTACTGCGACTGCCGCTGCTACGGCCTCTGCCACAGATACGGCTACAGCTACAGCACTAGCTACAGCTGCGGCTACAACTGCAACTACTGCTACTGCTGCTGCTACTGCCACTGCCACTGCCACTGCCACTGCCACTGCTACTGCTACTGCTGCGGCCGCTGATACTTGTACTAGTTACTAGCTAGTACTAGTACAAAAAAACTAGTACTAGTAAGAGTACTAGTACCAGTACTAGTACCAGTACCAATACTACTACTACTACTACAACTACTACTACTACTACTACTACTACTACTACTACTACTACTACTACTACTACTACTACTACTACTACTACTACTACTCGCTACTGTTACTGCTACTGCTACTGCTACCACTACCACTACCACTTCCACTAACACTACCACTACAACTAGCACTACCACTACCACTACGACACTACGACCACTACCACTACCACTAACACCACCACTAGCACTAGCACTAGCACTAGCACTAGCACTAGCACTAGCACTAGCACTGGCACTACCACTAGCACTACCACTACGACTACGACTACGACTACGACTGCTACCACTACCACTACCACTACCACTACCACTACCACTACCACTACCACTACCACTACCACTACCACTACCACTACCACTACCACTACCACTACCACTACCACTACCACCACTACTACACTACCTACTACTACTACTACTACTACACTACCACTACCACTACACTACCTACTACCACTACCTACTACCACTACTACTAACTACTACTACTACTACTACTACTACTACTACTACTACTACTACTACTGCTACTACTACTGCTACTGCTAGCTACTGCTACTGCTACTGCTACTGCTACTGCTACTGCTACTGCTACTGCTACTGCTACTGCTACTGCTACTGCTACTGCTACTACTACTGCTACTACTACTGCTACTGCTACTGCTACTGCTAACCTGCTAATGCGACTCCGACTCCTGCTCCTGCTCCTACTCCTACTCCTATTCCTAATCCTGCTCCTACTCCTACTGCTCCTCTTCCTACTTCCCTAACCTCCAAACACGCAACCGATTATTATTTCTTACATGAATATTTCTTACATGAATGTAATACACTTTCTGACGGTTGACCAACCTCCATGTCGGGCCGTCGAGAGGCATCATGCCCCTCAATGTCAAAACCTATTCCCACGACCGCTCGGCCCCTTAAGCCCTGCCTTCTGCGCTTCGCTTAACTCAGGGTAGGGTGGGTTGTAGACCCTCTGTACATGGTCGACTGAGGAACTGGTGCTCCCAGGTCGTCCCAAGGCTACTGCTGGGCATCCGAACATTTGCGCTTATTCAAAAGCAGAACGCCGCCCTTAGAAGTATCTCCAGCTGGAGCAATTTCGATCGGAGTGTCCCGGGCTGCCTTTCCTTCTGGTGTCGGGCGATAAGCAAGGTCTTCCGTGTCCTATCAGAGCAGAGGGCGAGGCGACCTACACTTCGTTTTCTCAGGCACTGGTCGACGTCAACCACAAGTATTTCAGGAATGATGCTCGTACCACGGCGACTTTGACGTGAGCCGTGCTCCCGTTCCCCCGCTCGTGGATCCGGACCAGGTGCTGGACGATCTGGGAGCCTCCACATTCGCCCAACCCGTTCAAGAGGCCTCGCAGAGGGAAGAAGAGGAGGAAACGGCGAGTCGACTCTCGGTCGTGTTCTTCCACTGGCTGCGAGCCCGCTGCGGCTTCGCGATCGGTGGCCGCGATTGGAGATCTCATAGATGGCGCAACTTCGCTCGAAGGCCAGAGACGTCGACGTCGAGTTCTGATGTCTTTTAGGACAGTTCCGATCTCGCTTGTTTTCCAGTTGTCCTGGAGTTCGTGATGGGAGCTGATAGACGGCTGCAATGATCCGCCTGCTCTTCGAGGTTGCAGCCTGCACGCCTTCTCAGAGTTTGTGGAGGACGCAATCCGGATTCCCAGTGCAAAGTGCGAAGTCGGCCAGAAGGATAAGCGAGCGGAGCAGCCAGGGACCTTTCACCCTGCTGTTGCCTTCAACATCGCTAACCAGAAGGATAAGCCCAGGATGGTTGAAGGTGCCACTGAAAGCGGCGCTGATAGTGCCGCAGCAGTGGCTGAGAAGCTCGAGCTCCCTTCGACACATGCCGATGCAGCCGGCACCGGGTGGCTTTGCTATCGCCTGCCTGATCGGGTGCTGAAGCGGCCATTTCTCGTCGATCGTGAAAGCCCACAGACGGATCCAAATTCTCCCGGGCGATCGCATGGTGAGTGTGGCTGCGCCGAAATGCCATTCTCGTGGCAGCAGAGCGGTTTCTTTCCGCCGTCGGTGAACTCATGCGTCGTTCGGCCGTCTCTGCCGACTTTCTGGGGAAGGCGCTCGCTGCTGCTCCTGGGCCGTTCTCCTGGGCCGTTCTACAAGTGGCACGCGCTCGTGACGTGTGGGCAAGCTTCCCGTCAGCCCGTTCTTCATCTTCAGTTCGCAATTGTCCACCTCGACGAGCTTCCCCTGCTGGAGCAGCGGGGGGTCCCCGCGAAGTTCGCAACGTGCCATATTCAATTTGTTGTCTTCCCGTCTGCTCCGTGTCTATACTCTTAACGCTTTACGCTCACTCCTTTGAAAGCAAGGAAGAACAGTGATAAAAGATCAAGCAACGGAATGTTGCAATGAAGAGACGCAAACTCCTTGTTCGTCCATGCGCCTTGTCCTTTTGTCTTGGCGCGATCTTCTTCGATCTTCTGACTGGGTTTCATGTTCTTTCAACACGACCTAGCGGAAGTGTACAACGAAGAACAGTGAAGCACTGCCTCGCTTAGAGTTCAGAGTCCATGTGGTCCCCGATGTATCAATAAGCTACGGAAGAAGTCATGCTATACACAAAGGTTCATGCCACATCTGCATCTACGTACATATGTATATATATATATGGAGATGTAGATGCAGATGTTTATATATATATATATATATAGGTATATATCTATATATATATATATATATATATGAGTTTGTGTGTTCGTGTGTGTGTGTATATATACCTGATGCAACCCATGCACGCTACGCATGTAGGCAAGCCGTGGGTGCCATCAACATATCCAGTCTTTACCACACCTGCAACACGATACAAGCTCAACGGCAAGCTCCACGAGGTGCGGCGCACCCATCGAATCGGTTCCAGTCTCGCTGGCGGTACTCGTCATCAGGCTGTTGCACTCCTGGCGCGCCCACATGTTCGAGTCTAACTGAAGCTTCTCACACCAAACAGAACGATTTGGGATGTTTAGGGCTTAAATGGCTAGCTTTGTCCGACTGCTCAGCGACGGCTTGCACAGATGCGCCTCCAGGTTCATCAGGCCACCATCGAAGAACACCTGCTTGCCAACACAGAAAATTCAAGAACGGCGAAGCGTTTCGCTCACTCGGTGGCATCCTGAATGCTCTTACAATGACTTGAATGCTGAGTCGCTTCCCCCAATGCCTGCAAAGAACCAACAATGTCATGAACCGCATGTCTGGTGAAATATGCTGAATCAATTCACGGGGGATGAAGCATGGTCGACAACAACACAGCTGTTGCCGGATGCACTGCATCTTACCACAAAACGAAAACTTTCCAGATGAACTACGATGCGAGCAACTGGCTGACGGGTTCAAGCCCAAAGCCAAGAGTTGAATCTGAGACATGCCACTGCATTGAGCACATATGCTGGGATGTGTGATCCTAGCCCCTGCAGACTGGAAACCCCCCTGTGTGGAAACTCACTGGAAAATAGGACCGCCGCCCCTCCAGACTGCAGGGATTGGCCCCTCTCGCTGCTTACGCCCCTCCTCCATTGGAAGCTAAGCTTTGGGAACCTAAAGCTTTGGGCAGCCGTCAGAGGCCTTCATTGCTGCCCACACCCATTCTAGTGTTGCTTGCAATGCACAGCCTCTGTGGGGGGCCACTTATTCAGAGCCGCTGGCACACGAAGATCAGTGATCAGCAAATCTACGACTTCTACATGTTGGAATCTGCGGGCGCCGGCACCGGCCCAGCCTTATCCAGCTGTTGCTGTGACCTGTCAGATCAGTGAATCATGCCTTCAAACGCATGAGGGAACTTGCTCCTGCACTGCCCTGCAATACGACGTTTCGGATACCGAACTGCTCCTCTGGTGAATCAAAAAAACCTTCCGTCAAGCAGAACACGTATCTGTGTCGCCGGCATCTGAGCATGAGAATTCTGAATCCACGGACCTGCCGGCTGCACGTAATGACTGACGTTGTGTTCTAGGATCCTCTGCTGTCCCGCTTGCGAACACTTGCGGCACCCAGCTGAGTCACACAAGCACCCTTCCGGTCGCAACACTCCACGTCGCATGTAGCAAGAAAGCTTTGACCGCGAAAGCCAATGAGCCACGAATCTGCCGTTGCCCAGGCTACCTGCCATTTCCACTTCCAGGATTGGAAGACCTCATGGGCGATAGCAAATGCACGAACGACATCTGCATGTCGTCGATTTTCATTTCAGCCCTTTACGCCTACCTGGATGAAGAGCTACGTGTCTCATGCAATTCGCTTCGCCAGGCTCCCGGCGCGCGATTGCACGTTGAAAAGGGGAGGCTTGCCAATTGTCGGCGCAAGGGCTAAGCTGGAAGTTCTGATGATTTTCGTCAAGGGCCGAAACAAAGACCGGTGCGAACGTGCGACATCTAGCAACAATACACCCACGGGATACATCCACTCTCTCAAGAGATCAGGCAACTGCAAGATACTGGTGCAGTCATGCCTTCAGGACAACATGTCTAACTTCCGTGTCACAAGAAGCTTACTGTTGGCACTCCAGTCTTACCACACCACACCTACACTGAGGCACAGCTTGGCAACTGTTGCAGGTAGCTTACGGTCGAAAAGCCGTGAGTGCACAATTGGAACGAGGCCCATCTTGGCCGCGATGGCTTCGGCAAGCTCGCGGTGCGCCTGAAGTTGTGTCAAGAACCTTCCGCCGCTCCGAAACCTTGACACCGCGCATGAACTGCAACTCTGCCAAGAGACATTGCCGCAGAAGATCCGCAACGGACCTCAGCATTTCGGTTCCCATCGACTTCTTCCACTTCTCTTCCAGCGACACTTTTGCTCCTACCACAAATCCGAACGAAATCCTGCGGCCTCCATAACTGCTCTCAAGGCACCGTGGTTCATGCCCTGGGGGTCCCCGAGACGCATCTCCTGAAGGCTGGGATTCGGACCATGTTTCAATGGGTAGTAGGGCAGTACGGGGGGCTAGTAGAAGGCGTAAAGTATTCTGGTGGTATCATGGTGTCACTCCCTGATGGCTGCAAACGGATGTGTCTGAGTCCGAGGCAAATCCTGTTCTTGGATCCCGACCTTTGCACAGAGCACAACATCACGCCACGGAACACGGTCACAAGATGCGTGGCAGCAGCCGAAAATCACTGGCATGCAGCAGCATGCGTTGCTCTTCGGCCATCCTCTGCTTCTCTTCTAACCCATAAGCGCCAACGAACGGCCTGTACGGTATCAGCATCAGTATCAGTAGACTCGCATGTGACACGCACGGGTGGTTGCGAATAAAGCCAGTGTTCTCCAAAGAGTTCAAACCCCAGCACCATGCCACTGGTTGGACTCCGGCGCGTGTGTGCCGGGCCGGACGCAGCCAAATCGTCACACACGCACCGCTTCCTGCCATTGATCGACTGACTCATTTGCTGTCGTGCTTACGGACCTGACTCATGGACTGGCACACGAGGATTTGAGGAGACCGTCTACGAGCTGATGCTCTCGGCAGTGCTGATGCTTCCTAGAGGACGCCCAGAGCTTTGCCTGGGCAGTGCAGCAAGTGCGGCTGCAGCCCCGGCTGCCCGGAAGAGGCCGAATGCCCGGCGCATCGCCTCAAAATCGCGCTGGGCGTGCTGACGCTTCGAGCTGGGAGTTGGGCCCCCGCAGGCATCTCTCACTCCTGGCACGATCTCCGCCCGCGGCTGATCACCTGGCATGGAGCAGGAGACCCTCGCTGCAAACGCGACAGCAGAATGCGCCTCGAGGCTCCCCATATCATGGACCTGCCACTGAGGGAGCTGAATTGCTGAGTTGCCGGATGGTTAGTGTTTGTGTTTGCCGCAGTTGCATCACTTTGTTCTGAAGCCCGAGATGCCAATTCTAAGGCGCAAATTCTGCAGATTCGGAATTGCTGTGAGTGCATACGTACGTACATACGGATGTTTTGGAGAAAATAGCCACCGCTTCCAAACCGGAAGCTGTGGAAGGAGGGCTCGGGTATGTGTATGTGTAAACATGTGTGTATATACATATTAGTACATGTATGTTATGATATTACAACGTATGTATGGCATTTATGACAAAACCTATATGCATTATGCGGGTGTAGACATGTACGTAAACACTTATACACATAAACATATACACATGTACACATATACACATGTACACATATGCACAAGTACACATGTACACATATACATTATAGTATATACATTTGCATGTGCATATACATATACATATAAATACATGTATACATATACATATACATGTACATATTACATATACATATACAAACACAGTGTGTAGATATATATATATATATATATATATATATATGCATTATATATATATATATAGAGAGAGAGAGAGAGATCCGCCGACCCCCTTTGCGGGCGGCGCCAGTGATATCACGAGAGGTTTGTTCGTTGTTAGGGGAGTGTGTTTACTGCCAATGCGTGCCCGGACTCACCGCCCCCACCGCCCCCAGAGCCTGCACCACCTCCACCACACACACCGCCTTCATGCTGTACTGCGTGTTTTGACGTGTTTAAAGAGCATTTTATTCTTATTTAAAGGCTGCCAATGTGTGTCTGGACCCCCCCCCCGCCCTCACCGCCTCACCACCCCCACCACTCTCACCGCCCCGACCGCCCCCACCACCCACACCGACCTCACCGCCGTCACCATCCACGCTGCGGTTCCGCGTACTTTGAGGTGTTCAACACGGACCCTCATGCTGTACTGCGTATTTTGAGGTGTTTAAACAGTTTTTAAAAAGGCTGCCAATGCCAGACCCCCCCGCGCCCTCACCGCCCTCACCACCCCCACCACTCTCACCCCCCCAACCGCCCCCACCACCCACACCGCTCACCGCCGCCACCATCCACACTGCCGTTCTGCGTACTTTGAAGTGTTCAGCACGGAGCCTCCCGCGCCCTTACCACCGCCCTCACCTTTAAAGAGTATTTAAAGGCTGACAAGCGTGCCCGGACCCCCCGGCGCCCTCACCGCCCTCACCACCCCACCACTCTCACCGCCCCCACCGCCCCCACCACCCACACCGCCCTCACCACCGCCACCATCCACGCTGTCGTTCGGAGTATTTTGAGGTGTTTAGCCCACTCACCGCCCCCACCGCCCCAGTGCCTTCACCACCTCCACCAACCACACTGCCCTCATGCTGTACTGCGTATTTTGAGGTGTTTAAAGAGTATTTAAAGGCTGCCAATGTGTGCCCGACCCCCGCGCCCTCACCGCCCTCACCACCCATCCACACTGCCGTTCTGCGCACTTTGAAGTGTTCAGCACGGACCCCCCCGCGCCCTTACCGCCGCCCTCACCGCGGCCACCACACGCTGCCGTACTGCGTATTTTGAAGTGTTTAAAGAGTATATTAAAAAGGCTGCCAACGCATTCCGCGCCCTCACCGCCCTCACCACCCCCACCACTCTCACCACCCCCACCGCCCCCACCACCCACACCGCCCTCACCGCCGCCACCATCCACGCTGCCGTTCTGGGTATTTTGAGGTGTTTAGCCCGGACTCACCGCCCCCACCGCCCCAGTGCCTTCACCACCTCCACTAACCACACTGTACATGCTGTACTGCTTAAAGTGCCCGAACCCCCCCGCGCCCTCACTGCCCTCACCACCCCCACCACTCTCACCGCCCGCCCGCACCGCCCACACCGCCCTCACCGCCGCCACCATCCACACTTTGAAGTGTTCAGCACGGACCCCCCCACGCCCTTACCACCGCCCTCACCGCGGCCACCACCACGCTGCCATTCTGCGTATTTTGAGGTGTTTAAAGAGTATTTAACGGCTGCCAATGCGTGCCCGGACCCCCCGCAACACTGCAGGGTTGGGCAGGGGGTTGTGTTTAAACTGTTTAAACATTTACTGTTTAAACGCAGGAATGTTTAAACAAACGGCCCCCCGAAACCGAAATTGTTTAAACTGTTTAAACCAGGTTTAAACTGTTTAAACGCCAAGATGTTTAAACCAATATGTTTAAACACGCAGAGATGTTTAAACATATCTTAGTTTAAACTGTACCATGCCTTGACTTTACTTTAAGACTTGCTAAAGCGCCTAAGAGAATTGATCGAACCAGGACTGCTAAACTCCGAAAAAGCTGCGGCAACCCGTCTTTTGTTTTGCTGGGCACTCTGTTCTTTTAAAGATGTGGTGCGCGAAACGACACCCGGACAGACAGGCCAGCAGATCGTGTGCAGCCTTGTGCTTCTAGACCGTTGTGTTGAAGGAATTAGGCTGCAAAGACACCTAGCTTGAGCTGAAGGTTTAGGATTTTTGAGTGCAGGCCGGCTTGCAGGGTTTCCGCTGGTCTGTCGCCTTCAACACTCCGAATCTTCTCCTTCCTCGAGCTCTGCTGCCTTGCGCTTCGGCGGCGTGCTGAAATCACTGCTACTACCACTGCGCTCGAGTTGTGCTCGACGTGCTTTAGACTGCATGACACTTCTATAGTTCACATGGGCTTGCGTCAGCCTGGCAAGCATCACCGGCGACAGATTGCCGCTGCCCAGCCTCTGGCGTGCTCCACTCGTGCTGAAAGTCCGCTCTGCTGTGGCCTGGCTCGCGAAAATGGAGAGGTAGTACCGGGCCGGCACCACCAACATCGGATACTGGGCCATGCCAAACTTCGCCCAAAACTCCAAGGGCTCAACGTCATCTGCGGGCGCTGCACCCATCAAGTATGCATAAACTTGCACCATCAAAGAACTTTTGAATGCAGCCCATGCGCTTGCAACAGCTGTGCCCGAAGTTTCAGGAACTGGACGGGGATCTGCAGCATCAGCCGCCTCATGCGCCGGGATCTGCTGAAAGCGGTTGAAGAAGCTCCGCTTTTTGCGGACGTCCTCCTGAAGGTTAGGACTTCCGAGAGATAAACCATCTTAGACACTACTTAAGGAGGATGCAAACACGGTCCTCGTTGGGGACTTGCAAAGGCGTCTCCACGGTCTGGTTGTCAGGCGGCTCGTTGTAAAGCTGTTTATACACCATCAGGAGCCTGAGGATTATCTGCTGGACTGGGTTTCAAGCTTGAAGGCTCTTGGCATATAGGTGTTTAGAAGGCGGGCGGTGAGGTTTAGGGTAAGTTTAAGTTTGGGTGTCCGGCTCCTGTTCACGAACGTCGCGTTGGGGCTCTTCTTTTTTGTCGGGGCCTGTGCACTCCGGAAGCCATTGCAGGCCTTTGAACTTGGGGTCCAGCATTGCTGCTGTAATGAGCATCTCTTTGGCATCGCGAGTAATGGTGATCTCTGCAAAGAACTCTGTGTACTCCAGGCGTAATCTGTTGCGGAGCTCCTACAAGGGGCATTACGGATACAACTTCAGTACTGGAAATGCCTTTATTGGGGTCCTGGCTGGATTGTGCTTGGTTTGTAGTACAACTTTAGTACTGGAAATGCCTCGTTCCGGGTCCTGGCTGGATTGTGCTTGGTTGTAGTACAACTTTAGTACAAGAAATGCCTCCTTTGGGGTCCTGGCTGGATTGTGCTTGGTGTGTAGTACAACTTTGGTACTGGAAAAGGCATCTTTTCGGGTCCTGGCTGGATTGTGCTTGGTTGTAGTACAACTTTAGTACTGGAAATAGCTTTTTGGGGGTCTTGGCTGGATTGTGCTTGTAGTACAACTCTGCTACTAGAAATGCCTCCTTTGGGGTCCTGGACTGTGCTTGGTTGTAGTACAACTTTAGTGCTGGAAATGCCTCGTTTGGGGTCCTGGCTGGATTGTGCTTGGTTGTAGTACAACTTTAGTACAAGAAATGCCTCCTTTGGGGTCCTGGCTGGATTGTGCTGAGTTGTAGTACAAATTTAGTACTGGAAATGCATCGTTTCGGGTCCTGGCTGGATTGTGCTTGGTTTGTAGTACAACTTTAGTACTGGAAATGGTTTTTTGGGGTCCTGGCTGGATTGTGCTTGGTTGTAGTACAACTTTAGTACAGGAAATGTCCTTTGGGGTCTTGGCTGGATTGTGCTTGGTTGTAGTACCACTTTAGTGCAAGAAATGCCTCCTTTGAGGTCCTGGCTGGATTGTACTGAGTTGTAGTACAACTTTGGTACTGGAAAAGGCATCGTTTCGGGTCCTGCTGGATTGTGCTTGGTTTGTAGTACAACTTTAGTACTGGAAATGCCTCCTTTGGGGTCCTGGCTGCAGTGTGCTTGGTTGTAGTACAACTTTAGTACAGGAAATGCCTCCTTTGGGGTCTTGGCTGGATTGTGCTTGGTTGTAGTACAACTTTAGTACAAGAAATGCCTCCTTTGGGGTCCTGGCTGGATTGCGCTTAGTTGTAGTACAACTTTGGTACTGGAAAAGGCATCGTTTCGGGTCCTGCTGGATTGTGCTTGGTTTGTAGTACAACTTTAGTACTGGAAATGCCTCCTTTGGGGTCCTGGCTGCAGTGTGCTTGGTTGTAGTACAACTTTAGTACAGGAAATGCCTCCTTTGGGGTCTTGGCTGGATTGTGCTTGGTTGTAGTACAACTTTAGTACAAGAAATGCCTCCTTTGGGGTCCTGGCTGGATTGCGCTTAGTTGTAGTACAACTTTGGTACTGGAAAAGGCATCGTTTCGGGTCCTGCTGGATTGTGCTTGGTTTGTAGTACAACTTTAGTACTGGAAATGCCTCCTTTGGGGTCCTGGCTGCAGTGTGCTTGGTTGTAGTACAACTTTAGTACAGGAAATGCCTCCTTTGGGGTCTTGGCTGGATTGTGCTTGGTTGTAGTACAACTTGAGTACTGGAAAAGGCTCGTTTCGGGTCCTGGCTGGATTGTGCTTGCTTGTAGTACAACTTTAGTACTGGAAATGCCTCCTTTGAGGGTTTAGGATGAAAAGTTTCACGGCTCCAGAAGCGTTTTAGGGCATATAGGGCTTACGGCAAGAAAAGTCCTGTGCAACTGGACTTTTGATCCTCCCGCATAGCGATTTCACCGCCGGCAATTTCCTGGACGTAAACAGGGGTTGTCTTGTCCAGGCTCTTCCGGATTGTGCACAAAGTCGGCAAATGGTACGAAGCTGTGGCATACTTGGCACCCTGCACGATGTCTGTGCCCTGCGCGATCGGCAGCAGGACGCCGATACAGTCGCGGACTTCCAGCATCCGCTTGCTGTCCCACTTTGGAACCTTGCCAGGCTTCTCCGTGGCATAAGCGCATAATGACTCCTTGTGTTGCCTGGGCTGCTTGTTCTTTGGGTTTGCAGGGTTGCTGCTGCTGGAGATTTTAAGGTTGCTTGACAATTCGTGCTGCTTGCCGAGCTACCAAATCGACTCCATCATGAGCAATGTGGAATTCCAACGAGTGTCCGTATCGCCCACCAGCTTCGTGTCTTTCTCCCCTCGCGCTTTGGCCATGTCCTGAACGGGCTACGACTACAGTGACTACAGCTTTATTTTCAAGCGGCCATACGTGATCCTTAGAAGAAGGCCCCACCTGCAGGACCCTGGTCTGCTTGCCCGATCTGTGGAAATGGGCCACCGTGGCCCTGCAGTCGCTTACCAACTGAAACACATCTTTGTCCGCATAGTGCTTTTGGTTCTTGTTCTCATCGAACTCCTTGCATAGTTGATGTTTGCAGGGAGTCTGCAAGGAATGTGCAGCGCACGGAATCCGCGTTCCGATGAAGTCCTGCGCTGGACATTAGGGACCAGGGGTTTAGGGGTTCAGGGTTTAGGGAATCGGGCTTGACAGGGCTAAAAGTCTCAGAAAAATTTCGTGCTCTGGGGCATCTACTATACGGGAGCGTTTTTTCTCGGATGAGGGTTTGAAGTTATACTATAAAACAGGTTAGTCACATAGGCACTGTACACAGGGGACCATATAGGGCCTCACGACCTCTTCTACGTTTAGTCACGTATAAACACTCGACGTTTAAACATGTTTCAACCTCGGGCTGCTGGCACGGCCTCCCTACTATTCCGAACCACACTCGTACGCTCACTTCACGCCTCACACAACGTTTAAACGTGTTTAAACGCACGGCGTTTAAACATGTTTAAACCCCGTGGGCTACTGGCACGGCCGCAATCCCTCTCTTACGCTCACTTCACGCTTCACACAACGTTTAAACGTGTTTAAATGCACAGCGTTTAAACATGTTTAAACCCCGTGGGCTACTGGGACGGCCTCAATCCCTCTCTTACGCCCACTTCACGCCTCACACACGTTTAAACGTGTTTAAACGCACGGCGTTTAAACATGTTTAAACCCCGTCGTGGGCTACTGGCACGGCCTCAATCCCTCTCTTACGCCCATTTCACGCCTCACACAACGTTTAAACGTGTTTAAACGCACGGCGTTTAAACATGTTTAAACCCCGTGGGCTACTGGCACGGCCCCAATCCCTTTCTTACGCTCACTTCACGCTTCACACAACGTCTAAACGCGTTTAAACGCAAGGCGTTTAAACATGTTTAAACCCCGTGGGCTACTGGCACGGCCTCAATCCCTCTCTTACGCTCACTTCACGCCTCGCACAACATTTAAACGTGTTTAAACGCCGTGGGCTATTGGGAGGGCCTCAATCCCTCTCTCGTACGCTCACTCTATGCCTCAGACATTTAAACGCACGGCGTTTAAACATGTTTAAACCCTACTGGCACGGCCTCCCTAACCTGAATCCCTTTCTTACGCTCCTTCGTGCCTCACACAACGTTCCGGGTCCCTCAAACCTTGCAACCTTGACAGCACCATAAACCTTCCAGAAACAGTACGTGGCTTCAGGGTCTTGGGCTCAAGGTGTCAGCATTTGATTTTTGTGCTTCAGGGCTTCGAGTACAAAGTCCAAGATTGCTGTCGGCCGTCTCTTTCCTCAACACTGCAGGAGGGACGAAAGGATTAGTCGACCTCGCTCTCGCTCTCCGGCGAAGAATAGTCGCTTGAGCCCTCTTGCCTCAAGAACGCACTCAATCCCAGATGCCAGTGATCCACCGTCCGGCGATTCTCGACGATGAGCCGATATGTGTCAAACTCAGTTGGAGTAAACAGTGCTGCAAAGAGCCGTCGGACGTGCCAGAAAATGCAACTCGCGACTTCTTCAACCGACTGTGTGGGCAGAAAAGAAATGCTGCTTCGGAATTGGTGTCCCGGATGCCAAGCAGGAAAGGATCCAAAACGGACCCTGAGCATCACGGACACTGGGGTTTCAGACTGCACTCTTGCAAAAACGGCGAGTGCTGCTATAGGTCTGGCAACCAGCGTCATCTGCTGCCTTTCGAGCAACAATACTTCTTCCAGCTGGTACTCCACTGTCCATGTCGAGCCGGCCTCCACGCCTTCGGCCTGCACGCGAACTTCCATTCCTGGAAGTGGAGGCGAAAACACAGTGGCCCGGACCCACTGACCAAGCTGCAAACTTCGCAGTTGGCTCAAGTTGTAGCACTGCACTGCATCGACTGCATGGCATGGCAAGAAGGCTACTTGCATTCTCCGAGGCGTCATATTCATTGACAGGTCCAGACACACACTACAGTGACCGACGGAAGGGCTTCAAGAGCACTGACAGTCACTCTCGGGACAACCGCCTCAGCATTCCTATCCTTCAGCTCTAGAGCCTGCTCGGACAGCGATATTCCCACCTTGACGCACACATTAAACATATTCAAATATGCGTTAGGCCGCAGCCAGGGAGCGGAGGAGCCCTCCAGAAAGAAAGAAGGAAAGAAGTGAAAGATGCCCGCAGTTAGGCCGCAGCCAGGGAGGGGCCCCCCGGAAAGAAAGAGATAAAAGAGTTGAATGACAATGCCCGCAGTTAGGCCGCAGCCGGGAGGGGCCCCCCAGAAAAGAAAGAGAGAAAAGAGTTGAATGATGCCCGCAGTTAGGCCGCAGCCAGGGAGGGGCCCCCCAGAAAGGAAAGAAAGGAAAGAATTGAATGATGGCAGCGTTGTGAGGCGTTTGAATAATAGCAACCCCAATGACTGAATGAACCTCAGCCCTAACACCGTCTCAGCTTAGGGTTGAAGGCTCCGGGGGGCTCTCCGTCAAACAGGAGTGTCCTTGCGTCCACCAGAGCAAAGCTTCGTGTAGTCGTTCACTGCCTTCGTCAACCCAGACTCCGCGTCGGTAGTAAAGCAACCCATCTGCGCAATCCGCAGCTCCAAGTCCTTCCAGGCTTTTAAGAACCATGAAAAGCAAACCTTAGAAGGAAGCCTTAAAAGAACGTTTAAAGGAACCTCTGAAGGAACCCTTACAGGAACCTTTCAAGGAGTCTTGACAAGGACTCTTGAAAGAAACTTAAACGAATGAGCCAGCCGAATTGCCTCCATGACCTGGTTAGTGGCTCTCCGCTGATTGTCGGCAGTCTTGGACTGGTCGAACGGCTCCATGGACACGCGCAGCGTGACCAGCCGGAAATCAACAGTGCAGAACTGGAGCATGTGCGCCAGATGCTGCTGCTGAGTGTAGTCTGCCGACCAGAGGTCACCAGCCCAATGAATCACCGTATTGGAATCTTTCACGGCCTCTTGGATGAGCTTGACCGTCTCCTCTTCGAAACTTGTCAAAACTCGCTCAACAACCTTGCTTGACATCTTTCTTCGTGAGCACAACTGAAACCGCGGGTTGAGTTCCTGACAAAATGTCCGAAACCCCTCATGCTCGCATATATTGAACGGCTCGAGGTCACGTATCAATAGCTCCCGTGCAAAGGAATCCAGCAGATCTTCGTTGATCTTCTTCGGGAACCGTGTGTAGGCCTGGATGTGCCCAGGGCTCGCTGGCCCGGGCCCTGGCGAAGTCTTGACTCCTTCACCCGCACCCTCTATGCCGTGGGCTGTTTTCAGGTGCCTCGCCAACGGGTTGAGAGCGGCAGATTTCAATTTGATGATGGTTGTCTGTCGTGCCTTTGCTGCCTGGGCAACAGGTGTTGCAAAAGAACACGTCCTTTTGCAACACATCGTTCACTTTGCGCAAGTGAAAGTGTTCATACGCCCAGGATCTACCGCGTGGCCGGACGCGCTCTATGTCCTCAGCATGAGGAACAGTTGCAGTTTGAACGTGCAACCGCTGGGCAGCGAGTGCTGCCGCATCGCTGGCGGCTTTGGGCCGCCCCATCAGCAACCCCAAGTTTAAACCGGATCTGAGCAGGGAAGCTAGGCCTACCCCCAGGCTAACACCCAAGGGACACTGCACTGCATACTTACACACCTTACCATACACAAACACACACTACAGTGACTGACGGAAGGGCTTCAGGAGTACTGGCAGTCACTCGCTGGGCAACGCAACCGCCTCAGTGCTCCTATCCTTCAGCTCTAGAACCAGCTCGGACAGCGATATGCAGACCTTGCCGCACACAATGATTCAGAGGAGGATGTTTAAACATATTATTCAAACCTGCCAGAACTGTTTAAACAAAACCTGTTTAAACAAGAGAAGCGGGCAGAAGTGTTTAAACAGATTTGTTTAAACGCCAGACCTCCGAAATATGTTTAAACATGTTTATGTTTAAACGGTTTAAACTCCAAACGTGTTTAGCCCATCCCTGCAACACTGCCGAAAACAGCAGCATTAAGTGAACGAAGTTGGAAGTTTGGAATGGGGGTTTAAAGCGATGTGTTTGAGATTCGGCCAGCCTGCGCTCCTGGAGATGGCCACGTCGCGACCTCCTGTCAGAGCTGCCACACTATGCTGATCCACGCGACGTGACCTGGATCTACTGCCGGCCTTGCGATGCGCCGCCGCGCGCGCGCGCGCGATTTTTTTGTCATACCACCCCATCATAACAAATACAGCTTTGATGCGAAATTCGGTTTTGTGCGAATGCCTTTTGCCTCTGAGTCACAAGGTTGATGAAACATGCCCACACAATGTCCGAGAGCTGACCGCTGCATCAGTCCGAATACTTCGCCGCATCAGTCATGTGCTCATGCTACTCGTGCCAGTTACAAGACTTGCAGGCCCTATCTTATTATTTCATGTCACTTCCTCCGTGTATCAGGAACGTTGGCTGCTTTCAACACCTGCTGCCTTCCTTGGATAGTCACCTCTCTGCTTTTGGGGTCGGCGGCAGTGGCGGCAACCCATAAATCGGGCAGCGCTCGCTGCCCTGTATGTTCTGAGCTTGGCTCAGACGAAGAACGGAGTTTCTGCGAAGCAAAAGCCACGACCGCCTGTGCCGCCGACCCGCCGCCGACCCTGCTTCATCGGACCTTCGTTTCTCCGTCGGGCCGCGCAGGCCTTCGCCCGGAGGCTTCTCGGAACGCGCACGCGTTTTGCAGCCATTCCCCACGGTATGGACGACCCCAGGCGGCGAGCATCATGAGCCTTTGGGCGCCCGCAACCGGCCTTTTGGCCGGAGGCGATGTTTTGGCTATGCTTTGCCTTTTGAATTGGTTTAGGAAGCCCCAAAGGGGCGCGCATCATGAGCATCAGCGGGGTTTGGCGGAGGGCGGTGCGGGCTGCCGACGAGGGCTGAGAGCCCGCACCTGGGCGCAGCCCCTAGTATGTATATATATATATATATATATATATATATATATATAGATAGATAGATATAGATATAGATATAGATAATTATAGATATAGATAGAGATATTTCTGTGCCGGCCTGGCCTCTGTGCAGCTTCCGCGCGAAAGCGGCCCCGGATCGCCCCAGGGCTCTCGGCCCACGCCCGCGCTAACGGCTGCGACCAGCGACACGGGATCAAAGGGGTCAGGGGTTGCTCCTTGCGAAGATGTAGCGGCAGCCGGTGCGGCCGAAGTACATCTCGAAACCGAGTAAACACGTGTTTAGAACTGCTCAACTTCGTGCGTGAGGAAACAGTGGCTTCCACCGTCTATGACGATGGGTTTATCAAGTGATCCATGCAGTTTTAGAAGCACCTGAGCAGGAGTAAAACCTGGGAAACCAAGAAAGGGGTCCCGAAGCTTAATAACGGTTAATACCCCCATAATCTGCAACAACACTGCATCTCACTGAGAAGGAGTGGAGAGACCCTCCATAGCAACAATGAAACATAGAGCAAAACACTGCTGGCCCTCGCTCACTTCGGTAGTCGGAAAGGCTACGACGGGAGGCAAACGTAAACCTGTGATCTGTTGGGGCCTCGGGCCCAGAGCGACAGATGATCGAAACTTGCAAAGTTCATGCAACGCCAAGGGCCCTTCCCAACGAACCTGCGTTTGTGTGACCAACAAGCAGTCAGGGCCCCAAAACTATACGAGTTGCATGTCGGGACACCTTCGCCACAGTCTTTAGAGGCCATCAACACCTAGTAAGTTGCCGTGACATTTGCTGCCTTCATGCAAGGCTCTTTTGGTGTTTTCCGATGCCTGGATGAGCCCGAGGCTCGCCGACTAGGTGAATGCTCCACTGGCAACCCCAAGGCTTCTCGTTTCCGAGATCCTCAATCGCCAGGCATCCATCACTGTCGTCCGAGGACAGTCACACGGCGCAGTGCAACCAAAGCAAATCAGTCCTGTGGACCATGTCGCCGACGCACCCAATTCCGGCAACATGGCAAGCCATGAGCAGGTGTCGAAACAAATTCAGGCCGCGCCGCCTGTGACATGTGACATCGTCCGCACGGAGCAAAGGCTTCTGATGGATCACGACTCCGACCAAGTCTTCCCTAGCCGCACGGACAAGGCCGTCGTCATGTAAACCAACTGCGAGATCGAAAGCCTGCAAGATTCTCGACACCCACCACATGGAGCTTGGGACAAACTTTCGCGCCGTTTTCCTTGCTCAGAGTAAGCTGGAGCCCTGCGAGCTGATTTTGGTGAAACCGCGTATGTACAGGTGCGGAGATCCCATACACTGTTGGGCTTTCACCAACTACTACTACCTGCCTGAGTTACATTGCCACATCCCACTCCGTCGACCGCACTCCAAATACTATGTTACCTTAGAGTAGGCGCAAGCCTATATGCATCTGGCGCCACGATTGTATATGGGCGTTCCGAAGGCATCGCGCACACCTGCCACGGAAGATAGCGAAGCGCTCCGATCCCGGACCCCGAGTTTACCTCTGAGTCGGTGCAAAGAGAGACATCTCCGCACAGCAACCGAAGCGTCTCCGCGCCTCCCAGGCCCTCGCGGTCCTGGAAAACTTGTCCGTCTAGTGTCGACATGCACAGCTCGGTCATGCAACTTGTCAAAACCTCTGAATGCAAACACGAAGTCATTTCGACGGTCGTCCTTTGTGAAGAGCTTCTTGTATACTTCGCTATCTTTTGTGGCATCCTTCTGACTTTTGGCCTGCCGGCCGGCAGGCTACAAGGCTGCGGAGGGACTCGAGATTGCATAAGATCTCTGGTGGCCTCTGGCTTCGAAGCTTCTTCCTGGGCACGCGCACAGAAGCCAGAAGGCGTCGAATGACGTCGGCACCATTGCGAAGCTACCCTGCACGGAGTTAACTCTGGAAGGCCTCCTCTTCCTCGGCCGGAGCTGCCACAGCCTGTCAAGAGGTGCAACTGTTCTTCATCTGCAAGACGTCCGAACAAAGCCCGAGACCCTGCCTGAGCTTTTCGCTTCTTTGTGGGTAAGCGTGCCCGGAGCTTCAGAAGCTCCTCTCAACTGAAAACTGCAGCCAACAGGAAGCGGCTCTCGTGGATCAACTGTTGTTCTGATTGATGTCAATGCTGCCACATCGCACCAATCCCGGTTTGCAGATTCGCCATGACAATGGCATCAATAATTTAAATAGCACTAGCAGCTGCAGCAGCACCAGCAGCCTGCTACTCGAAGTAGTGAAGTAACTGCCAGGGCCTCACCGTCTGGCGCCAGCGGAATGATGTCCTCAGCGCATAGTGGTGCAATCACTGACAGAAGCTCCACGCCTCTGCATGAAACAGCTTGCAGACAAAACCCGATCCTTGTCAGCGTCGAAGGGCTTGGAGGTCAAAGGGCACTCCTGGGAACGGCGAGCACCGAAGTTTCTCTTCTCAGAAGCTTACCGACGAGTGCATGAGAGGTCTTAGGCTTCAGCTGCTGTTGGCAAGGTTTCCGAGCTTCTAAAGACCGATGGCAATGGTGCTACGCTCCCTGTCTCCGGAGAGGCGGTAATGTGAGCAAAGTCTTGCCATGAGAGTTTGAGAAACCAACAGACAGCGCGACGAGCTGCTTCGAAACCCTCGAACATACACGCAAAATGTGACATTCGGCTGCACATGCGCTAATGGAAGCAATTTCCCACGACAGCAGCCGCAAGCCTTCATCTTCATCTCCTTCAGGCTCTTCGCTCCAATCACGGCTCCACTGGGCCAAATGAGCACCTCGGTCGGGGACGCAGCTTCAGTCTGGCAACCAAGAGTACTAGGAGTTTAGCGGGATCAGAAACCTGAAAGTAAAATGAAGCGAATGCTAAAATACATCGCTCAGAGCTACCACCATGCACTTGATCGCTGAGTCCTGCACCAGCAACACATGGGAAGAGACTTGTTTCCAACTTCCCAGCCCCTGAGCCTTCGGCGGCACGGCTGCTCCCAGAGTCCAAGTCTTCTCTGGAGACCGGACAAACCTGGAAAGGCAGAGCCGGTGGTCCAAGGCCCATATCATGGGATACAAACACTGCAATCCAACACAACACCATACACTCTGAAGGAGTTTCGACACTTCTGAATTCTCAACCTCTGAGGCTTCAGCCATTCGCTTCTCTCCCTCTTCCTTCTCCGCTTCGGCCCACGTGATAACGCACCTGACGTGTCTGGCCCTTGTCGGTATTCCAGTTCTTTCTGTTTCTTTCTGTTTCATTACCTCGACAAGCCGTGGAATTGTTAAAAACGGTCAGTACACTGGCAGGTACTGCGCATAGAGATGCCCCATGGTCATCCCCTCATAATGATCATGATCATGATCATGATCATCATCATCCTCATCCTCATCCTCATCATCCTCATCCTCATCATCATCGTCACAGGTCATCCTCATACACGTGCTTCCGTAGGTATCTTTAACGAAATGATACGAAATGCTGTTGCACGTGACTCAGTCAAACTCGGGGTCTCCCTTCTCAATCTCTTTCGTCGTGTTCCTGCATGCGCAGAGAACGAGGCCAGGTCGTCTGTGTCGTCGTAGTACTGTCGTCGTCGGTCCGACATGGCAGTAGTGGCGTTGGTGGTGGTGGAGTAAAGTCAAGATTCATAGAGGACTTCCAAAACGAGTCAAAAGATAAGTTGGACAAGCACCAACAAAAGCAGCAGCTCTTGGCAGTGCCCGAGTCTGAGTGTCCGGCTGCTTCACATCCTGCGAGGTTCATCTCATTGAGAGCCCATGGTCAAGGACGAACTGTGACCATTGCCAGGTCCCCCTACTTGTGCTACTAACTACCACTCAACAAGATAATCTCTTCGGTGTAGCCCTGCTGCTTCAGTGCTGCCTTCGTTGAACTTTGAACTACCGTCGCGGCAACTGAAAGGAATTGAAGCACTTGGCAATCACACACTACTTCCGGTCCTTTAATCCACGGATGTGGGAGAGGTCGTCCGGCATCTTCCGATTCAGCAGAGCTGCAATTACGGCCTGACAGAAGGCCACGGCCTCTTCGAACATGACTGGCTTAGCCCCCTGTCATCAAGGCAGTCTCCGGAATAGATGTTCCAGTTCCAGGGCAAGGAAGCGTTCTGGCGCTGAAGTCGGTGCTCTAGGCTCAGCGTGCTTGGCAGGCCTCTTTGTTGTAGAGATTTCCAAGTTTGCACGCCTCGACACGTGCAAAGACATGCCACAAAACTGCACGGCTAAAGACACTCTTATGCAAGCGGAAGCTCTGGCACACATCGTCGTAGTGAGTCCATGAGTCCATCTTGCATAGCTTTGTCTGCACGACTGGGCTGGGGGCCACCACCGGGTCGCGGAGAGCCTGAGCCGATCCTAACTACAACTAATTACCTTGCCTAGCTTATTTCTAGATTCTAGATGAAATTACTTTGCAAGGCAAAGGACAAAACCGCCGTGCTCGAGGCGAGTCGCATAGCAAAAAGCTCATTCCAGAAAAGTCCCAACCTGCCTGCTGAGAAATCATGCAGGTGGTCATGCGAACTCGGTGCCTGGAAGCGCTGCTGTGAAGATGATGCTTCGTGGCGCGCGATGCGGAGACAAGCCCAACTCAAGGACATGCGTGGAAGGAGTCGGCTTAAGTGGGAGCTAGAAAGCTACATGCGCAGGGCTCTGCGCACCTCTCGAGGTTGCCCAGCCCACGGTCCTCCCAAGAGCGTCTGGGAACATGCCAGGGCCCCGAAGCCCAAGCCGTTGCACCGTTGCCCGCAAGCACGAGCCCCGGCGGGGTCCTCAAAGACCATCTGCATGTAGCTGTTCATCTCGCCGAGCGAGGCCGCCTTGGTAGCTCCTCCCTTCCCTCGTTGTCACAGGCTTCCGATGTGTTGACCTCTGAAAGATACCACACTCTGTCTAGTTCCCTTCTCCTTCCGTGCTCCTTTACCGGCGCCCTTCCTCGATCCTCTTCTTGGACATGGCCCTCGTGTTCGCTTGCTTCTGAACCAACGAAAATGCACGCGAAAGTTCGGACAACAGGCTCGCCTTCCGTTCTGGGACCACGGCAAATCTGTCCCCGCTGGACTGCACGAAGCTGCAAAACTACGAACTTGGGAGTTACAGGGGCCTGGGAGTGCAGAGACTCTTCTCGCAAGGTTTGGTGAGAATGCTGTGGAAGTGAAGCCATGGAGTGTGGCTGTGGAAAGGCGCCTTCGTCAGGCCCCATCCCTTGGTCTTGACCATGGTGGCCCGATCGATAACCTGCAACGTAGGCTTCTTGAACTTGAGGTCTCTATACACCCCACCTGTCAGCACTCTCTGCATCCCCAAGTCCTAGCCCTGCTTGCGGGCCTGGCCGCCATCTCCCCCCATGATGCCCGATGCCCGGTGCAGGGGACCCCGGCAGTTACAAGCGTTAGGGGCCTCAGACCGTCTTGAGCCGCAGCCTGCAGATGAGAAAGAGTGCTCTCGACTGCAATTGTTGCAGCAGCCGCGAAAGTTCAATAAGCACATGCAAATTTTAGGGTTTTGCGACAGGCCAAGGGCTGTAGTCCGTGCGGCGGTGTGCACGAATTGCCCTCCCCTGCCTAAGAGCGCAGGATAGCCCAGCGACAGGGGGCCCCTTGCAGTGTGCACGATCTGCTTCTTGACTCAATTCATCGCTGTAGCATGTAGGATGCAGGGCACTAAGGGCTTTCCCCAGGAGCAAACACACTAACCCCGAGTTTGCGTGAGACACCCAGCAGCAAAGTGCCAGCACTTCATCGCTGAGAGCATGTCGAGGAGCGCAGACCTGAGAATAGGCCAGGGATTGACTCAACGATGATTGATCGGGACCGCTCTATGCTCCACTCGACGTGCATGCACATGCGCAGAACTTCTCGATTTTTCCATCCTTCGCAGAGCAACACCAGCACAGTCTTTGACGTGTGGATGCCCTGCTCTCAATTGTCCGGATGTCGGAACTGCATGTCAGTGTCCCGATCGGGTTCTTCACGGAGGAAACTTTGAATCAGAGACACTGTCCACGATGTCCAATATGGTCCTCAGCTACATCGGCTCAGCGTGATGCTGATGGCGTTGCGATGATGATGATGATGATGATGATGATGATGATGGATGATCATCATCATCATGCGCTTACCGCCCCAACCCCTAAACCCTCCAAACCTTAAACCGATGCACTCGCCGGGCGCGTGCGTCACTGTAAACTCTAAACAACCCTAAATTCCTAAACCCTTAAACCATAAAACCCCAAAAAGCGCTGAACACTTAACCCTCAACCCAAACCCGTAAACCCTAAAGCAATGCGTGGGCCGGGCGCACCGCTAAGCCCGACCGTAAAGTGTCATCAGTGTGTCATCCTTAAACCCAAACCCCTACACCAAAAGCCCCAAGCCCCAAAGTTTTAAATCTTGAAGCCTTGAAGCTCAACCCTAAAAGCCTAAACCCTAAGACCCTAAACCCTAACCCCGAAAACCCTCAACCCTGAAAACGAAAAAACCCTAAACCCTAAACACAAACCCAGAATCGCTGGACAAGATGACGTGTAATATTGGTAGTCTTGGTGGGGGATTTGCGGTCCGGAACGGTGGCTCTAGTCTTGGCAATTTCGTGGTGCAAGTAGTCCACCAAGATGACCAAGATGGCGCTAACCCAGACCCAAAAAAAACCACGAAAGACTAAATGACGAACAAGATTGCCAAGATGATGCATAATCTTGTACCCCCCCTTTAGCAGATGCTGTCTGAGCAGGATTACCGGGATTACGGCAATCATGGTGATCTTGCCGCCCCCAAGATTACCACCAAGACTACCAAGATGACGAAGACAAATATCGTGCTAAATTCCTGGCACAATGTACTAGTACTGGCAGCAGTGGCAGCAGGCGTAGTAGTAGCAGTAGTAGCAGTAGTAGTAGTAGTAGTAGTAGAAGTAGTAGTAGTGGTAGTAGCAGTAGTAGCAGTAGTAGCAGTAGTGGTGATGGTGGTGGTGGTAGCAGCAGCAGGAGTAGCTGCAGTAGTAGCAGTTGTAGCAGGAATAGCAGTAGTAGCAAAAGAGGCAGTAGTAGCAAAAGTAGCAGTAGCAGCAGTAGTAGCAGTAGTAGCAGTAGTACGGGTGGTGGCGGTAGTAGCAATAGCAGTAGCACTAGCAGTAGTAGTAGTAGTAGTAGTAGTAGTAGCAGCAGCAAAAGTAGCAGTAGTACGGCTGGTGGCAGTAGTAGTAGTAGTAGAAGTAGAAGTAGTAGTAGTAGTAGTAGTAGTAGTAGTAGTAGTAGTAGTAGTAGTAGTAGTAGTAGTAGTAGTAGTAGTGGTAGTAGTAGTAGTAGTAGTAGTAGTAGTAGTGAGTAGTGGTTGCAGCAGCAGCAGCAGCAATAGGACAACTTCAGCACTGCAGCTGCAACCGTAGCATGGCATGGACAGCTAGATGACATGATGAAATGCAGCTGCATGTCGCCATCGGCGCCGCCTCCGGCATCTGGCAGCCTTAACTCCGACACGTGGTCTCGCTGTGTAGCGCGCGTTGCCGCAAGAATGGCTTCGCCCGCGCCACCCAAAGGCAGACGGCTCAATCCTGGCAGGGGAATGCAAGTGTTCTCTTCTTTCATCATTGATACTTTGGGGTGTTACTTTGTAATCATATGCAGTGATATAGATCCGTTGCAATTTGCACGCCCGCCGAATGGATCTGCCAATTTTGTGCTCAATGGAAACGAATGGCCAACGCGATCACAGATTGTGTCAAGGCAAAGAACGTACAGATCTTTGCACAGGGTCTGAAGCGGTTAGCGGGAATCTGAGCATCTAAGGTTCAATACAATGAGTGGACAACCAGTCGTGCCGGAAGAGGTCTTGCTCGACCAGGCGTTTGTCATGAATTGACGGAAGACTCCACGAAATAACTGCGTGAACCAGTTAACCAATGCAATGATACAGGAGTGAAACCTGTTCACGCTTGCGCGACAACCATGGAGCCCGCGCAACCATAGCTTCTTGGAGGGAGGAGATGAAGAGGGAAAAGGGGGGTCGCCAGCGTATTGGCATGCTGCTTAACTCCCAAGACTCCCGAACATCATCTTTTTGCCATCACACATTTCGTAATACTCCCCCTGCTGGATTGGCTGCGAAATGTGCCGAAGACTAGCAGTATCACAGCATTGCAGAAGGCCATATCTCAAACTACATGTGGGCGTGCTTCTATCAATCTACACCATGCACGGACTGCTGCATATTGCAATACTGAAAACTTTTGCTGGGCAGTCCTCAATGCTCCGACTTGAAGCGTAGGCTTGCTCACACTCAACGACAACTACTTCTGGCAAGCATCGGGCTGGCCAGGGAGGACCGCAGTCAACCTGTCGTAAGTCTGGAGCTTCATGTCCTCCTCCCTCGGCAGCCTTACAAGCACGGGTTTAGGGGGACAAATGTCAATGCAAGCATCCCAATGTCGCAGCAGTATCAGCGACTTGGCTTGGGATCGCAGCTCATGCCTCTGCATTCTTGACTCTGTTGCCCTGTTGCTTGTCAACATCATACCTCAAACAAGTCCGAATTGGATGGCATCATGGCACTAGACAAGTCTCTCGTCCACATCCGGGTCATCGGAGAACGTGTCGTCTCCCGCCTCTTCTAGATGAGCCACCTGACAAGCGTTGTTCAGCCCTCAGCCCTTTTTCGCTTCACCAACTCGACCTCTCCGTCAACCTCGGCGATGGCGCCATTGATACATCTCTAGGCAGCAGAGCTGACCCGTAAGAAGAAATGGTACTGTACAACAGCCCACGCCTAATGCAATTGCCCAAACTATGCCCGCAGCGTAACAATGTGTGGAGCCACCATCTTCCGCAAATCCTTAATCTGTATTTGCCGACAGGTCACCGGTCGGCTCTCTTCCGCCAAGATTGTCCTTACAACAGCCAGCGAGCCGTGCAACCATGGAGAGACTGCATGGACTGTGCTTCTTGTTGTTTCACATGCATGTGTCTGAGGCAAGAAGCATTAGTGCCTTGTTCAGCTTGCCTTGGACAAGATCTTTGTCGAAACTGAATCCTCAGAGCCGGAATCGGGAGGATGTGTCGGAGCCCATGTGTTGCGCTTGACATCACATGATGCTTCGTAATGAATGAAGTGACTGGAACAGTTCGCGATGTCATGCAGTCGTAGAAGACTCAAAGCTCTAGACGACCACGCGATCTATGCAGAAGGAACACAGTAGGCAGCACACCCCATGGCCATCTGCTTTTCCCGAGGCACCCGTTTTCAGATACGGGTTGTCCAGCTCGGCAGCCAGTGCTAGGAGGCCCCACATTGAAAAGACCTGTCGGATTTCGAGGCCCCGTGGGCAATCAGGACGATGATGAAGATTCTGGACGATGGTAAACATGGTGACAGTGATGACAGTGATGACGACGGGGACGAGGACGGTGGTGATGATACTGATGCTGATAACGATGACGATGGTGATACGGGGTGTGCTGATGAAGATGCAGACGACAAAGACAAAGATTATGATGTTGTTGGAGACAGTTCTGGTGTTTGGCCACAACTAGAACCAGCAGCAACAGCAGCAGCGGAAACATAAGCTGTGCTCGTCGTCCTGGGTCGCTGCCGTAGTTTGCGTCGGTAGTGGTAGTGGTAATCGTAGTCGGTGTGGTAGAGGCAGTAGCACCAACAGTAGCGTGGTAGTAGATCAGTGGTAGTAGTGGTAGTAGTAGTAGTAGCAGCAGCAGTAGTAGTAGCAGCAGCGGCAACAGCAGCAGTAGCAGTAGCGGTAGCTGTAGCTGTGGCTGTAGGAGCAGGAGCAGTAGTAGTGGTAGTAGTAGTAGTAGTTGTTGTTGCTGCACCCGTAGACGTAAGAGAGCAGCAGCAGCAGCAGCAGCAGCAGCAGCAGCAACCTTTGCAGGAGTCACCATCGTCGCACCTGAAAGTGGTTGCCGGGTAGTGTTGTTGCATTGTTCCGTCTGTGCCACTGCGTTTCCAGTCATGAAGATGCCACTGTTCTGATAATCCGGACGTGAGGAAAGTGCGAATCGAAACTCTTCATCTCTCGCTGAGGCCCGTGCCAAAAGCATGCTGAAGAATCCAGAGAAGGCCACTGTCTGTGCCCAGTCGATCACGGCGACAGGAGTCAGAAACATGTAGATAGCAAGCATTGCCTCAGACTGCTAGTCCCAGCCAATGGATGTGACTACGCCACACAAAGAACCCAAATGCGCCTTCAGGGCAAGCAGGTATGGTGCCGGGAAGTCGACCGTGCCGAAGCGCATGGCTGCATGCATTTTGCTCCTGACCGAACTGGTCAGCAGGACATGTCGCTAGCAAACAAGTACAGCACAACATCATCGGAAACTGAACAGGCGGGTTGGTGTTCAGCCGCCATCTGACCCCAGAGTCCACGAGACGCGATCAGACTTGGGAAGCATCAAAGCAGAAAGCCGAGCTGAGTAATGTTGAGATCTTAGACTGCAGGACCCTGATCCGAAAAGCTCTGACATCTCAACTCGAACTGACATGCAGAACCCGGAGATGTGGATCTGCTCACAGCAGGTGTACGGGGCTGCTGTTCCCAAAACACCCTCTGCAGCAATGCTACGGCAAAACTCGGCAAAGTGGCATTCCAAGGCCCATCTCGTGGTACACACGACTGACCATGGGCGGCGGAGCACCCATGACGCCAGAGTTGATTGCCTCCATCATCACCTGAAGACGATTCTTGAAACTGTCTCCTCTCGTTTGACCTCCTGTTCACACCGGTCCTCGCCTTGCTGATGGCATGGTAAACCTGCTCAGGTCGACTCCGATCCTGCGACAAAGCTCTGAAAACCCAGAGGCCGAAGAACAGCAAGGACGACGCTCCCGCTCCCTGCATCCTTGGGATGGAGAACGGAAAAGCGCGTCTGCTTGTCGAGCCCATTTATGTCCAGCACGTGGAAGTCGAGCTTGCCTAGACTCTCTCGCCATAATGGCTTGACTCAACCAAGCTCCTTCATCATGCTGGCGGAGTATACGACATCATTGAACGGATACAAGACATGCATCTTTGATCATGTCCTCAAAAGTTCTCTCTGGTTCCGCTTTCTGCGTGAATATTGTCAGCTTAACTCTTTTCTAAACTAGGAACCATGGTCGCGAGCATCTTTTCCCTGCCCAGGGGCCGGCACGTGACTCGAGGCCCTCAAGCTCCGACAAGACGACGCAGTTCCTTTCCGAGCAACATCACGGAGAGGCTGAAAAGAACATGTGGAACAAGTGGAAGAAGCGGGTTCAGGTACGGAAAGGCTCATCTTTCGCTTCGATAGAAGGTCGGGAGAGCCAAGCATTGACAAGGGATGCAGACATGACATCGATAAAGCCGAAACGTCCTTGAACCTGTTGGAGTAACGCAACACAGAAAGAAGTTTGCCAGAGACAGGCCAGGCTCAGCAGGCTGAAGAGCCGCCTCAGATCTCGATTGCTCTTGCTTCGGGTTGGGCCAAAGTCCTGTGAGGCAGGAAACACTACTAAGTTACTAGGACCACGAAAAACTGAAAGTGAGCTGGAGCAGTCGAGGCTCACCACAAGCCGATGGAAGTCATGCACCTCCTTGGCGGATGCCTTCGTTGCCCGGGTGAAGGCCAGCGCATTGCTTGCTGCGTTGAACCTGAGCAGAGACCACTTGCGAGCCCCTGCCTTAGTCGCCTCAGCCTTGCCAAGAAGCCAGTGCCCCATGATTTCATAGACCATGTCGATCCCTTCCCAGAAGCGCCCATACGACTGCGCCGTCCGGAAGACGATCCTGACTGTGCTCAATCGATGGCTTGCAAAGATGCACAGGTGCCAGAGTGTTGGGATTGCGCGGCCCGAGCAGCAAAAAACCAAGGCAGGTCCCGAAGCTGGCATAGGCAGTGTTGTCGAAAACCTCAGACGTTGCGTCTGTTCAGTAGTTTGCGTTCCGCGGCCACGATACGCTGCACCGTGCGGTGCATGTGCAGAGCGGCACTATGCTTCTCAAGGCCTCTTGGGCAGTCATGGGACAACGTTCTGTTTGATCCATTGCTCAGTGTCCACGTAGTTCTGGATGGCCTTCAGCGTGGCCGCGATCCTAGGCAGCACCAGATTTAGCTCCCAGAATGGTGCTTCAACGTCCCGTGCAGCTAAAAAGTGCTGAAGCACTCGGAGAGCGCCTTCAGAAGATGACCCCGTCTCGCCAAGGTGCGCACCCGAGAAGAGGCCGGCAAGGATCGGGTAGGACACCTATTCAGAGAAACTTGAAGAATATCTGAACCCATACTGACATCCTGTAGTTCCTTCACCAGCTGACTTGACGGAGGTGGGAAACTGCAGAACTCTGGTATTCAAGTCTCCAGACCGGCCCACAGCATCAGCCTTGCGGCAGATCTGCTTTCGATCCACAGTGGCACCACGCGCCTGCACCCCCGTTACCTGAGCTCGTGCGCAATCCACTCCCTGAGATCTTCAGAGGTCCTGTATTCCTTAAACTGCAGACATAGCTCAGCCAGAGAGCAAAGGTCAAAAACGTCAAGAAAGTAGCAGCGCTTGAAACAGGCCAGGGCACCGCGGACACATGGGTGGCCACTTGGCTGACGCGCACCATGGCATTAGTCTGACAAGCTTTGCAAACCACGTTCTCCCTGATCTGAAAATTCCAAGTCTTGGACACCATCGGACAAGTAGTGGACTTGCGTTGACACAGTGTCATGTTGTGAGAAACATAATGGTCACAGTACTTCGTGCTGATCATGAGGCCATGCGGGCTCAGGTGGATTCGTGCTGGCCAGAGTAGAAGCAGACCTGTCTGAGACTGAAAGCCACCTCGTGAACGGTCAAGCGAGTGCACCATCAACAGAAAAGGAACAACGTTAAGCATGGCACCGGCAAGAGCAGTGGCCCCGCCCCGCCCCAGTGCCAGCGCAGCGTTACGGCATGGTTAGGGGAGAAGCAGCCATTTTCATCCACGAGTCCGGGGCATTTGCACACCTGGAGACCAGATCTGAGGCTCCCACAGCTCGGTCAGGCTTGCCTTCTGGGAACGCGGGCTCCCAACAGCAGGTTTGGCCTCGCGGGTGGTACAAGGATTGAACTCCGCTTGACGTTCTTTTCAACCCGTGTTCTCCGCGTTCAAAGGTCATGCCTGACCTCCAGACATGTCCTGATTAACTGGACAAGCCATGGACGACGTCGACGGGCCCAAAGCGACAGCTCATTTGGAGTGCCCGGCCTGTTTCTGTCACCACGCTGCCTGTTCCTTGGCACGACGCAGGCACATGCTCCGTTGCCTCCTTTGGAACTGCACTGAGGAAACAAACTGAGCACAAAGGTGAAGCTACTTCAACCTCACCGCCTTGTCCAGGATTCACAACTCGCAAGCTTCAGGTCCATCTTGCTTGCCAAAATACCCTCGATTGCCAAGGAAGAGTTCGTCCTCCTCGTCCTCCGGCGATGTCATTTTCCCGCGGCCCGCCTTCACCCAAGTCGGACCCGGTCTCTTCCGCTGTGCCGACTCAGGAAAGCAGCTGTCAAGGAAAACACAAGAGCATGCAGTCATGTGCCGCGAAAAAGGCTCGCCTTGGCTTTGGACTTCTGCACCTTCTGATTCTCTTTGTCCTGCACCGAAACCAGAAGGGATTATTACCAGGAACAACACCGAAAGACTCGTGGTGACCCTAAGCCACATGTCCGTGTGAGCTCGAGTTGAGAGATGATCTTGGCACTGTTATCAACATTCCTCCGGGCCCCCGTTGAGACTCAAGAAGGCTTACTCTTACTTCCTGAAGAATGGGCTGAATGCAACCAAGGCTGACGAAAACCGAGAGGACAGGATCAGATTGCCTAGCTCAGAAGAGCCTGATTCTGGAAAGTCGTCCTGATAGCACCAGCCAAACGTCAATGTGACCCCGATGCGAGTGGACATCTTAGAGAGCTTCTTCTCTTGCACTGTGATGTCAAAGACCCGGGACCTTGCAAAAAGCTCGAAAACGACGAAGGGCTCAGGGCTCCTCCTCCCGTCGTTTCTGCTTCAGGTGCCGGAGCCAGGCGCGCTCCCGGCGCTGCGCGGCCTCGGAAGCCCCGGTTGCTCTCTTTGACAAGCAGTGGGGTCCTTTCGGGTGCCGGCCGGCAAGTCTTCCGCATCCTCCTCTGCATTCACAGTCTGGGGGGGGATCCGGAAACTTCCTCGCGCTTCCCTTGCCTCGCTGGAGGTGTGTGTCTGGTCCTCGGCCTCCAAGAGAGCGTCACTCGCCTCCACGCGCGAACGCAATGGAGCCACATCCTCGACACTGTCCTTCGGCCATGTGCAAGACGAGAGTGAGAGTGCCTCTGTAGTCACCGGTGGTTGTGCTTGACCCGCACGTTCCTGCATCTCGTCACCAGCCTTTGCGGGTATCGCAGATGTTCCGAGGCAGCGGGGAGCAGTGGCTGGCAGTGAGTAAGCCTCGTCGTTCGCTGGAGCCTCCAGCAAAACGTCGAAGGGGAGGGTCGCAGAGATGTCTGCGATGCAACAGTTGTGCAGTTGCGTCCAGACCCCACTAGCCAACGCCCAAGATCGTGCCTGCATCGGTTGGCCTGAGAGGCATGCAAAGACTGAAGGCCATTAGTTACCAGCTATTTGTAGGCTGGCACTACCACAGTGCGGTACCGGTAGGCAAGGACTTTCTTTATGACGGTGCGCCACCCGTCCAAACACCTGCTGCACATTGAAACTAAACATCCTTGCGGCCATGTTGCGCCGCCTGCGCACCTGTTGGACAGCAGTGTCACAACACAAGAATCATCGTGTCGAACGAGCCAAATCTTTTAGGGCTCTACTGGCGAGTCTGTTCGCGAGCTGTCTGTACAAGCAACCCATGTACAGCACGGCCTGGCTCCAGATCGACTTCAAAGGGCAAAGTCGCGCTGATCTCCAGGTCACCTGGCCACCACGAAATATGGAAATTGAGGTTGTCCATGAAACTTTACGAATCTCCCGAACCTGATGCAGAAATGACCATAGACCGGTCTGCGGAGGCAAGCTTCTGTGAACGGAATACAATGCTCAGCGGAATCACTTCGTGTCAAGTTTGGGCACATGTGGCCAAAATTGAAGCCTGGCAACCAAGCGCTTCTCTAACCTCGCAGGACCTTCGTCGCTGGTGCCTCAATCTTGCTCGGCAAAATCAAGTCGGGCTGCATGCAATACTTCGCATGCAACAAGATATCGGAAGACCAGCCCAGCACGCACGTCAAACAGGCCCGATATCCTGCTGCTCCTTCCAGGACAGAGGCCTCTGCGGCGGAGATCTCCCCAGCCGGGCCTAGCGGAATACAGCCGGAATTCTTCTGCACTCAATCCCATCGTGAAGCTCGCTGGTGTAGCCCAGCAACGACATATCCGAAAACGAGCTATAACAATCTGAATTGACAAAGTTCATGCAGTAGAAGGCAATGTGCAGGCCAGGTATCCCGATCCTTGCGCTGGGATAGAGTCCTCTGCAGAGGTGGTCTCCACAGCCGGGCCTAACGGGACGTCTGGAGTTCTTCTGCGCACTCATGCCAAGCAGCACATTATGATTAGTCCTTACTTGCTGCACATATCGGGTACAACGTCTCCGGAGATGAGCTAGCAAGTTGAAATCGCAGAGCTCATGCAGCCCTACATGTCAAGTGTATGTCAAAGCTCAACACCTGCGTCTGGCGACATCCCCTACGAATCACATCGGTTTCGGAGGCAATGAACCAAGCCGGGTGTTCTGATGCTTCTGTTGGGATAGAACGCTCTTTGGCTCAGGTCTCCCCAGGTAGGCCTAGCCGACAGCTGCACAGCGTGATAAATCATGTGCATCCCTTGTATTCTCACCGGCATGGGAGGCAATTGAACCAAGCCAGGTATCCTGATGCTTCTGCCGGGAGAGAGCCCACCGTGGCGGAGGTCTCCGCAGCTGGGCCTAACCGAAGACGTCTGGAACTCATTAGCACATATCTGCACGGAAATCAAGCCGTACATCGTTAGAACTCAACTTCATCGCCCATATACCACGTATCTAACTACGTATCTAGAGATGAGCTAACAACCTGGACGCAAAGAGTTGATGCAGCACTGCATGTCAAATCTATGTCAACGCACTCAACACCCTGCAACTGAGCATGCCCTGGGATCTAACCAGCATAGGAAGCGAAAAACAGGCCAGGTGTCCTGATGCTACTGCGGGGATACAGCGCTCTGTGACGGAGGTTTCCACAGCTGGACCTAGCCGAATGCGTCTGAAGTTGCTCTGCGCTGCCGAGCTGCACATCACATCATTCGCACATTTGTAGCACAAACACGACGTATCCCCAGCTGAATTAACATTTCCGATTTCCTATAACGGGAGGCAATAAACCAAGCCAGGTTTCCTGATGCTTCGGCTGGGATAGAGTCTGCCGTGGTGGAGGTCTCCGCAGCTGGGCCTAACCGAAGGCGTCTGGAACTCATCTGCACTCAACACTCAACCAAGCTGCGCATCGCGATAGCTCACGAGCATGGCCCATGTATCAGGTATCCGAAGATGGGCTACAAACCAGAATCCAAAGAACTGACGCAGCACTGCTCGTCAAATCAACTTCGGCGGAGTCAAAGCCCCTTGCAACTGCCGGCATCCGCAAATCTCACAGACATGCAAAACCAAAAAAGCATAAACAGGCTAGGCTGTCCTGATGCTTCTGCTGAGTTGCCTGCTCCTGGTCGAAGGCACTGTTGGAGTTCTAGAGTTCTAAGAGCGTGGGTGAAGGCGTCTGCATTTGATGTACGTACATGCCGGTGAGCAAACACACACACACACACACACACACCCACCCACACCATGATCGAAAGCCGTCGGAGAAGCGCTTCAGGGTGGCTTTGTGCCACCATCAACCCTCGGCTAGCCAATTAAGAAAAACGCGTCACAATCTCCTCACTGTACATGCAACGTTCATGCATTTACAAACAAGATGTTCTTTAGTGTATTCGCAGGACTGGTCTAGCGCTGCATGCTGAACGCACACTCTCGGTGCCCTCCTTGTGGCGGCGTCACCGCGGCCGCCGCTGTAGCTGATCCTGCTTCAGGTTCGCGGGGCCTCAAAAGTTCAAACCTGCCGGGTCGCCTCCGCAACTGCTCTTCCACAAGATCCGCAATAAAACTCACGCGATGGAACCACAGCCCGCAGTCCTTCACCCTGTGGATGCACCGGAGCATCGCCTTCTTCAGTTTGGAGCGACAATTCGGTTTGTCATGAAGACTGTCAAGAGGTGTCTGACACGATATCCATCTGGCTTGTCAATGCGGCCACAATGCATGGCGGCGGTACAGTCACGCCCTGGAGAGCGTTTCTTATGCAAGATTCCACCTAGCCAACTTTTCGTCTCTGTCACTAGGCAAAATGACGAACTTGTGCAAAGCCGCTTTGTTTCGGCAGACTCGGGCACTCGGGGAGAGGGGATTCATTGGGACTGACTTGTGCATCCCGTGGAAGACTCGATAAGATAGTCCAAAGAGAAGAGACAGTGCCACCCATGCAAACGACCAACTTGACGAGCATAGGAACAGAGTCATAAGAATTTAAACGTTGCCTAGAAATCCAATTCGCTACAAACGGAACACGAAAGCAGACACGGCCAGCTCTTGAGACGGACCTTCAAGACAGTCTTGAGCTGCAGCTCCAAGCAAGCTCAAAAGTCTGGACGGCTTAGTCTGTCAGGGATTGTTAATGTGTTAGGCTTAGGGGATCTTACCGCCTCTGCTATTAAAGCGGAAAACAAGCAGGTCCAGGTGTCCAGCAAGGCGAGAGTCCTAGCCGGCGCTGGCACCTTCCTTGGACTTCGCTTTGAGCTTTTCTGCCAGCTTGTCCGCCAGCTTGTCCGCCTTGGACCCACTCCGTTTGCTGACAAAAGCTTCTCAGTACTGCCCTCACCTCCGCCAGCCGGGAGGACTTCGCGCTGGATGCCGACAGCGATGCGGACAATGCACGATTTGCCTGTCTTTGTGGACAACACAATTCCGGCGCCCCATCAACCAGAAATGCCGGCCTTGGAATTGAGGACTTCGGCCTGCTTGAAGGACACAGAACCTGCCAAGCGATTTCGGCTGTCGAGGGAGTGGGGGCCCCACGACACATGCGGGCTGAGGAGCGCTGGATGGTCTCCCGCAGCAACTCGCGCCGCGACTCGGAGCTCTTTGCGCTGGGAGGCAGGTCAACCTTCAGAGGTCGTGTGGGCGCTGACCACAGGGTGTCTGCAGGCTAGGTCGAGATCATCACTCCAGGCTGAGCCTTGATGCTTTGGCTGGGGGCATAGTCTCACAGTCAATGTCAGCAATACGGAAACCACTGCACATCGCGCTAGCACTGCACAATCCACTACTGCGATTCCGCGACTGGCCTGCAACGTGCCGTTGGGGTTGTTTTCCTGTCGTACTTGCTTCATCGTGGCTGTACGCCGAAGATTTGCTCAAGGACAAACGGGCCTCGTCGGACTCCGGCTCAACCCAGTCGAACGAAAGGGATGGTGCGCTGAGAACTGAAGACCTTACGTCAGACGAGTCAGTGCTGCCTCTCTCGTCGCCGGACCCCACAACACTTCGACAACCAGAATGTCAGCTGCAACTTCTCGGCCGTCTCCAAACAAGTCTAGCGGTCTAGCAAGCAGCTAGATGATGTGGCCAAGCAACATTGACTGGAGATCCTGGCCGTTGCTGGAGTGGGCTTTTATCTTTTCCTGGCGATGCGGCATGTCCATGCGTCGGGAGTCCCTGTTGTCCTCTTTGTAGGCTTTGACGAAATCATGCACTGAAACTCGAAGCACCGCACATGCCAAGCCGCTCGCCTTCCTCAGCTCCGCTTGGTTTCGCAGCTGCTGCCGCAAGCGCTCGGATGACTCAGCCAGCGACTGACCTGGGCAAACCGAGGAACTCTGCCATGAGAAGAGCACACTGCTGTCATTACGACAATCGGCAGCTCCGAGCTTCAAGCCCTGCATACTGAGGATCCCACTGCCGACTTGCTCTCGCTCTGGGAATGGTACTTCACGGTGCAGAATGTCTGCGCTCGCCTCTGGTTCGCAAGGCATCTCTCGCGGAACTTGAGGGACGGGACCAGGGGAAGGGAAGCGATACACAGCTGGCTAGGTGCGCTCCACGCATCATCATCACATCCAACCACCGCAGCAACGGAAGGCAAACAGAGCTGACGAGGCAGGCAATCAGCAACGGAGGGGAACCAAAGCTGGCTAGGCAGGCTTCATCAGCAAACAGAGACAGCATCATCATCACCTCCGGCACATCCAACCACATCGACAACTCAGCAGCAAGGGGTGAGGCGGAGGAGGGTGTAGGGGGTGGGGGGGGGGTTGTTCGATATATATCAGCACATTTGCGTCTGCGCCGGCAGTTTAATCCTGAGCTGGGCTGCATGTTTTGACTTGCAAGAGCCTTCATTCGAAACGTCTTCTACAAAGCTTGATCTTGGCTTTTGGCCTGCTTCTCCAGCCTTTCCTGCTCGGCTTCCTTCTGACGATTTCGCTCTTCATCGTCGGACGCCTGGCAGGCTCTCAGTGTTCTAGTTGCGACACAGCATGCCACCAATCCCGGGCCTGCGCCAAATTGGCTCCATCTGCGAGGCTGTAGCCATTGGTTTTCGCCTGCCGCGAACCCGACCGCATCCAACACATGCACACAGCTTCCTTGGCCCCGCGTGCTTCTTTGACTTACTTGACATCCTCTCGTCTTTACCAACATGTACACATGATGTCATGCTTGCAGACTGCATTGAACAGACATTGTCAACAACGACCCAAGGACTGCTCTCGTCTTCGCCTTACTGGCAAGCACTCGCTCCCTTCCGTCATCCCTGGAACTGTACTCATGACGATGACATTCATCAGAAGAAAGGCTACGGCGTGTGTATCTCACATCTCACAGAGAAGGCCGTCCTGCTCCAGACGGTGTTTGGGGATCTGCCCCCGCTTCACCTCCCTGCTGCTCAGCAGCCGCAGCTGGCGCGCCTAGCAACTTGCGAAGATCGAAGGCAGGTCTTGAAAGCTACTCCTGCCAGTTCCGTTTTGTGGAGGCAAGGTGCTTTCCGTTCTTTCCACTAGTCGCAGCGCAGAATCCACTCCCAAATAATCGGCACGGAGGCGAAAGTCCTCAGCAAATTCTTGTGAAAGGCGCCGGGCCTGCTTCACCAACCAGAGCAGGAACGGATGGTGAGGGTTCGATGCATCCTGCAGCACGGAAGTCACTGGGCGCACACGTCGGACTCCTTCGATGCCGTGAATTCGTAGAGTTAAGCAGAGTGCATGGTGCAGCCAGCCTTGTCTTCCGAACGGCGCTTTTCTGACGCCTTGTAGCTGGCAAGGAGAAACCTGCAGCGGAGGCCCTGCTACATGCCTGTTTGTCCGACCAAAGAGCAGTCACACATCAGTTCAAGCCACTGCACTACAAGTACCATCTGGGCGACGTGCTGGAGGTTCACCTTGCCCTCGCGGTTGAACAAAGGCTGCGCACCCAGCTCTTTCCTGAGCTTGTGAATCGTCGGTGCCGTTTGTAGGAATGCGAAGATCTGCTGCTTGCAGCCCGGAATCTTCTTGCCAAGGAAGCTTTCTGGGCCCAGCTGGCGTAGCTCCTGTGCCCGACGTGCCGGTAACTGCAACAGAACATGGCAGATGGGCAGGTGACAATGCATCATCCGGCGGGCAGTTGCCCGATGCGCTTCTGAGCCAGGCCAGCAAGCCGAGAAGCACACCGGCAACAGCCACAACGACACGGACTGAAGTGGACTCCGACTCTCGAGAGAACAACGACAAGGATAGGACGACGAGAAGTTCAGCCCACGGCCCACACTCCATGCTTCCAGTCTCGCTACATCGGCAGCACCTCCCTCACAGGACCCGCCGCCACCCCGCTGACATCGTTGAGAGATTGGGTGGGTGGGAAAAATTTCAGCGACCACCACCTCCAAAGCTCTGGGGCGGTGCATGGTGAGAGCGAGCTCATGGGCGGAGCAGATCTTTCACATGAGCCGATCTCTCGCTCTTTCTCCCTGATTCCTGCGGAAGCATGGGCCGCAGGGAGAAAGCCAAGCGCCAGTCTTCGCCCTCGGCTCGCGCCGCGAGGAGGCGCTTCCACGCCTCGGCTAAGACAGGCAGAGCAGGGAGGGAAGCACTCAGCACTTTCCCAGTGCAGCACAGGCACGACTACAGACGCCTCGTCAGGTTCCTGCGTGCTGCGACTTTTTGGGCAAGAGCTCCAAAACAACAACCGGCCCCTCAGGTGGCGCCTCCTCCTCGCCAAACTCCGCCGCTTTCTCTTTCTCTTTGGGCCTGAATCCAAAAACCCGACACGTGCTTTCTGCTCGAGAGGCCGAGCCCTTCTCTCCGACGGTCCTCTGGGCTCGTCTCTGCCCCTTCGGCGCGGCGCCGCGATCGCCCTGCTACGGCACATCCAAACTCCAAAAGGCGAGAGACATGCAGCGACATGTGCAGCGCAGGTGCAGCCTGCGACTGCTCTTCCTCAGCATCCGGAGCCTGTCGGCCAGCAGTTAGCGAGCCCAGAGGATTCCAAAATGCATGGACTCGCGCTCTGCAGCGCCTCCCGGGGCTTTCGAGGCCGGCGCTTCCTGGGCGCCTCTCAGCTGAGCGGCGCTTCGGAGCGGAGGGTGCCATATGGAGTCTTCGGCGAGTAAAGGCCTCATCTCCGCTTGCAGCGTCTGCGCCCTCTGGGAGACGCTTCTCCTGCAAACGAGGGCACATGGCGCAGGGGCTCTTACGTCCTTAACCTGCATCTCACCCCCAGCCGGCTCACTGCGAACCGAAGTCGCGGTTTAGAGTTTAGATTTTCCTGCTACAACCCCGAATACATCTCCATGTGCAGACGCTCCTCAAGTTTCATGCGCTTACGTCGCCCCTGCATGTAGAATGAGTTGAGTTTGCTGGCCTTGCGCGGCCGGCGCTTCCTGGGCGCCTGGCTTGCAAGAAGGAAAGAAAGCTGCTGCGTTGCCAATTCCCTGTGAATAACTGGTTGCACCCCGACGTGAGAATCGGTGTGTTTATAGGAAGGTAGGTAGGACATACGAACTCACAAAACTCGGGCAACACAGTGGCAGTCCCTTGGCAGGACACTGACAGCGAAAGCAGCTCGAAAATCTTCAGCAGCATGAAGGGAGGCTCCAAGTCTGTAAAAGTCTATGCAGAGTCGAAGAACCTAGTCCAGTCGGCAATGACCACGTGCGTGTGAACGGCAGGCACAAGGTACGAGACAAAGACGAAACCCCGAACATGCTCCCAACTCCCTGAGGAAGAGGGGGTACCTAGCTGCCTAGCAACATGACAAATGTCCCGAAATTCCCCGACATGTTTGGACACAAACATCCACAAAGGTGCAGCGGAGCCTCATCTGGGCTTGCGCGCTCCGCGCCCTCCTCGAGTGTTGCAAACAGGGTTCTGCAAAAAGGTGACTGCGAAAGCCCCCCAAGGACAACAAGGCATGAATGCGAGCAAGGTTCTGGAGCTGCAAAGGCATCGAGCTTTGCGGCCTTGGCTTCCTGGCCTTTCTAGCAACAAAACAGATGCAGATTGTCGTTTTTTGCACTCTACTACTACTGCGGCTGCTACTGCTACTGCGACTGCTACTGCTACTGCTGCTGCTGCTGCTGCTGCTGCTACTACTACTACTACTACTACCCGTTTTGCGTGTATTTGACGCCATGCTTTTCCTGCTTTTGGGACATCTGCGACTTGGTTTCAGGGCCTAGATATACTGGTATTTACAGCATTTCCGTGGTTATTCGTTTTTATCTCTTTAAAGAAGGACCATGCAGACCCGAGCGCCAGAACGACCTAAAATACAGTCATCATCATCATCATACTCATCAACATCATCATACTCAGGGCCTAGATATACTGGTATTTACAGCATTTCCGTGGTTATTCGTTTTTATCTCTTTAAAGAAGGACCATGCAGACCCGAGCGCCAGAACGACCTAAAATACAGTCATCATCATCATCATACTCATCAACATCATCTTACTCATCAACATCATCATTGACCTGGGGGGGGGGTGGGGGGGGGCTAATCGCGAGCATGTTTGACATCATCATCATAACAGTAACATTCAAAACCGTCAAATTCATTGTCGCCATCAACATCATCATCACGGTGATAAACAATATCATCATACTCATCAACATCATCATACTCAGGGCCTAGATATACTGGTATTTACAGCATTTCCGTGGTTATTCGTTTTTATCTCTTTAAAGAAGGACCATGCAGACCCGAGCGCCAGAACGACCTAAAATACAGTCATCATCATCATCATACTCATCAACATCATCTTACTCATCAACATCATCATTGACCTGGGGGGGGGGGGTGGGGGGGGGGCTAATCGCGAGCATGTTTGACATCATCATGGCATGACTTTCACTTGAGCCGATAAAACCCACGATCCAGGGCGCTCGGCTCACAACGACATGCGCATGCGGAAATGACGTCCCTGCCGTGTGTTTCGGACATGCATGCACCAAAAAACATAGCGTCAAATACACGCAAAGCGCGTACTACTACTACTACTACTACTACTACTACTACGACCCCTGCTGCTGGCTGCTACGACGACGACAACTACTCCTACTGCTACGATGACTACCACTGCCACGACTACTGCTACTGTTACTGCTCCCACCACCACCAACACCACCTCCATCACCAGCATGACTGACGACCATGAAGAACAAAAGAACGAAGGGTGCACTCGGAATGGTGCGTTGGCTGCGCCTTCTTTGTCCTACGTCTACACTGTTGTTATACCGTGGCCAGGATCGCCACTGCTCCTAGAGTTCCAGTGTTCTGCATGCAAGACTATTCGACACTCCCAGCCGCCAGCCTTCATCGTCGTTTCCGGAGTAGCCCAAGTTTTCCAGTATGACTGCTCCAAGTCCAACATGCCGTCGGCCTCGCCTTCCGGCCTGTCCACTCGGGTGCCCCACTGAAAGCTACGACATACATGAGCTCATATGCCATGTGCATCATACTGACATCATGCGACCTACCCAGGATATAGCCATATTTGTAATCAAGAACAGTACTGGTGATACCTATGACAACAGTTTCTGTGGCGATAAGCAGCTGTGCTAGCTTGTAGGCATACAAGATTTACCTTGAGCAAGGTGACAGCGTTGACGATGCTGTGATGATTACTCGGAAATGGCCGATCCTCCGGGGAGGCATCCTCGGCGCAGCGCCGCTTGCGTGCCATTTCCCGACGTTCTGTTGACTACGATTAGAAGCTTGGGGATATGGGTGAGCGTGCGTTTCAATTGCTGGGGACAATCGAGCCCGTCGTGCTATGCAGAGATGGGGAAGTGTAGTAACTTAGTGCAGCATCTGGGCACACTGAGCTCAAAAAGCTTCTTGACGATCCTTTTCAAGTTATCCATTCCATCTGGCTCTTTGCTGAGTCTCGAGCCGATTGCACGGGAACCAAACGAATCAGAAAAGTGTAAGCAGCCATCCTCAACAAAGGCTTGGTACTAGAATCCGATTCTGTGCGGAAATGCCGCCATGACACGCAACATGCATCTACCTGTGCAGCATGCACTTAGTGTGCTGATACGGAGAATGCATCCAACTACAACACGATGTTGAGCTTGCTTTGCCACTTGACTTATGCTAGCCTCGAAGCCAATCGAAGGTTTATGGTTTATGCATTGGATAGGCAACTTCCAAGAGGGGTTTCCAGGGCCTCTGGGAGCATCAAGACCTCCCAGGCACTTTGCTTTCTCAAGGAGCGCCGCAGCAGGAGCGGTAGACATCCTTTCGTCGCCATTCACGCCCTGCCAGATCAGAGGACTCTTCATGCCGCCGAAGTTGGGCTTGCGAGACTGTGTGCTCGATCAAAGTAACAGTCGAAGTCAGGGCGATCTTTTGTCTTGCAGCGGGCTGGACACGCCTTAGGCGTGATGGCTCCACCAGAGCGGAGGGTGGTATGCAGAACCACAGCTAGAACGACTGCAAGTTCCTCGCGGGCAGGATGCCTTTCCACGAAGATCTTGCATCTGCATGAAACTGTACGCGCTGCCCATTCAGACTGAATGGCAGCCAGGAGCTGATTCTACATCTACCGTCGAAAGCCCTGCTAGACCAGACACCCTCGGTTGCGAGGTCTCAACGGACAGGGCTGGCCCTGGGCGGTTTCGTCGCTGGCACGCCCCGAAGCCGCCCAGTCTTGATGCCAGGACCTGCTCGCACACCTGGCATCCACTGAAGGCTAGATTGAGAAACCGGCTTCGCTTTCGAACCATGCTGAACGTCTATGTCAAACAATGGAGCAAGAGCGAACCGGAGTACATGACTGCATAAAGGAGTGGAAAACCAAGTGACAGGCAGCTAGATTGCCACCAGATAGACGGATAGATAGTCGATAGGATAGCCAAATAGATCGATGGAGATGCACGGGTGGACGGGTGGATGGGTGGAGACGTAGGAGCAGAAAATTCAAGCAGACAAGGATGGTCGAGCCAGGAACCTATGTGGGCCCTTCCGGGCAAGCCTCCAGGGCCGCGCTTAGACCGCAAGGACGGCGACGAAGGTCCCGTTGTTGCACCCCGCAGGTCTCGCAGATCCGAACCTGCGAAGAGTCGAACGAGTGAGCCATGCGATGCGAATCCCTCAATGACCCGCTCTCAGTAGTATGGATCAGACTCGGTGTGTGAGCTCAGCTCCCGACGAGTTGCATCACCTTGGCCTTCACGAAGCTCTCCTTGAGGTCAGGAGACTGTGCCAAGCAGCAAAGTGTTTTCCTCTCTTGCTTTCTGAGCGGGCTGTCCATCTTCGAGAGCCTCACCGCCTCTTTCCGGGTGTGGCAATGCTTCGTCCTGGGCTTCTCTTGCTCGGTTGTCAATGTCACGGCAAGACAAAAGACTGGACAGCCCAGCATCTCGTCCAAGTTCGGCAGCGGGACTTCCACTGCCTCATGGGGCCAAACGCCCAAAAGTCCCGTTAGTCAGCTGATCCCCTTCCTTCCACCCCACCTGGCCGAAGACCGGCGGGCTCAGGGTCTCCAAGCGACTCTAGGCCTTCCGAAGGCGGGCAGCTTCAAACCTGACATGCACCTTCTAGGGCCGATACCGTAGGGCTTTGGGCTCAACGACTCATCCGCGCGGCCTGGAACAGGTTCTGCCGTTTGGTCAGGGCTCGGAGCTGGGAGCCCCGTGTCTCCCTCGGTGACTGTCGCTGCATCGCTGTTCTGCCCAGTGGGCCGGTTCTGAGCCCAGCTCTAAGCCAGGATCTCCGGCGAGGCCTCGGGCAGCCGGTCTGAGGACAGAGGCAGAGAGAGAGAGAGAGAGAGAAAGAGGTGAGTGAGGCGACTGAGGTGAGTGAGAAATGAGGCCGTAAGGTCAAGGCTTCGGACCAGAGCCGCGAGAAGATCCGAAGAGCCTCGGAGGCTGGCAGTTCGCTGCGGAGAGCTTCACTCACTCAAACCGCCTTGGGGCTCCCGGCGTCCGAAGGCCTTCGCCTCCTCGATGCAGCCGATGGTCGGGCGCGGCGGCTCCTCAGCTTCGGCTCGAATCGTCTCGGCTTTGCAGGCGAAGCTCCAAACGTCGGAGTCGGCCAAAGCACAGGACTGGGTTCTGAAGGAGGGGGCGGCGTGCGCGGCTTTGGCCGGAGATGCGGAGGGATGTCATAGAACCTGTCGAGGCACATTGCTAGACGCACCGATGCGGCTTTTCTCACCGTCTCAGGGTGGTCAGTTCGAGCAGTATGTACCCAAAAACTGTCGGAACTGGGAGGGAGTGAACGCAGCATAACGGCTCTAACCGCAGCACCTGCCTACCAGCGGCCAAGTCGCCTCGTGAAGGTCTCCAGGGAAGGCCAGCGGCCTTCACAGTGATGGCTCAGCGGCTCGAGTCGTACCTTACAGCGCCCGGCCGGTTCTGCGAATCCCCTTCGAAGATCTACGAAGGTCGGTGCCCCCACCACAGCTTCAGCAAGCGTGGTAGCAGGCCAAGGAGCCCAATCCAAGTTGGCGCCGGTGCGCCGAAGGGCCTCTGGCCAGAAAAAATGATATCTTAAGCGATAGTCATAGTCGCACGAGGTATAGACCACAGACAAAGCCAACCTGCGTGGACATACCCAGCACTTGTCGTACGCGAGTTGAATGTGAAGCCCCTCCAAGCCCTACGTCAGCCCCAGAGACTGCCTCGGTGCACAGGTCTTCTGCCAGTGGCTGTCGGGCTTCGATGGCGAAGGCTTGGACACTAACCTGTGAGATCGACTTGGACAGGCATGTAACCCGCATGCTCGACATGAACTATCAGTAACTATCACCATCACACACTGGTCCTCTCAAGACAAGGCACCATATCTGCCCCCATGTGAAGTGCTTCAGTGAGCGGTGGGATCTGTTTGGCAGTGGACGCCGCAGTGCTTTTTGTGCCAAGCACATCGATCCGGTTCTGGATGGTCTCAGCAGTATCGCCATTGGCCTTCAGGAAACGCACAGGACTCCAGGACCCTCGGGCCCTAGATCTTCTCCCTGACTCTTTGAGGTTCCCGCCTGCGGTCTGGCAGGGTAAGATAAGCTGCGCAGCAGCTTGCGTGCTTTCTTGTGGGAAGCAGCCTGGTCAAAGCAGCCCATCAAGTCGACGTGAACGCATCTTAGGCGCTGAGCCATCTTTACGAACTTGACAGGCCTGCAAAGATTTCAGGTCGGCTTTGGGTAGTGAGCGCAGCGCGCGGTCAAGGCGGGCAGCCTTCGACAGCAGGAAGTCCTGCCACGCACAGTTCACGAAGTAAACATAAGCCAGTGAAACCCAAAGCTGCAAACCACACAACCTCCCAATCCTTGGTCTCGAGATCATCGCGTGGCATTTGAGGCGGCAGTGCTTACGACGTGCTGCTGGCTGCGATACGACTTCTGAGGGGGGGTTATCTGCGCTGCTGGGTAAACTTGTGAGCATGGCCCTGCGTAGAGCGGCTGGAGTCTGAACATTCCAGAACTAGGTTCTCGAAACTCTTTAGGCGGAGCACCACGTCCAAACAAGTTGCCAAGTGCCTGATTTGCTTTTGCATGATGCACCATGTCATGTACTTTCATTTGACTTGAAACAGGTGCGTACAAGCATGCAGAACTCGATGGGCATTTCAAGGTACATGCCTGTGGGGGGGGGGGTTCGGCACACACTCAAGGAGGTTCTAACGGCCTCAGCCTGAAGACCGGCACGGCCGCATCTCCGGCAAGCTCCCGCCTTCCGGTCAACGAGCGGTGTCGCGGATGCTCACCGGCAACACCCGGAGGGCTTAAGAAGAGGACAAAAACACGCAGAAATTCGTTGGATTCCCTCGGCCAGGTGATGCGAGCTTGATTACGCAGCTAACCTTTTGCCGAACCAAAGCCTCCGAGTTTCTTATGAAGTGAGCCGCACAGAACTCTGGCGCAGTGGGGATGCTGCCAGACCGAAAACCGAAGTAGAAGGATGTTGTGTATGGCTGCAATCTGATGTGAGCAGTGCGGATTTTAGCTATGCTCCTTTTCGAGCCGTCACAAAAAACTGTCAACGACAATCCCAGATTGAACCAAGAATTCACTGTCAAGTACGTTTGTGACCGGTTGTCCAAAACCTCAAAACATGACACCACCTTGCCAGTATCATCCAAGGCTTGAGGGGGCGGCATCTCGCGAGGATGAGGCCTTGCCCTGTGCGCCCGTCAGGTAATCGCGATGCTTGTACTCGCTGGGGATCTCAACAATCAAACCCACGAAACACTAGAACGTGGATTGCAACCGCTCCTTTTTGCTTCGGCTGCAGCTCAAGGCAACAGGTGATCCTGTTCAGACACCTGGCTCGAAGGCGTGAGGGTGCTGGCCTTGCCGGCACGACCGGAATGCTGTATGTATGGTTTGGTTTGTTGCTCAAAACATCTATGTTGTGGCACTCGGCGGCCTTTGCAGGCACCTCTGCACGACGACGTCGGCAACAGCAGCAGCACGATTGGACTGCGAAAGACTTCGGGTCCTGCAAATGGCGAGAGCCAGACGAGTGCAAATGCCGATACGACTTGTGAGTGCCAGGCCATGCGTCAAGCGTGATGCATTCGATCTGCAGCAACCCCCGCGGATCCTCGTCTTTTTCGGCTTTTGCTGGCTTCGGAGCCTGCGGCAAGTCTTCTCAAAGCAAGACTCTCAAAACTGGATTGAGTTCGTCCCAAGACTTTCCTGCTGCACCGAAGTAGGATGCACCACCATTCATAGCAACGTCAACATTCTGACTTGTAACTGGAATGTACGCATCCCCAGGTTCGTCAGCAGGCATGCCTGAAATTTGGATCGGTTGTGCCGGCTAGAGTGTGCACCTGCAGTTGACCACTGCGCTCCATTCAAGGCTCCCCTTGCTCAGGCAAGGAATGCAAGCAGAAAGTCTGCTAAAACTCCAAGCTTTGCTTGAAAGGTGTTTTCGGATTGAAAGTGCTTCCCCGTAGTCACCCTTTCACCTGTTGGTGAGTTCGAGCCGCATTCGGGCCTCGGCCTTGACGACTGCGCGGCCGATCACAGCGGGCAGCACCGCATCCTCTGCACCTGACAGAGTTCAGAGCAGCTTCAGGTCTCCGGTCAAATCCTCCCTGCCGTCATCTGCCGTCCCTGCCTCCTGTCCACTCCGGTGGGATCTCCGGCACTTTGGCCGAAGAAGTTTCGGGCGCCTTCTCACGGCTCAATCTTGACGGAAATAGGATCCTACAAGAGATGCATGGCAGCAGAATCGCCAAGCGTGCCTCATCTGCGAAGACACCATCATCCTTCCAGCCAGTTATAGGAGCAATTCTGGCAGATGTCCAAGTCGGCATCCACTCAGTTTAATCCTTTCGACTTTGAAGCCCGCAGTCGGTCAAAAACACCTCATGTTCACATGTTCCAAAAGATGGAGACCTTTGCCCAAAACAAAACTGGAAAGCAAGCCAGTGGCATGTGGCAGAATCGACTGTCGCAACCCCCCCTCCCTGAAGAATCCCCACTGCACCTCCCAGTTCAGCTTCTCTGCTGCACTGTTGGCAGAAGCGGCTGCGCGCTGCACCAGCCCTGCCACACGCGGGTCTGCATCGTAGCCTCTCGTGTCAAGTGGCCGCTCTCTCGGCGCAGTGCTTCACGAATCCGCTCCAGACTTCTGTTTGCACCAAGAAGCGAAAGGTCTGCAGGTCCTTCAAACGGCCTTGCATCTTCACCTCGAACCACGACCTCGGGTCTTCCAACTCATAAGTCCACTCGTATCTTCTGACCGGCCACGCCTCCCCACTAAAGCGCCGCCCTCGGCCGCCAAAGCCTCGAACAAGGCCAGAGCTCCATGGATCCGCCTGCCCGCTGCCACAGCTTCAGCAAGTCCTTTCTTTGATTCAATCGCTATCTGCAGCGTGCTGGAGGTGCTGCCGCTACTGACTGGTGATCGCCGCTATTGCTGATAGATCTGATTGAAGACACGATTACGATGATGGTGAAGATGGAGGATGCTGATCGCGCCTCCAATCCGAGGGGTCAGCGGCGATATTCTCCTGCAACTTTTGCGAAGGATGCTGCGACGGTGTGCTCAAACTCGAAACACAATTCTCACTCTCCATCCTCTACAAAGACAACAGTAACAGGCGTGCAATGACGGACGAAACTCTTGCTGGTGACTTTATGCTTCACACCCCGGGCCGTGGGTTGTGGACCAGTCAGGGAAGGGAAGCCCGAGCGTGTGTGCGGACAAACCGTACCGACTCGCCCACCGTGTTGGATGTTGATCGCAAGGGCCACATGGTGAAACCTGGTTTTGAAACATGGCGGGAGGGAATGCCTTGCGTGCTTGTGCACGAATTGCTGCCTGTCCGGTCATTGAGCCCTCTGAACACAAACTCTGGACTGACTCTTCACTCCGGTTCCAAGATCTCATGCCTTTTCTCGCACTTTTGGACCTGTCGCACACATCCATCCCCACTTTCAAAATCTCCTGGATGTGCTTCAAGGACTTCGCCAGGGCCTCCTCGCTCCTCTTCGCCCATCGCACGGCCGCCTCTAGGTCCTTCGAGGACACCAGAAACAGCCCAAGCACAGCCCAAGTCTAAGTCTCTGTCTATAGGACTTAGACATCTCTCGGCTCGCAGCTCTCTTCGCTCGGGCGTAGCCAGGAGGCACGCCTCTGCTGGAATGGCCGCGCAGTCCGCGTGCGTCACACGTCGCAGCACTTTCTCCAACCTCGCCGCAACACGCAACACGCGCACAGAGCACAGCCTACGCCCCGGTACCCGCCGGCACCCGCTCAGCTCCGAGGCACTCCGAGGCGGGATGCCCCTTGGCTCGCAGCGCCGAGGCAGCACCCGAGGCGGCCCGGCGCGCGCGCTCGGCGAGGGCGGCACGCATCTCAGCAGACGCTCCGTTTGTCCGTGCTTTTCGGCTGCAGTCAAGGTCTCTACGGCAAGCTGTGCAGGATGCAGGTACGGGCTTCTGCCAAGCCAAGGCTCCTAGTTCATGAATGAGGCTGCCATCCCCTTCGGAACCTTCTCCATTCGAACCGAAGTTTAAACAAAGTCTCGAGTCACCTCAACCAGACGAGCATTGTCAAGGACTTGCACCCAACGTGTGTCGACATTTCGTTCGATGCATCTCCAGCCGTGCGCATTCCAGTTGTTACACTCTTCTAGCAATCAAGTGCAAGGAACAACACCTCACCTTAGCCTGATGTTTAATTGGCAAGCCAGCAATGTTCAATCATGGCAACTAAGTCACGGCAAGACCGTATGCAGCCTCTGCGGTGGGCGAAGCTGCAGCAAGCCGCCCCGCTGTGGCATCGCTACCCCGGGTTTGGCTCAGGTGAACGGTACTAGTACCACTGCACAGACGGATTTCAGCTGTCGGATCACAATGTCTATGCTGTCTACATCTACGCTGGAAACTGAAAGACAGCCGCCGGATTCCAAGACAGCTTGTCTATTTCTGTGACCGCAAACTCCCGTTCTCGCTCGAGTTGCAGCACAGTCTGTTCCACAAAAACCTTCTGCCCGAGGATTCTGTCTGATGCCTCGGCGACGGCGACCAGCGTTTTTTCTCGGGGCTCGCTGCCGCTGGTGTCCTGCGCCTCGCTACTCGCATGAAGGATGCCAAGAAAAATCACAAAATTTTGAATTGGAGCCTGGTTTGCTTTGGGCATGAGGCCGCCAGATCTGTTGGCATCGATGCTTGCCTCAAGCATCGCACCTTCCAGTGCACCAGACCAGTTCCGGCTGCAAGCGTGCCATGGCTGCCGAGGGCATGAGTGTTGTTTACGGGGTCTTCCGGCATGCCAGGATGGATCTTCATGCTATGCAATGCGGCGCTGACCATGCAGCTGAAGGCAGACGCAAAGGCTGGTCTTCACGGTTAAAATCCACAAAGAGGCCCCTACGAATGAACCCCGGCGTTGAGTCTAGGTTTGTGTAGAAGCCGCCACAGACACTCCAGCATGTAGCACTCAACATTTCCATCAGGTTTCATTATGACTGGATCCCTCAGCGAGAAGATCCCTATGATGTAAAGACCCCTCAAAACCGACAACCTTGCACCCCATATTCAACGCCTCAGTTGCTGCACCGAACCTGCACTTTCATACCTGAAAATACTAGCCCCCGAAGCCGTAAGCCGAAACCCATGAATCCTTAAACCCTCAACCCTAAACCTTAAAACAAAACCAGTCTTTTGTCAGCCCTGGACCACAAAGGAGGCTTGAGCAGGTTTGCTCGTTGAAAACACCGCCCAGCCCTGATACTCCTGCACGCAGACCTTAGCCAACAGCTCCCAACTTTCCAGAGTTGACCCAAGTCTTGCTTTTAACCCTTCAGCACAAAGCTATACAGATGCGACGCCAACGACATCAGGAACGATGACTCCAGTGCCCTGCAGGGCGCTTCTGGTTGCAGTGAGGAAGGGCCATGAAGGGCCGCTACATTTTCTCTCTTGGCAGGGAATCCAGCAAAACAAAACAAAGAGGTGTGTTGTCTTGTTTTGTTAATATACAGGAACAAAAGCATGCGTTCTCTTCGGTTCCTTATCTTTTGTCCGTTAACTACAACACAAGTAAACACACAGAAGAAACTAGATGATAGAATTTATGAGCGAAGCGAACTCTTTTGTCTCTTTGTTCGGCAAATTTACAATGGAATGAAAAAGCCAAGCGCGGTGGTTTTCAATCCTGCCGGAAGTGAGGATTTGGGGCCTTGACTTTGCTCTGCCCTGAATGCCCTGAAGCTATACTCACAGCAATCATTGCACATGCTGGGCACGAAGTTAATGTAGACTCGACCCGTCGTTCGTCGCAATCTCGCCCGACACCCATCAACTTCTTTTCACGCACTTTTGATTCCGGGCTCCGGGAACCACCTTGCGTTGCGAACTCATTTGACGAGCCGCCCATTTGGCATTCCGAAGCTACCACCCAGCATGTCTCTCGGAGGCCGTGCCGACAGCAAAGGATCCGAGAAGGCCTTTGCGGATGCGCCGCTGCCACAGAGGGCAGACCCCACAAAACAAGACCAAGCCAAACCGAACTCAGGCCTTCTGAAGGCTCCAGAAAGACACCAGAAACTCCGCCACTTCGATTAACGCAAGGCCCGGCCTTCGAGAGTCGTGCTGGAAGCGAATGCGGAGGCCACTTTAGTACAGAAGGAAAGCAGCACGTGGGGCGTGCCGCAGTGCTCTCTTCCTGACATCTACTTGATGGCAAGACCAACCCAGGACCCAGCCCAGCGACTCTTTGATTCCCAGATATGGCAGGTATGAGCCGAGGAGCCCTTCCTGAAGCCCTCACAAAGAAGTTTCTGCATCTAGAGATTCGCTGTAGGCTACTGGCTACATTGCGGCTACATGTGAGCGAGGTCTCGCGAGGATTGGATCCTGCCATTAAGCAATACCAGGGTGACGTTAGCAATTCGACGCTACAGCTGGAGAGGCTTCCCACATCGGGGCGACTTGGATTATAACGGCCAGTTTCAGTGGGGTTGCGTGAGGGAAGCCCCAGCGGCCTAACGGCTCGTTTGCGGCCGGCAGCCTGTCTTGGACAGCTGCGCGGCAGTCGACTTTAACCCAAGCCATCTCCTGACTACAGAGCTCGCCAAAAAAACACCCAGTCGTCACAGACCCGAGTTGACAGAGCGACCGTGTATGGAAGCTCCGACGCTGAGAGCGCTCTCATCTTTCTCTGCTGTGCGATGGGACTCGTGCAAAAGCACTTGACTCTTCGCCGTGCCTCAGGCTCTCGCTCTCGTGCAATTCCAGTGAATGCCAGGCAAGTCAACAGTGGCAAGGACGACGTAATGCCCCTGTTGCAGACTGCATCAGCGCTTCTCCTTTTGCTTTCAAAGCTCTAGTCTTGGCTGCTTCTGCAACTTGCGACCAAGGGCGCCGGCACTACGCACGAGGCCGCCAGTGCTGCTGCAGCTGCCAGCGAAGGCGGCGAGACGGAGCATCACTGAGCCCCAAGTGCCTGCGGGCCGATGCCGACAGAATCTCGAGTTCTCCCAAGCCTGTCTGTGCTGCAAGGGGAGTGACTAACCTAGCTTTCCTGCTTGCAGCCCTGGTGCACCAGCAAATCGTCCAGATGTGCTTTGGCCTCCTCCTGCGATACCCCTGCACCCGGCCCTCCGAACAAGTCGCTTTGGACGATGTCGTTCCTCGGGGTTCACACGGTAGAGAGAGGGAGGGAAAGAGAGAGAGAGAGAGAGATTTTGGGTCGGCTTCGGAACTTCTAAAGATCGCCCGGCGCCGAGCCGCGTCTCGGCCCATCGCAACGCACTCTCCAGGTACCTGGGTTGATGTCGTCTGTACGGCGCGTCGGAGCGTTTGTTGCTGTCTCTCGGAAAACAGGGCTAAACCGTGCATTGGGCACTAGACTGACAGCCAGGCCTTCGGAGTGATTCTGAACGGTGGCAAGATTTCCAGTAGGGGAAAAGGGCAAGGGCCAACGTGCCCAACGAGAGGCTTTTCCGGGTCCAGCTCGGCCTCTGCCAGGAAGTCCTGGAGCCATTTCCTGTGGGAGCCAGGGATCGGGCACTCGATCGAAGACCGCATGCAATCCAGGCTTCTGCTGAGGATGTACTCGGGTTGCCCAACCCTCGCGGCCTGTGCGTGTTCACCTGCACCCGCCGCATGCGGCGAACGCGGCCGGGAGCAGGCCTCCGCTGCAACCTGAGAGCCATGAGAGCATATGAGAGCCAGGGAGGCTTTTTGGCTTTCAGAGGTGCCCAGCACTTTGAGGCCGAGAGGCAAATCGCGAAGCTCGTTTAAGTTTGTGACAATCCTGGGTAGGCAAGCTTGCGGATTTGGCGCTCAGCTGAGCTGGGCTGGGCTGGGGGCACCGGGTTCAGGAGAGGGGGCCATTCAAAGCAGGGGTCTCATTGAGGCTCACATCCGTTGCATCCTCGTCCACCTCTAACCTCTGTGATGGCACGCAGATCCAGAGGTACTTCCTCGCTTCAGGGTCGAAGTCCTCGGGTTTCACTCGAAGCTTCGCAACCTCTTGGCAGAAGTGCCACTGCAACAAGTAGAGCACGAGCCAGATGAGGAGGGCCAACAGTTCCGCGACGAAGGTCCAGACTTCTCCGAGTGCCAGGCTAACCATCATCCGTACACAAAGCCCGCAAACCATGGCCACCAGGACAAAAAACCTGGACCAGCCCGTGACCTCCACACTTTCCATGCATACCCGAAAGCGTTCTGCGCTGAAGGTGCCGACGATGTTGGCACGTTCCTCCTCGTAGCCGGCGCCTGTGACACTAATAAAAATGTTCATGAGCACGATGTTGCACACGAAGAAGAGGAAGGACACCACGAAGTAACGCAAGGCCGCATGCTCGTAGTTGTCGACATCGAAAAGCGAGGACTCTCCCACAATCAGAGTCTGCCATGTTCGCACAGCTACCGACAAGAGCTGCCCGTCAAACTCCTGGAATTCCACACAGGCAGCCAAGAAGGTGGCCTCCAGCTGAAGCTCAGACGCTCAGAGTCGGCTAAAAAGCTGCACTGCACTGCACTGTGCACGATCTTGCTCTTGCAGCTCGGGTGCCAGAAGGATAGACATGATGAGGATAAGCATGGCCACGAACTCCTTGGTCTGGGCTGCCTTTAGGATGGGGAGCAGGTTGCGACCCAGTGGCAGACCCAGAGGATGGTAGAGCCGAAGCCTCGGCACAAGCGACTCGGCCCTCGGCCCTCGAGAGTGTCTCATTTTGCATTTTGGGGCCGGGCGGCTCATAGATGATCCCCATCAAGCAGAGCGCGAGACTTGAGGCCATGGCAGAGCGGCTGTCGCCAGCTCGGCCTCCCCAGGTCCTCGGGCCATGGCCCTAAACCCTCAGAGCCGCGAGCCAGTGGGAGCCGTAACCGCCGTAACTTCGACAAGGCGCAAGGACGACATCCAAAAGCCGATGGTCACCTGTATGATAAGCTTCCGGGATGGGAGCTGCAGCTGAGCGAAGTTCTGCAGCAAGTTGGAGGTGTCGAGGAAAACCACTGCGGTAAACCCAATCCAAAGAGCTGCCGCCCAGGTGCTATCGCCAGAGTTCCTGCAAGCGGAATACTGTGAGGCTGCTAGAATGCCGAGACAAGAAGACTCACCCATGAAGTCGTTATGCCTAGGCGGAAAAGAAGCAAGACTGCGGTGCAGTTCAAAAGCCTTCGACAGTAATCCGCTCAGAAGCAGCCGGTTTCTGAAGCCCACACAACTGCCAGACGAAAGAACACATCTAAGACATAACACCTCGCAATATCACCCGAGGGCTCATCATCAGCCTGTTGGCAGGGGGACCAGGGCACTGGCCTATGCATAATGCTTGAGAACCGTTCAAACGCGCGCAACAAGGTCGCCGACATGTGCATCAACTTCCAGAACTAGACCGCCTCCAATCCGCAAACCCCAAACCCAAAAAGATAGGCTCTAAACCTCAGGACAAACCTGCAATACGTTTAACGCTCCGAAAAACCCAAGGACTCGACTAGAGTGACTAGAGCCTGAACCCGGCCGAGGTGCTGCCACCACACGAGGAGGGACACCAACTGGGCGAAAGTGCTCCAGACATCAATGAAGTACCTGAGAGCTGCCGACCGTGACCGTGCGAGCTGCGAGCTTTCTATCGGCGTGAGGCGGAAAATTGCACATTCAGGCCCAGCTGCGCTGGCTCCAAGACGGTCCATACGTACAGCGCAACGGCTCTGAACACAGCACTGTCCTTGAACACCGAGACGAGCTGGTCCTGAGGAAGCGCGTTCATGGCTTGCAGGATGCTGATGTTGATGATGTTCCTTGCTTCTTCACGTCTCAAGTCTCAACCGAGTTGTACAAACAACAAAAAACATTGCAGCCATCTTTCCCAAAAACTGATGTCTGGCAGGAAACGGCGTCCGCAGCACCGAGATATTGCAAAACAAGGCTTGGCGCTGATCCGGCAGCACAATGCTTTTCGCAACTTCCCAGAATGTGCGGAAAAAGCCACAAATGTGCATGCTTTCCTTCACCATCAACACATCACGCAGATTCTTCTGATTGGTTGGTGGTGGCGCAAGCTCGTCAGCAAACGAAGTGGCACAGTTCCAGACCATGGTGTCCACATAAGCATTGTAGTGCTGTTCATGCTTCTGGAAAAGGCACGAGGCTCTGAGCGGGTAACGGCGATGATCACTCACCTTGGGCTGTGCGAGGCTCTCGTCGCACAGCTTCGCAGCTGCTGCCGGGGCCCTTCCAATCAAATCAGAAAGCATTTGCATGAAGTCGCAGTAATCTTTAGAACCAGGACTGTGGCATGCCCGGTCGATGGCATCCAAAAATTTTCTCCTTGATTCATCGTCTCTTAGGATTTCCTGCACCAGAATCTCGATCCTCATGCCGCTTGTTTGCTGAAGCACACTGCCATTTGCCATGTTCTGAGGCTGTTTGTCCGCGACGTGGCGGGCGAGCGGTCGGGCATTCTCCACCAGAAAGGAGGCCAACTCGTTCGGACAGTCGCCCAACTGGGCTCCCAGAGAGATCAGTTTGCTCACAAGTCGGTTTCCCAAGGTCGTAGCTGCCAGAGCCAGTACGTTGCAGCCTGCAGCCTCTTGGTTCACAGTCAACGGGGAGGAATCTGGATACCATCCGAAACTGTCGACATCCAGGGCCAACTCCGGTTCCATGCCGTCTTTCGCCTCCCTCCCCTTCAGCAGCTCCTCTATCATTTTCTCTTGGCCCCGCCAAACAGCAATCCAAAGCGGATTTCCGGAAGGGAAAAAATTTTGGACACTCGGTCGGGTGACGTCTGCCTGACACTCCAAAAGGAACGAAACCGTCTCCTTGCTGTGGCCTGCCAAGCAGAGGATGGGAAACTGGCCCAGTCCACAGTGGGCACCAATGGGAAACATCGCGTACCGGGCATTAGCCTGGGCCCCGCAATGCAGCAGCGCTTGGATACGGCTGCGGTGGTCCTTGGCGACCAGCTGGTCGAACTCGTCCTGTTCACTTTGCTCTAGAAGGAACATGAGGACGGGACCGCACAGAAGCTTGTTCTTCTTCGCAGACCTGTAAGCCACCGGAGCATTCAGTGATGCTTTCAGCAGCTCGCTGCCCACCGCATGCCTCACCTTGTCCAAAGTCTGTTGCAGTCCTTTGTCCCTTCTCTTCGCTGCCTTCCAGACCCCTGCTGCAAGGCCAAGGAGCAGCGGTGGGCTTGCTTGCTGCTCAACCGACAGGTATCCATCTTCACCATTGAGCTTCGGAAATCCCGCCATGGGGGCTTCCGGGGAAAAAAGGTGTGAAAGCTCCAGGTCTCGCAGCCTCTCTGGGCTACCGTCCCTGACAAGGGCCAAAACTGCGTCGATAACCAGCTCTGTCAGAAACTCCACCATCGCATCTGCTCCATGCTTTGCCCACAAGGAGCCTGTCGCGGGATGATTGAAGCTGTCTCCGGCTTTCTGTCGTGCCTCCATGAAGCACCGTATAAAACGCTCTCTCCAGTACTGCTTCGCTTCGCCCAAAGCCATCTCTGAGGAGGGGAGGTGAAAATCCGGCTTGCAGTGGTCACGGATGTCGCTGCCACAATGCAAGTCCACTGACCGCACACAGGGCCACCGAGCGTCACCAGTCAGCTCCACGTGCACCTTGAAACTTGGAAGGCCTTTGAACTTGAACACCACGGGCTCTCCGATCTGATCCTCCTGGACTGTACAAGAACTGGAATACTTGAGTACCCTAAATTGTTGCATCCACAGCGCAACTGACCTGTTCTCTCAAGTCTTGCACAGGCCTTGTCGTCGCTCTGCTTCGAGCCTTTCTCCTCCCAAGGCTTGCAAAGCGGGACATGTCCGCGGCACCACAGCCCCCCCACCTCCATTATTGCATCTGCAACGAAGAATAAGTGGACGTGTTTTTATCAAGTCTTCCACCAGCCTTGTCATCGCTCAGCTTGGAGCATTTCTCCTTCCAGAGCTTGCAGAGTGGCAAACACCCGTGCATGTCAACCCAAAGCATGTAAATCCGCCTTGGCCAGCGAAGGCAGCAATGAGAGGAGGCCCAGCTCCTCGACCACACGGCTCAAGAGACGCGGCCTGGATGGAGCAACAAAGGCGAAGCAGAACAAAGCAGTGGCATGCTGGCAGCTGCATCAGCAGGAGGAGTAGCACTTTTGTTTCTGGCAGCCGGAGCAGCAGCTGCTCGAGTACTAGTACCGGTAATACCTATTTTTCGAACGCTACAAGCAGTAGCAGTGGCAGTGGCAGTACCACCAGCACTAGCACTAGCACCAGCAGTAGCAGCAGCCGGAACAGGAGCAGGAGCAGCAGCAGCAGCAGGAGGAGGAGTAGTAGTAGTAGGAGGAGTAGTAGTAGTAGTAGTAGTAGTAGTAGTGGTAGTAGTAGTAGTAGTAGTCGCCGTCGTCGTCGTAGAAGTCGTAGAAGTCGTAGAAGTCGTAGAAGTCGTAGAAGTCGTAGAAGTCGTAGAAGTCGTAGAAGTCGTAGAAGTCGTAGAAGTCGTAGAAGTCGTAGAAGTCGTAGAAGTCGTGGTGGTGGTGCTTGCCGGTGGTGGTACTTGTAGTTGAAGTTGTTGTTGTTGGATTAGAAGTAGTAGTAGTAGTAGTAGTAGTAGTAGTAGTAGTAGTAGCAATAATAATAATAGTAGTAGTAGTAGTAGTAGTAGTAGTCGAGAGCAGTAGCAGTAGCACCAGTCGCAGGAGTGGCGCATCCGCAACCACAGCTGTGGCAGTGCCAGCGGTAGCAGCATTGACTGCAGCAGCAGCAGCAGCGGTAGTAGCAGTAGCAGTAGCAACGGCAGCGGTAGCTGCACCAGCTGCAGCAGCAGCAGCAGGTGTTGTTTTGCAGCTAACGTTGTAGCGTCAGCAGCAAGAGCATTGTTGTAGTAGTAGTCGTCATCGTCATCGTTGCCGCCTCCGTTGTAGTGACACCGGTGGTAGCAACTCGGCAAGAAACCAGTGTCTGCAACCTGAAACATACTGCACAAACAGTCTCCTGATGATGTCATGAAGGCACATCATGTATCAGTGTCACACACACACACACAAAGACACGAATTTGAAAAATATCTGAGTTGCCGCATCACCAACCAGAACGGCAGCACTTGCAGCGGTAGCCGCGATGATGCCAAAAGAAGCATGCTCATCAACATCATCGCAAGAACAAAAAATACGCAGCAGGAATGACAACAGTAGCTATCATAACTGCAACTGGTGTTGCGTACGATGTGCTTCTTGTCGCCCCTTCTTGAAGCATCGCAAGCTATTTACTACTGGACACGCCTGTCGAGGCCAAGAGGGCGAAGCCACTCTACCAACGGCGGATTCAACCGCAGCTCCTTATCGTTCGAACAACAATTTTGTGCTTGACAAGAACAAAAACGATGCTCGAACATGATGTCCGTGCCCTCACTATGCTGCCACTGCCAGTGACGCGGCAATGACTAAAACCCCCGAACCTTTGACTACAGAATCATGGCTGGCTTCATCATTTCGATGGGGACGGTGGGACTGAACAAGTCACATGCCCGCAGTCCGCTTCAAGCTACAGGCACTGAGTCCACAAATTGCACCCATCCCGAAGTAAAGTCGATTCCTCAAGCAAGTCATGCCGACCAGCTTCCACGTCTGGCTCAGCACTGCCGTCTTGATTCAGCAGCTGAGCTGGCACTTCCTGCAAATTAAGTTCGCTATCAATTTGCAACCAGTGTCCTATGCAGACACCACACACGCGGGGCCACAGCACGTACAAACACTTCAGGAGGTTCCGTTGTGTTCAAACTGCAGGCAAGCAAACGAAATGGACACCAGGACCTGGGTCTTTCAACAGCATGCTGCCTGCCTGCTTTGACAAACGTTTCTTGTTCTTGGCCCCCATCGAACTCGGCGCACACCATGGCACCGAGTCCCAAAAATGCTAAATCAGTCGAACGCTTTGCTAGTTGATACACGGCTGCATGCTTTGTTCTCTTGAGGCTATGGATCTTTGCAGGATGTAGGGCTAACCAATGAGTCAAACAAACGGCTTTGGTTCCAAAGCACGTTTTAGAACCATGAAGAGGAAATCGAAACCAACTTCGCGTGGTCGTAAACGGTCCGAAATCAGGAAACAAGCATCCCATTTGCTTGGGAAGCGCAAAGGTGGTTGTCAATGGCTTTTCTAAGGGGAAGATTCAAAAGGAGCCGTGCATTTGGAGGCAAATCAAGCAACACTCCGCATGTTTTTGAGCGCGTCTTTTGGTCGAAAGCGCAGCTGCAACTGCATGGGGACACATGCATAAAGCATGTTCCGGTACGTCCACACCGCGCAACACAAAAGGCTACGTTACATGCAATGTGAAGTGACTATGCTGGAAGGTGTCAAGCTCACAAGCACACACACACACATCAAAGTACAGCAACTACAGGCTCCAAGTGGGAACTTGGAAAGCAAGCTAGGGCCAGGGTTGATTCAACAGCATGCTCACACAGGCTGCCGAAAGGCAGGCTTCAAAAGACACGGCTCATTAAAATGATGCAAACCACATAAATCTTTGTTTGGCAAAACCGTGAAACAACTGCTCAACCAAGTCAAGACGAGTGCCTTGCTGCGAAGGCTGCAGCAGGCGGACTTAGTCAACCGACGCTGTTCAGCATTTAAACAAATTGTCCTAATCATAATCAAAACTTCGCACTCTCAGCAGCAGGCCGAGGGCAGAGAGGGTGATCCAAAACTGCGACGGCAAGGAGGCGGAGCCCCCAAGTCCAGCCAGACGACCCCAAAGCCGTTTCTGACAGAGCAGAAACAGACACAAGTGTCTGGTCTTGCGGCCAGGCTGCGGCCACATCCGGCCACAAGAGGCCACATAAATGTGGTTTCGTGCCACAGGCCACAACGGACCAAGAACATGTGATTGTTTTCGGGCAGAGCGCTGAAGATCTTTTTTTTGAAACCGTAAACGAGCAGTCAGAAAGTGGAAGAGCTCCAAGTGACCTCCGCAGCATGCTCATACTGTCGTCTTGAGAGCCAGCAGAAAGCACGTGTGGCGTTTGGTGCCTTGACTTGGTGGCTCACTTGGTGCCCACACTTGGTGCCTTTGACTTGGTCTTCAGTCTTCACTTGTGCCTCACTTGGTGCCTGCACTTGGTGAACCTCACTTGGTCCCTTCATTGGTGCCTTCACTTGATCCCTTTGGTGCCTTCACTTGGTGCCGTCGAAATGTCCATTGGGCAAGAAGGCGACCGAGCTTTCGATTGCGAATGCGCAACAGACTGCCCTTTGAAGTTGCTGTCGTGTCCGACACAAACTAACAGCGGGGAAGCGATTGACTCCTCCGCAACGGCAACATCACCGTGTGACGACAAGGCTGGCTCACGGGCCGGCTGCCCGAGTGCGCCAAGCATTGTCAGGAAGGACGTGTGGCATGGCGGCCGCGATCCCGGCTCCACCTTTGCGAGGGAGCTGCCACGATTGGCAGCCCAGTTGGCCGGGTCAAACCTTGCCCTCAACGGTTCAAGGCTCACAGGGGTGCCTAGGGTTCTTAAACTCAGAGAACGAAAGGCTTTCTTGGCAAGACACGGAGGCACCATGAAATTCCGAACATGCCCTGAAGGGTGAGGTTGGCGGTTGGTCCAAGGGTTCCGCCAGCAGAAGGAAGCGCACAGCCTCAGCAAGCGACAGATTGCCAACATCCGCCTTAAGGTGGCCGAGAAGTCGGACCATCGACTGTCTCGGCAGAGTATGGCTCGCTTGAAGGTACGTAGTGGCAAGAGAGCCCACACCTTCCCAAATGCCGGCGGAGGCCAGGACTTGAAGGGACTCAGCACTACCGTCCAGAATCGCCCCTTGGAGGATGTCCTTTTTTTCCCGAAAGCGTCGCGAAGGGTTCTTCCGTGCGGAGCCGGGTAGATGAGTACATAGATGACAGACATAGAACCAACTTACTTGACTCTATACCTTACTTGACTCTACACTTGATACTACATAGATGACAGACATAGAATCAACTTACTTGACTCTATACCTTACTTGACTCTACACTTGATACTTGACTCTACACTTGATACTTGACTCTATGTTATGCTATCTCTATACTTACTTACTTGCTTACGACTTACTTACTTACTTACTTCACTCTACTTACTTACTTCTCTATGCTTCTATGACTTACTCTCTACATCTCGGTATCTAATTCTCTCTTCTAAAGCCAGGGGTGGCACCGTCGTCGTCCATCGGGAATGCAACCCTTCACAGGGATTCGCCTCCTCAGGCGCCCAAACGCTAGGTAAAGTTACACATTTTAGGCGCCCGGCGCAACCCTTCCCAGCGATTCGCCTCCTCGAGCGCCCAAACGCTGGGTAAAGTGACACATTTTAGGCGCACCGCGCAACCCTTCACAGGGATTCGCCTCCTCGAGCGCCCAAACGCTAGGTAAAGTGACACATTTTAGGCGCACCGCGCAACCTTTCACAGGGATTGGAACTCTCGAGCGCCCAAACGCTAGGTAAAGTTACACATTTTAGGCGCGCCGCGCAACCCTTCACAGGGATTCGCCTCCTCGGGCGTTCAAACGCGAGGTAAAGTTACACATTTTAGGCGCGCCGCGCAACCCTTCACAGGGATTCGCCTCGTCGGGTGTTCAAACGCGAGGTAAAGTTACACATTTTGCGGGCGCCGTGCAACCCTTCACAGGGTTTGGGCGCAGCTCAACTGCATTTTGCAACCCTTCACAGGGATTGGCATTTTGCAACCCTTCACAGGGATTGGCATGGTCGAATGCACGAACGCGAGGTAAAGTTGCATTTTTTGATGTGCATTGAAATGAATTTTGCAACCCTTCACAGGGATTGGCGTGGTCGAGTGTTCGAACGCGAGGTAAAGTTGCAATTTTTTGATGTGCATTGAAATGAATTTTGCAACCCTTCACAGGGATTGGCGTGGTCGAGTGTTCGAACGCGAGGTAAAGTTGCAATTTTCTATGTGCATTGAAATGAATTTTGCAACCCTTCACACGGATTGGCGTGGTCGAGTGTTCGAACGCGAGGCAAAGTTGCATTTTTTGATGTGCATTGAGATGAATTTTGCAACCCTTCACAGGGATTGGCGTGGTCGAGTGTTCGAACGCGAGGTAAAGTTACAATTTTTGATGTGCATTGAAATGAATTTTGCAACCCTTCACACAGATTGGCGTTGTCGAGTGTTCGAACGCGAGGTAAAGTTATTACTTTTGATGTGCATTGAGGTGAAACTTGCAACCCTTCACAGAGATTGGCGTTGTCGAGTGTTCGAACTAGTACTAGTACTACTACTACCACTAACACTACTACAACTATTATTACTACTACTGCTACTACTACCACTACTACAAAAGAATACTACTACTACTACTACTACTACTACTACTACTGCTACTACTACTACAAGTGCGACGACTACTACTACTACTACTACCACTACTACTACCACTACTACTGCTACTGCTACTACTGCTACTGCTACTACTACTACTACTACTACTACTGCGTGGGGATTTGATCTTGGTGATGTTCTCTGTCGCTCACCCCACAAAGAGCTATATTGACTGTTGGCGTGGTTGCCCTCTACAGACTGGATCACTGTTACTTCCACTTCCACACACGCACTCCTATGCAGGCAGATCCGACGTTCGCTCGTTTTGCACACTCACGGCCGGCGGTGGATCGTCTGTGCACGGGATAGCTCTGTCCACTCGGAGAATCACAGAAGACTATAGCACTTTAGCTATGGGCAATGCTTTCTAGAGCTTGTGCTCATTCTTGAGCCAAATGTTGCATGGGCGGTCATACTGAAAGGATGGATAGGCATTGCGGTGTGCGTAGCACTACCACAAGCCTACTCCTAGAGACGAGGGACGCGTAGCGTGCCCCCTTCCCTTGCACTTTACACGGTCTTGCTCACAGCTCTTATAGTGACACCTTAGAACTTGATAAGGCATCGCAGTCCGTTCGCACCCCCCATGAGTTGCGTCTCCGACGCTGCTCACCCGGAAGCTGGCACGACAGGAATATTAGAAAATTGTTCCGCCGCAACTTTGACATATGGATCAGAGCTTTTGCATCCCAATTAGAGACGTTGTGACACTCATCTACGTCGGCAACGATCCCCTGAAATGGCAAACGAATCAGGCGTCACCGAAGAAAGAAGCATTCGCGATGGGATTCCACGTGCGAAGCGCAGAGGTCACAAGCTGGAAGATGAGGTAGATCATGTGTTGTCTCACCGCCATCTCCGCGTTGACGTAGGATCGCGTTCCCAGGGCCGGAGGTTCTCCTCTGGATACTGGCTCTTCTGCTTTCCTTTGTCCTTGCCTTTGTTTCGGCCTTTGCCGGCGATGTAGTCATGGTAAGAGTTGGCGTTCCAACCTCCATGTTGATCATCTCCGGTTCTCTCACGCCCTCCTGAAGGTCCCTTTGCCGAAGAAGCGCTTGCACGTTCCTCCGTAGTGACGGGCGTGTCCATGATGGAAGTACCACCCGGAGGGAGATATTCTTCGGCCGAGATGTGATGTAATGCTTCAGGACGTCGAACATTCGGATGTTGCTGTCTTTCAACTCTAGACTTGACCAATCTGTCCAAGAAGTGCGCTGGCATTTGCACGTTGTGGTCCACGAGCAGTCCAATGGTCTGGACGGAATAATCTGCATGAGTCAAGAGGATGCCGACCGGGTCGATGTACAGAAAGTCCGCCGGTCCAGTTGGCGTGTTTCGTAGTACCGAAAATTGTTGATGTCCTGTCACCATCGGGATAACTTCACATAGGACGTTTAGGCAACAAAAGTGCATTGCCTTCACGTCTTCATCCTTGTTACTCTTCAAGTACGTGGTTGGATTGAAGTTATCCCTGCCGATTCCCATCATGTTGGCTCCCCGTGTCAATAGCGAAAGCATCTGGTTCGTCCGGAAGCGCTTCAAAGTGTAAGTCACGTTGGGATCATACGACTTGAGGTTTTCAGGCTCCTTGGCAAAGCGAAGGATCTCCTCATCAGTCACATCCCTGCTCACACCTGTTTCTGTGTCCACTCCAGCCAAAGTCCCCCACTTTCCGAGCACATCATAGCGTTGGCCATGCGCGAAATTCTCTCTCATCTGAAACAGCGGCATAGTTGCCCACTTCGCGAATCCTGACCAAGCTTTGTAGATGGTTCTGCATACCACGAATGCCATGTACGAAAGAGCAGCCATGTTGGCGTCGATGCAATGGGCACTTCGTTTTCCGTGGTAGTAGGACGGCTGCATGGCGGTGCGGGCGATCTGCAGTTCAGGGTCGATGTTCAAGGACTGACCGGCAATGAGGACGGGACGTCGTTCCTGTGCCACCGCATCTGGTACTTCGTCATCAAAGTCCTCTCCTGGTTCCGTGTCCATTTCTTCATCAGGTTCCTGTTCTGGATCGTCATCACCAACGACGGATGGTTCTGGAATCCCTTCAGGTTCCGCAACCGATTCCGCTTCCATGGCTTCCTGTTCCTCGACGGTTGCCTCAGGTACTGCTGCTGCCGCAGCTTCCATTGTCTGAGCAATGAAGTCACTTGGGATCTCCGTAGGAGTCTCCCGTTGTGGAGTACCTTGGTAGTACCCGCAAGAAACGAATTGTGACCAGCAGGATGTACATCGAGAAAAGCATGCTGGAACAATGTTGTAGCACGCTGGGCATACCCTCATTCTCCTACCATCCTCATCTCTTCGTAGATCTTCGGGTCGCCAGTTCTTGATGACAAACTTAATGCCCTTGTCCATGTAGTGATGCCGAACCGTGTTCTCCCTGTGGGACTCCAAGACAGTGGTAAGGTCTCGCATTATCTGCTCCTTGCTTGTGTCATGGGGTCCAGGAGGCATCTCGCAAAGCAATTCCATGATTTTGCTTGGCGTTCGATATCTCTCGAATTCAGGAAGCAATGGAGATCCATTGTAGTCCAACACCATCTCTTTCTCCAATCGTTCATCATAGATCTTTTCCACCAGAGCGGAAGAATGTGTATCTTGAGGATTCGGGACGCAAAACCATACCTCCTTCACGAACTGGAACGATATCGTTCGACCAACGATGATGACACCGCTGTCAGTAATACGTCCACCTTCTCGGGCAAGGTCTGTCGAAGCGACATGGAGGACCACAAGTGGCATGTGTTTGGCTTGCGGCCCGTGTACCCGAGCTTTGGTAGTCGCGTTCCGGCTGTCGAACGGTGCGAACACCCCCCAGTAACTGTGGAGTCTGCCACCTCGGTTGTCCTGAAATCGACGCCGATGGTCGAAGTCCCCGTCAGGATCCTCCGAACCAGGCATGACGCCCTGCAGAACAATAGAATCCAAGTTGCGGCATGCTGTAGCGTGGAACGCGCCCCCGAGACGTGTCAAGAGGGTCATAGATGGAGATATTGCGAACCGGTCCTTGTCCAACTGAAGCAAATTGTTCTGGGGATCAGAGTGCGTAGAGTGACCACTTGTGGCCCGAACAGCCCATGGTTTCACCCAGCCGTTGCAAACGTTCAGGTACCTCTGATTGTGTCGGCAACGGTCGTTGTTCTGGATCTCTGTGATCTGATCTGGAACCGACACCAACATGTTCGAGTTCGCGGATCCAAGAGTCTCTGTGCCGGGGTTCTTCACTCTCACACCCAAGAACTGTAGCCGGATCTTGGCCTTGTGGCGCTTCGTGGCTGAAAGCATATTCCCCTGGAACAGTAGCTGCAGTCTCTCATTGTACACTCTCTTCCTTTGGTACTCGTCGGTCCTTGAGACCGCTTCGGTAATGCGTCTACTTTCGTGGGTCCATAGTTGCTCTTGCCTCACCAAGTCCTCGATCAGCACCCACCCTCCTTCATCACATCGAATAACGCTGTTGAATGCCACTTGGCACCTGTTGTCAAGCCATTCTGAACCTGGGCGCCTGGCAATTCTGTGGCGTAAGTCAGATTGAATGCAGGATAGCGCCCATTCTGCGTTCCTTCTTCGATGATGGGTGATGTTGCGAAGGACAACTTCATTCACGATGAAAAATCGGTTGTTGATGAAGCTTGCACCCTTGGTCGGGATCAGGTCAAGAATTCCGCATCGGATTGGCCTTCCGCCGCCGATGGATTCGTAGCCTGGGTTTGCCCATTCCTGAGTATTCTCATCATACCCAAAGTTTGGACGATCTCCTCGTTGAGGCAGTCGTCGGTCACGATGGTCCGAAAGCTGCTCAATGAGATCCACCACCCGCTGACTGTTCTCGGGTCCCATGTCCCGTAGCGGCACACCACAAGCGTCATGTAAGCCTCGACGGTTTTCCACTTCCGTGCATAGGTTGTGCTTGTTCTCGTAACGAATCAAGACCACATCACCCCGAACGGCTTCGCCTCCGCGTCGCGGTCGGGCTTTGGCCTTGGGTCGTCGGTCCGAGGAAGCAACACTCACATGGTCTCTGGTATCAACGTGCATTGGCTCCGCTTGTTGTGTAGGTGGTCGACGTGGATAGCGAAGAAGACTGTCCTTGATGATCTGAACGCTTCGAAGTACCAGATCTCGGGTTGCAGCATTTTCCGTGCAATCGGACAGATGATGTGATTCACTGCCACAAGCAATGCAGAACGTGAAGCTATTGCTCCCGACCGACATTTCGCCCTGAGCAAGTATTCCCACATAGTCCTGAAGCTGTGCGACGAGTCCCTCACGAATCATCTGCCTGGGATCAGGCTCTTCAGCACCCTGTTCTTCTTCAGGTTGTGCATCCACATCAACGTCCTGTGTATGTATTGGTGGTGCAACTGAAACCCCTGGATCGCCCGTGACGTTGTCAGCGGCCTGTGTCTCGTCGGTCCTTGCAATTTCTACGGGGTAGACATCACCATCGACGATCACAGTGAAATCATACACGAGGTCAGCGGACAAGTTGTTGACGATCTCAGCGACTTGTTCATTCTTCTTGGGCGGTGTCCTCTTGCGTGGGGAGTCAACCGTGATAAGCTCGATAGCCTCGGCCGACGCATAGCGGAAGAATGATATTTCGATCCCCCTCACGCACGCATTTGCCCCTTCAAGACCACCCCAATTCGGGAAATGATTTGGATACCTCATCGCAATTGTAAGAAGCCCGAGTGCCAGCTCTAATGTGTCGCCCAAGAGTTCCTCCTTAGGCAAAGCTGACCCTCTGTAGCATTCTTGACGCTCTTCCGGAGTCAAAAGCATTCTCATGAAACCAGCATAAGCGCAGTTCCCGGCATCGTAGTAGCAGATGTAGCAGGTCTTCCCTTCGGAATCGCATCCTCTGTCCCATGCCAACTGTTTGGCTTTTCCCCATGCCGCGTACTCGATGGCCTGACTGGCTGTAATCCGGAGACCACCGTAGTGAGAAACCGTTTTGCCTATGTCTTCGTAGGTCACTTCCGCACATGCTTTGAGGAACTCCTTGATGTCCTGGCGAGGGTCCACAAATTGAAGCCTCAGGTCATAGAGGTGCTTTGCGCACGCCAAGGTGTATTTCTGGGACGCGACTAGGTCGTTGAAGGAGTTGATGAGATGCTGCACCTTCAAAGCTGAGGTGTGTGCGCATCCAATGCAGTGTCCAGGATACCCGTTTCCCGTTGGCTTGAAGAAGGCTTGTGCGTAGCACTCAGCCAATTTCATAGCGTCACAGCCTGGGCAATAGAACGCTCTCCCTTTGACGTAGCCAGTGTTTGCGGTCGCGTAGGCGTCGATCCGGAACCAGTAGTGCCTGTTGTCGTAGTAGGCTTCGGGAACGGTCATGGCGATATCAAAGTCCTGCCAAGTAACCGCGGACGACTCAGCAACTGTATCGCCCTGGGCACCGGACCTGATTTGCTGCTGCTGTTCTCCCGTGAACCATGTCTGCGAAATCTTTGTGGACGTGGTGACTTCACTCTTGTCCTCCCAGATCTCGACGAGCGACGGGTGAGCAACTGTGTCAATGCGGACACTTTCGTCCCATGAGCGGATTCTCGATGCCTCGACGAAGCACGCTGATACCATCTTCTCGCTGAACAGTTGCTTCTCATAGATAGCGTAGCCCAATTTGAACCTGACCCGAGAGTCCGGTGCTGGCAGCTTCTCGGCTGACAGCAAATGCACGCTTGACGACGAATGCTTCATCTGGCTGTACATTCTCGACCAAAACGAAGATCCATGAATCACCACGCATGCTCGGGCCCGCAACTCCAGTTCAATGTACATTCCCAGCGCGTGGAAACCGTTGAACATAGAAGCCTTATGGAGAAGGTAGTTGCTAGCTGCTCCAACGAACCGTAGGTCGTGGTTGATGTTGACAATTGGAGGGCGCGTGGTACGCTTCCCTGCTGCGATGATAGGGTCAACGTACGTTTCCTTGAGCTGTTGCTGCAATCTGACACGGATTGCCGCTCCGTCACCGACGTCACTCATCGGAAAGGACGTATTCTCGATGAGGATTGCTTGGAGAGACAGATGGTAATGCAACGTGACGGTTGCGATTTGCTCTTCGGATAAGCCGTCCAATGTGGCATTCACCGATTCCAATGACCCTTTCGTAACTTGGAAATTGTAATTTGCACCTGTGGTGATCGACGGGCTCACAATGTGAGTCTCGCTCCATCCATGCATGCTGAGGTTTTCTCTCAGCGTGTGCGTTGATCCTCTGGTATTCGCGATGATGTCAAAGTCCTGAACGAGGATTGTGCACTGAGAGCGCATAGTCACGGCATCGGGTTTGCCACCCATACCCAAACTATTGCGAAATCCATTCAGCGTGTTCATGGTGTTGACTCTTGCCTCTTCCGGAACGGAATCACTCTCGACAAGGTCGCGATCCGCCTCGATCATCACTGCCGAGGTAAGCATTGGAGGAGAAGGAAGATGCACGCATGACACCAACGCCAGCGCATGGTATAGTCGTGAGTACATCCGAAGCCACGCCTTTGTGCTCAGCTTCACGTAGACCTTCAGGTTGAGACCTTTGTCATCACTTTGGGAAACGGAACGAATCCTTGCCAAATAGGTCACCAGTCTTCTGACGTAATGCTGAACAGGCGTGGTCCCCACGTCGTGGTTGGCCACAAACTTTGGCGTCTCGTCAATGGTAGCCGGGTACTCGTCGCGATCACGGATCGTCGCCAGCAAAGCAGAGCGACAGCCCTTCTCAATGATGTTGACATAGTGACACCAGCTTTCCTGAGCGCCAGCAGGGATCGGAGCTTCCTCCCACGCCGGTTGCGTTGGTTCCTCTTCCGGTTGTGGAGGCTGTTGTTGTGGAGGAGGTGCTGCAGAAGATGACGATGCCGATGCCGTTGCCTCGTCCGTCCTTGCCCTCTTTGGTCCGTGGCTTGGAGTGGCTCGAGGCTCTGCGGCAGAGTCCCGCGCTTGCTCCGGCGTTCTTCCATGCTCAGGGTGCACGATTCCTTCCGGTTCGAGATTGCTTGCCGTAGGCATCGCAACTCTTCCCGACGCGTAGACCCAGTTAGGATGCCGTTGAAGATTGGGCGGAAATAGGCCATCATCTTGCATTAGCGGACTCGGTGCTCTCATCTGTTGGAATTCAGCTTCCCATATGCCCAAGGTGGCACGTTTGGTGGAGCAGTCAGCCACGTATCCGGATTCAACTCCGCATTGGTTCCAGGCGTAGCCACGGAACGTCTCCGGCAACTGGAAACCGTTCTTGTCTTGAGCTGCACATACGGCCTCCACATGGTGCTTAAGGAAAGCATACGTGGTATAGTCGGAGTCGGGGAGCACCTCGGTAGTCCATCGGTAGTGCGGGAGCCCACTGTGCGGATCTACCCACGATACATAGGAATGAAGCACATAGAGACATATGCTGAACGCCTGGAGCGAATTCATCGCAAAGGCGAGCGGATGTCCCATGCCCTGAGGCATTGTGCGCATCATCAAAGCCAGCTGGTGGACATTGATCGGCGCAGCGCCGTCGCTGCTCGCTGCACATTCCTGGTTGTAGGTTCGAAGCCCATACCCAGTATGCTTTGCAAACATGTACATCAGCTTGCACACCCTGCGTAACGTAGGCTCTCCCAACAAGTCGGATTGGTCGGGTGCTCTGCCTGACATAGGCAACTTGTGGTAGTAGTCCTGGTTCACCGTATACCATTGCTGAATTCTCGTATCTGTCACGGCCTGGTAAGGTGTCTCCACGGAGTTGATGAGGACGGCGAGATTGTAGTAGACATCCGCATTGACGATGTTCCTGGTCGCGGTGTTCAAATCGAACCGAACTTGTTGTCTTTCTTGTTCCAGTTCAACCACAGCCAGCTTTGCATCATCACGGATCACTTCCTCATCCACCATAAACCTTGTGATGGCATGGAACTTCCCTCCGTAATCAGCAACAACGTGCTTGAGGCCTCCACCAAATTTGATGACCATGGCGAGGATCTCCCCATAAGGTTTGTTCATGTACTCCTCCGGGGCGGCAAATAAGCAAGCCTTGAGGATTTCTCGAACTCGAATGGAAGGGTCCCCTCCTGACGACAGATTTGCGCACGTGAACAGCAAGACCAGCGGAGGTGCTTTGAATGCTGCCCACGTGCGGATGAGATCGTTGTCGACCACTTTGTCTTTCGTAATCTTTGGCGGGAGCGGTACGCTCTGCGACGAATCCTCAGAGTACATCTGCAGAAACGTGTGGAACTTCATGAACGTCCGCATCATCCCACCAGGTGGGAAAACTTCTTCATGGGCCACTCCTTCGAAGGACAGTTCATAGGCATTGTAGCTTTCTTCCATGGCTCGGGAACCGGTCCTTCCTCCGTGGGAGAGAAGTACCTACCCCTATACGACTTCACGGTTCCAGGTACTCTGTAAGAGACACCCTTCCCCGATCCGTCAGGTCAGACCTTAGTTGTTCCTTAGTCGGGGCTGTCTAATAGCCCCTCCATCAGCGTTAACACACTGACGTTGCTGCCATGCAATGTCCTCAGATTCATGTGCGTCATGACTGAAACTAGCATGAGCTCGAACAAGGCTGCGAACATTCTTCGCAATTGACCGCCATGACACATCAATGCACTGCGACAAGCTGTTCTCCGCTTCATGGTCCAAGCAACCAGACAATTTCACCATCAAACAATCCGCCTCAGGCATGTTAGAGAACATGATCCTGCGTCCACCACCATCGCCACCAGCACCAACATGACCATCAATCTTAACCTTCGTCACCTTGCCACTTGAAACAAGAGCATGCAACTCTGGCCAAGACCAACATGAACATGAAGAAGGCATGTCAAGCGAAAAATAGACGTCGGAAAATTCCGCACACTTCTTCAGCAGGCGTTTGAGAGATTTCAAGACACTTCTGAAAACCTTGTACTTCCCACCGGAACGTTTCTCACCCCCCACGCAAGCCCCTTCGCTACCTCCAGGACTGGCACCTGATCGCAAAAGCGATGCCACAAACAGCACAGGTGTGCGCAGGTCATTCCGGCACGACTTCTTCATTGCACCGACAAGGCTATCCTCGTCGGCATTGGAGCCAATCAGCTCTTTACACGTAATGCGAGCGCATCCCTTAGTGGACTTGGACACGGCGTAGCCATTGCCCATGCCACAAAGGTCAACAATTATGCGGTCAGGCTTTCGTCCTCCGGCCTTCGACGGCATTGCTACCAATTTCCCATCGCCCGTTGCCTGAAATTTCAAGGTCTTAAGCAATCTCCTGGAAATTTGGCTGGTTAACTCGCACTTATCAGATCGACCCTTAGCGTCCGCATCAGTCATGTGCAAATGTTTGGCTGAGCACATGTCGGACGACTTAGGATGCAACGCGACGCTTGCGGCAAAGTACTCCCATTCATCCTTGCAGTAGCCGAGCTCGACGGCGGTTCCGGGAGATACAGGATCTCGAAAGATATAACGTTGCCCGTGAGTACATCCTTGGATCTTGATGCTCTTCCACACGGCGTCTTCCTGAAGTCCCTTGTACTGCTTGGTTTCCTGAACTTGTACGCGAGGAGGCACCTCAATGATGACTTGGTTTCCCCACGATGCCGCTCTGCGCGCAATTCTTTGGACGACCTCCCCCCCCAATGGGTAGTCCGTCCGCAATTTGGCCCTTTCAGGGTTGTTGGCGATTTTCCGACTCAGCCACGAATTCTTGCCCAACACCCCTGCACCGATGAAGATCACGGAGTTAGGGTTGTTTTTCCTTGCTTCCACCACATCGAAGAGGTAGGAGCACATGGCGTCGTCAACTTCTCGCCCCATACTCAGAACATTCACTTGCAACCCAGGGTCGTAGTGAGAATCGGGAGCATGCTGCGCAACGCAGTCCTTGCCAGGAGCATACTCATTCCACCAGTTCTCCTCATCGATTCATACCAATGTCCACACCGTCACTGCCTTTGGAGCATCTTTGATAGTGATACGGTATTTCCAACGGCTGTAAGGATTTTTGTAAGTATGGACCAACCCTCCGTCGTGGTCGAGGAATTGGATCACCAAGCCCTCCTTGGGTTTGTTTTCGGCGAACTCAACCACGTGAGGCACAATTGCTCCTTCATACCCTCGATATTCCCTTTTCTGTTCGGCCGCATCATGCCATACATCCTCGTACACTGACGACCATTGGTCATAGCCGAATTGGGAGGCTTGACTTTTGGACAGGCCGTTGAAACAAAGAGGTAATGTAAAGCCCTGGTACCCCCCATGGATGGCACGCGCCAGCGTGACAACCACCGCACGCCACTTGGCGGGCAGGGCGCACATAAGACTGGCCCAACGGCGGGGCAGGAGGAGGCAGAAACGGCGGCGCAAGGACCTCCGAACTAGCGGCCGGTCGCAAACTGCCCCGTACAGGATGGTACTGAAACACAGCACGCTCCACGTAGCGGTCAAACTTGCCAGGTTGCATGATCAAGGATGGCAGCACGGTCCTCCATTTGGCGCCACTGCCCTTCACGAAGAATCCAGGTCGACCGAAGGTAACGACCAGGCGGCAACGCGGAAGGCGGCCCCCGCAACATGCGCGGTAACTTGACAACCAGGATGGGGTCCACACTGTCATGTTCTTGCAAGCCCTCCTTACTGGACAAACCAGCGCGATACAACACCTGAGGGAGGATCGGCGTCTGCGTGTAAGGAAAACAGGGCACCTCGCTCTTGAACGAGTAGTGCTGCTGACCCTTCTCATCCGTGCTCTGGGTATGAGTAGGGCGCATCAGATCCATAATCTCTTGGGAGCCGATGATGGCCGGCGGAAAAATGTTGATGAGTTGACACGCATGTGTCCAGGATACGGAATCCTTGAACGATTTGGTGTGTATGTCCACCGACATCTTGGCAGTGACCTCATAAGCAAGAGAAACGTAGCCCTCTTGAAAGATGGAGTGCATCCAGCCAATGCAGATGCCGTGGGTACGCTCCAAATGACGCATTGTCGGATTCTTGCCCGCGCGAATCACCCCGATCATGGTCTGGTTGTCGTCATAGAAGACGAAGTTGGGGTCTTGACCTCCAAGCTGCTGCCACAACGTGATAGCAGGCAATCCAAGACGTGACATGGCAAAGTCGGCCGCGACAATCTTGGCCTCAGGTGTGGAGTGACTCAAGCACCCCGCCTTTTGCTAAGTCCCGCCAAGGGAAATCTTGTGTGAGAACCTTGAATGTGCAAGTGAGCACCGGAGGTAGATTTCAAACTTTCTCCACAACCTGCATAGTCCGCATCCGCAAACAGTCCGATGGACGAGTCCTCCAAGGAGTTCCCGACCCATCCAATCATCATGTGATGTTTGGACTGGTGCACATAGGCCATGAGATGATGAAGAAGAGCATCCTCCTTCTTGGTCCATTTCGTGATCTTGCGTGCGAGGTTGTTGATGCTTCGCAGAAGATCAAAGCGGCAAATGCGCGCGGCATAAAGCAACTTCATGAGAATGCTCGCTGCCTGCGGGGCAAGTGCACCGCGATTAGCCTCGTTGACTTCCTCTTCCTCTGGCGCCTTGGGAATGGGTGGAGGCGGAATAAGCCGACCATCCTTGTCAACAGGCATGGTGTGTCCACACCACGTGCATCGATGGCTTTTACCTGACTGTGCCGGAGCGCGAGCTGGGTGATTCTTAGTCTCCTCAGCCGGACTCGGCGATGGTACCGTCTTGAATTTTGTCGGATCGAACCCAGTCACGTCGCAGTACTTCTTGACTGTCATGTCCAGGTACGTCTCCATGTCGTAGGTAACGGTCTGCACCTTCGTTTTGTCATGCAACGTTGCCTCGCCCTTGGAGATGCGACAACCTAGATACAAACCTAGTGGCGTTTCTTCTTCTAATCGAAGTTCTCGGCGCAGCATGTCCCAGCCCTTAGGCAGATTCTCTTTGGGCCCGGCCATCTTGAGATCATCCACGTAGATGACGAGTAAGAGCTTCATTTGCGGGTGGAAATACAATGATGGCCATTCGTCGCCAATCGGCTTGAATCCTACTTTCTGTACCGCGGTATGGCAATGTTGTTCCCACATGGTACCTGCATCAGGATGTCCATATAGAGCTTTGATCAAGCGACATACAGGTCTACGGAATTTGTGCCGTTTCGCAGATGGATGCCAGGCTTCATCAGGCAGTTCAACCCAACAGGGAGTGCCCGATAACCTCGCCTGAATGTATGCTTGGATAGCATCCGCCATCTGAACATCGCTGCCAGGAAGACATCCATAGTAATCTGCCCACCGTGAGGCATCAAACGTGGCCGGGGAATTCCCCAAATCCTGAAACAATGCGGCTTCCATATTCTGATCTTTGACCTGATCACCGAGTAGTACGCCTCGCCCTTTGAACTTCCTGGCAGGATTTTCCTCCTTGAGCTGATAGTTCTTCTCATATATTAGTCCATGTACTCGCGCCATATGTACCTTCTCACCTTTCTTCTTTGCCTCGGCAACGACATCGTCAAATTCACGCGTAGTTGAGAAATCAAACACCTCTTGGTCCCACAATCCCTTCCATTCTTTCATGAAAGCTTCCATGGCCTTGGGGTTGTTGACCATCTCTTTGCGTGTGACGGGTCGAGTGACCATGGCATTGAAGCATGATCCTCCTGCGTGATTCTTTTCCCGATGTACGTTTCTGTGAGAAGTCGTACACGGCATAGATGGAATCCAGTTATCATCCATGACCATATGTGCCGGGACGGCCGGCACGACATCTGCCAAGAATTGTTCCCAGGACCACCCATCGTCGTCGTCAATGGACACGTTAAGTTGCAGATCAATTTCTTCACATGGAACGATCTTGGGAAAGATCATGTTGTCCAAAACTTTGGTGACTATCTTCTTTCCTATCGCGGCTTTCTTCCGGTCCTTCTTGGCAACTCGAGCTTTGTCTCGCTTTTCTTTCTTGTACGCTGCCTTCTTCTCTGCTTCACTCAGTTTCTTCCATGCTTCCGGAGAATAGGAATGGATAGGTCGTCGTGTAGGAAGAGTTCGTCGACCGTCGCTTCGGATCTTGTACGGGACTCCCCTTTTATCGATCTTGCAGGCTTCACCATCGTCAGTGAGGTATACAATGCCGTCCCCTTTCTTCCCTGTACTCCAATGCTCGATCTCTTCAGGAGCCAACTTCTTTTCCTTCAAGATCTTGATGATCTCTCCAGGTTCTTCAATGTCTCCTTCAGGGATGAGTCTACCGGTTGGACCGACTTCGCGGAGCGATCGCCGATCTTCCCCAGTAACCTTTGGTTCAGAAAGAGGCGGTGCTGCACGTAGACCTAGCTCTTCGTCTAGTTCATCGAGTCTTTTGTCTCCTATGGCATCAATGGCTTCATGTTCTGCTGAGGTCACTGCCAGACTAGATCATCACCAGTGTCCACTGGTGCTGCACATGCTGCCTTCCATAACTCAGAAGGGCATATGTATATATATATATATATATATACATGTGTGTGTATGTAACTGTATGTATGTATACATGCTAAGTTGAAGACTTCACCAGACGGTTCCGTCTCAATGTCAGACGGATCTATGTCCTGCAAATCAGGGTCCTCTCCGGGATCCGGTGGAGGAAGTAGACCGTCTTGATCATCATCATCCCCGTTGCCATCATCTCCTCCAGGCGGACCGTCATCTCCGTCATCGACGTCTTTTATCTCCTTGCCAGCGAGGTCAACATTGTCCCTGAGTCCCTCAATGGTTGAGTTCATCCTTTCGTACTCGGCTTTCAGGGGAAATGTAATCTCCTCTGGGAAGTAGATAACCTCTGTCTCGTACGGTCTCATCAACTTCCTGGGAACAGATGCGTCCATCGACAAGTTCGCATTGGCAAATTCCTTCATATCCCATACGCGATACTTCTTGGACCATCCTTGACCAGCAGTGATGATGTATCCGGCGAAAATGCCTGGGATCCCCTTTGGATCGAACTTGTTGCCATATGTCTTCGGCCTTGTATCCGTCGGCTTGAAGAAGACTTTGGCCCCAAATGGTATGGCTTTTCCCTCGAAGTCCTTTCCAGTCATTCGTTTCCATGCTGAATCACCATCGCCCTCCACATCTTCAATGTTTAGATTCTGCATCACGCAATTCAGCGCAAAGGACCAGTATTGGCGGGTAATCCGGCGTGTAGCATGGATGCGGCGACCGTGTTGATCACTTCTTGATTTGATCGTTCAGCGAGTGAATTGTTACTGGGTTTCCCTGGAAGGGAATGATCGATCACGATCTTCAACTGCGCCATGGCTGAATCGAACTCTGGCGCTTCATCACTGTATGCCATATGAATCTTGCGTCTCCCCATTAAGCGTCTGATGGCCATGACAACCTCGTCAGTATTCCTTGAGGCCGTGGGGATCGCTGCGATCATCTTGGTGGCGATGTCTCTGATGACTAGAACTTCACGTGCTCCGTCATCGATTCCGATGCCTGCTTCGGCGGCTTTGCGCATGTCGAGGAAGTCGAATGTTACGAGATCCCCCCAGTGTTTGATCACACGTTGAAATGCACCTCGTTGTGTCCGCAAGTGCTTCATCTTCGCGCGTACGCACGATTCGCAATATGGGTTGCGGTAGCGGTGAGTGCATAGATGTGCCAACGTCTTTGCTTCGGCTTTCAGTGTTCCGACTCTGGCCTTGCGGCTCGGCGCACCGTCGCCTTCCACATCAATGATCACCTCATCGTCACCGTCCAGTAGAACTTCACCCACTCCTGCTCCTTCATCGTCCGGCGGTCGTCCTGCCTCGGACTCTGGTACTTCTTCTATAGGAGATTCATGGGGTTCAGGGTCAGGAGGTCGTTCATGAGCGTCACCTTCTTCTTCTGCTTCGACTTCGCTCGGTGCAGCTTCGGCGGCAGCTGCGACATTGACGTCAACATCACCCGCGGTTAGCACACCTTTGAAGATTTCGGTGATTGCTTTGGCCTCCGGATCATCATGAACCAGTGACTTGGAGCTCCCGGCACGAATGTACGGGATGTCACCGTTCACGAACAGAGATATTCTCTTGCCCTGCGGGTTGATCATGAATGGCTCCCTTCCGGGTGGCCACACAAACCCGTAACTGAAGTTCATGCATCTTTTACCTATGGAAAGCACCGACGGTGTGTCATCCAACACGTAAGCGTTGATCGGTTCCTCGAACGACTCAGTCTGGAAGTTCGACACAAGATCGGTATCGGTGATCCCATTTGCGGTCTGGAATGATATGGGCTCTGGAGTCACGAGCGTCTCGAGACTGTGCTTCTCAATCTTCTTCTGAGATATGAGGTCATGACCACACCCAGTATCCATGAGAAACTTGATCTTCTTCTTGAGAATGACTGGTTGAACCATGCATTTGAATACACCCTGATTGATGATCCGCTTGCTGTGTGCAGCATCAAGTTCACGCTCAACGATGGAATCTTCACCGTCGTAGAAGGAAACCTCTTCCACCCGAGACGTTCCTGGGATCCGTACGAATGAAACTCGATCTCCGCATTGATCATCATCGTCATCAACCATGTCTCTCATGATCTGTGCCCTCAATCTCGCTTTGTGCTTGGCGAATTCCAAATTCACGGCGCGATCCTCATCGTTGACAATTGCTTCCATGTCAACGTACTTCACCTTCCGTTCCTTGTCCTTCTTCGACTTTCTAGGACACGAAGAAGTGAACTTCACTTGTACCCTGGAGGCGTAGTTAAATAATCCATCGCCCGAAGGGCTAAAGGTTCAAAGGCTCGAGAGTTTGGGGTTTAGAATGTTGGGGAAGGAAAGCAAGAACGCGCAACGTCATGTTTTGGATCGCACAGCCCATACCAGTCATGCACATGAAACTTTCTGGAGACGATGCCGAAAGCATCAATCCCCCGGTATGTATGGGCTGTTTTGAACAGTCCTGAAAAGAGAACTAAAAAGGGCGGGTAGGGTGGGTAACTAAAATTTCTAAGATCCCCTCCCGATTGGTCCGCAATGTATCGGATGCAAAGATCGGATTCCGCAAATCTCTCCAGAGATGGTTTGAAAAGTCAAAGATAAAAACTGAAAAGGTTTTATGGCCCAAAGAAAACGGCCATCTGAAAAAGCCTTAAAACTGACATGCCTAAAAGAGACTGAAGAACATGCAAGCACTGACATGACTGACATGACTGAACAAAAGCGCAACTGACAGAGCTGGAGGCTGCATGACAACATGACCGCAAGGCTGTGGACCGAGGCCGCAGTGGCCGGGCGTACATCTGATAGAATCGCCGCGCCCCTGCCATCCCCCCCACCCCCCCAAGCCTCCAGGGAACAATTCGTTTGGTACGTTTCACTTATTTTCCACGGAGCTTTGCTTTATTTCTGAGGTAAGATTCCAATCATAGTATTCCCAAGCTATATGGGAAAATCAAAGTATATAAAGAATAAGAAAATTGCTCAAGCAGATGTGGCGCTTTTTCCTTCCGGCAAAGCCGAAGGGGGAAGTCGTGACATCCCCGCACCGATCGATGGCGAACACGAGGATCGCCAACGAACACCCCGGGAGTGGAGGGAGGGACAAAATTTTCCGGCCCTTTGGCCAGGGTGCAGCTACCCACCCATCCCACCCCTGTCTCGAGGCGGCGCGGGAAATAAAAGAGATGAACTCAGACGATTCAAAGCATGCATTCATGCCATGAAATGTGGTTCAAATTAAAGCAAAGGCGTTTTGAAAACTTCGCAGTAATTTTCAAAACTCTCCTAGGAAAATAAAGCTAATAGAGGCAAGCCTCATGTGTCGCTTATTTTCCACGGAGCTTTGCTTTATTTCTGAGGTAAGATTCCAATCATAGTATTCCCAAGCTATATGGGAAAATCAAAGTATATAAAGAATAAGAAAATTGCTCAAGCAGATGTGGCGCTTTTTCCTTCCGGCAAAGCCGAAGGGGGAAGTCGTGACATCCCCGCACCGATCGATGGCGAACACGAGGATCGCCAACGAACACCCCATTCACTTAAGAAGGAGATCAATCGTGGCATTGCCTTTGATCGGGCATCGAGGCGACACTCTGCACACCTGCCCCCTGACTGGAAAGATTGACTTAGCTCTCGAAGGAGGATCGGCCGGATTACTTGCACTTGGAACGCGGCTAAACCAAGGAAGCATCGCCTCAGCGTCGCAGCTCTCAAAGATCAGCAAGAGTTGCCTCCACAAAGGGTCTTTCGAAGAGCCCTTCACCAAAGAGGCCAACACTCCGGAGTGATCCACATACATGGTCACCCTTTGCATGTCCAAGTGCTTCGCCCAAGCTTCTCTCGCACATACCACTGCATACATCTCAACTGGGCCTATCAAATGCCTTTTCCCGAGAGCCTCCCAGCTCTGTACAACGCTCAAAGGGATAGCACATGCAAAGAAGAAAGTGCACCACGCGCCGTTGTCGAAATGGTACAAGACTCCTCCGACAGTGGCGGGGTGAGTTTCACTCGTCGGCTCGTACGCTCCATCTGTGAAAATCACAGAACGACGAGACCCCACACAAGCCGGGACTATCCTAGGGGTACCCCCAAGAACCCGGGACCTAAGATTACAAAGGGCCTGCACAGCCGTGGCATCAAGGGTTTTGGCCTGAGAACTCATCGTGCACGCCCTGAGGTCGGCCAGTGCCAATCTGCCCAATCGCCCGTGAAGCTGACCCTCTGCAAACTGCAAGCGACCGAACAATGATGGCAGAGTCTTCGGATCAAGATGGCCCGCTTTCAAGACGGAGTCCACTGCGTCAGCAATGGAAGTTGCACGTTCGGGCTTATTCCCAATCTTAACTACCCCAAAGCAACCAAGGTCAACCCGGACGCCTAAAAGCTCAGCCTCATGGCTGAAGGGAAGATCCTTATCTTCTGCCCATGTGAAACCCAACAGGTCCAGCACAGCTCTGATAGTTGACTGCGTGTTGTTGCAAAGCGGCAGGACCTCCAACACCGGATAGTCGTCGAAGTAGTTGCAGGCGAGCACCTGCAAGGCAACCAGAACCCTTTGGAGCAGTCTTGCAACGCGATTGAATGAGACCACCGACGAGGTGGCCCCAAACAGAAGGGTTCGGCTCTCGAAGCCAAACGCAAGCCCCGAGACCGGGTCCTTGATGGCCACTATGCTCAGACAGCGGTCTCGTGGAGAAACCGCCAACTGTTTATAAGCACTCTTCAAGTCCACTGTTTTCAAGCTCGGCTGAAGCGCCTCGGGTTTCAGGGCCCTCCAGAAAGAATGCACCGGAAAGCGAAGATGGTCACCGTCCGACAACGGGATGCTCACCTCGCCTTTTGCAAGGAAGATCTTGAAGAGGGTGATCGCAAGCCAGACCAACTCGTCAAGGGCCCTCAAAGAAATCCGATCGGAAACAGCGTAAGCGCAGTTTACAGAGTTCTCGGCCAAATCGTCGATCGACCTCGTCTTGGCTTTTTGCACAATGCCGAACCTCCGCACTGGAAGCCAGCCTTCTGGGTGACGGGCTTGCAGCTCGTCCCACGAGTAAGGCCCGGTTAGCCACTCCTTGACTAGCATCTCTTGCTGTGTGGAATCCCACACTTCCCGAGCTAAATCATCCACCTCCGCATTCGCCACCTTCGCCCACAGCGCAGGCCTAAGGAATTTAGCATGCTGCACAAGCTCTGCCCTTGTCATCAGAGCCGGCTTTCTGTCCACGTCGAAGATGCCAGAAGGACTCGACTCCCCCACCAAAGGAAAACCATGCTTAAGGTGTTCGAAGACTTCAGTGTCAGGCCATCCGAAAGACGATGCAATTTTTTCCAAAAGCAAAATATTCTTGCCCTTCATAACAGAAGCCACACCAGGATCCATGGCAGCATGCAGCTCTGCTTCGGCACCAGCCAAATCGCGTTTCCAAGAAGTCCACTGCTGGAGCAAATTCAGACGGTGCTTCATCACACCAACCGGGCCCTCTTTCAAGGTAAAAGCCAACGCTCTCAACATGAAGTCTGGGACTGCCACGCACAAGTCGAAGGGATGATCGATATGCAATGCCTGAGCCACAAACTCTTGTTCCGTGCGGTAAATGCCAAAGGTAACTGCTGAAGGCACACCTGACAGGCTTCCGACCTGTTTCGCACCGACGACCCCCCGATCACACACAACGCGAAGAAGGCGGGAGCCAGGAGGGATCGACCCTACGGCACAGGTGAGATTGCCCTTATTATCCAAAGGAAGGGGCCACGGAAACTCACGGACCGTGGCTTGGCACTTAAACTCGGCGATCTGCGGCTGGAATTTTGACAATCGCGGCTGCCGCCCAGCGGCTGCGACGGCAGAATGCCGCGAACTCTGCAGTGGAAGAGCATGCTCAAGTAAGAGGCCAGATTGGCCAACCGCCAGCTGCAGGAGGCCAGCAAACACATCACAGAATTTCGAAGTGTACAAGGCATCTGGCGAAAGCGAGCCCGCAACATGGGGCCCGGGGCGACAACGACATGCTGGCACCGGCATGCCAGCCAGCGCGGCCTGGGTTGTGCACAGACGCATTTTGACAGGACTGGGAGCCCCGTAGCAACCTGCACAGAAGTCCACGCAATGGAGGTTGTCGGGCAAGTCGAGCTGTTTCCACAGGACTGACGCCAGGGGATGCAAGACACTCCAATGCGAATCAGATGCAAGCAAGAGTTTGGCGATGCGAATGGTTTGCCCGGCGCAAAAAGTAGCCTTGAAACAATCCTTGGTCGCAGGAAAGAAATGCACGTGAAAAGGGGCATCGTGGCTGATGACAGTCTGCACAAAGGAGAAACCCGACTCCGTTTCAATGTCCACCGGGACAAGGTGAGTGTGCACTCGCCCAGCGGGGCGAGAATGTTCAAGCGCTATGATTTGAAATCCGTCCCGCCGCACCCGAGCCGGCAGCAATCCGGACCCACACTTTATCTCGACATAGAGAGCAGAACCGGGCTTCAAGGGACTAGCAGGGTCGCTCACAGGTTCCTTAGGGTCAACGGCGGGGACAACCGAAGCGGGCAAGGGCCTAAGCGACTCCTGAGCTACGGGGGAGGTCAAGGATGGCGGCTGACGAGCACACGCTTCAGCAGGCGCCAACCGCGCGCCCTCGGGCGCGCATTTCGGAACATCAACATGACACTCGCGGAGAAAGTCAAGATGTTCCTTGCACAGCGATTCAACATGACGGATGGTGAATGCAACCAGCAAGACTCTACGGCCCTGCCACGCCTCGGTGTAGTGCCAATTGTGTCTGGCATTGAATCGGACAGGGCCCTTAGCAACCTGCAAGCGAGAGCCTCGTGCACCATTAAGGTCGGATACGTCTCGACCGTTTTCATGCTCCACAAAGATAGCTCCACCTGAGAAGTCAGTCAGTGCAATCGCCAAGTTATGCAAGTTGGCATTCCACTGATCTCGATGGCGCTCAGTGCGAACATCCTCAAATATATTTATCGAAGAAAACTTAAACCCCGGAGCACGCTGTCTCACAAACCTTGCAAAGACTTTGAGCGCCTCCGGGTTGGCTGAGGCATTGGCCTTCAGGCCTACATTACCACCAAGAACATACGCTCCCGTGGCATAAGATTTCGAAGTTGGGAGAGGTGCATCGGCACCCCTCTTCAAGGCATCCGAAGGAAGACCATCGAAAACCCGCAGAACATCGGCGGCACTCACATGGCCCTCGTCATGTGAAGAACCTCTCTGCGACTGTGCCCCATCACGGGGCCTCGGGGACCTGCTGCGTGCGGCCTCCACCACACCTGGTGATGGCCTGGAGATGGCACTGTGAGAGCCAACGTTGTGCATGTGATGATCCTCTCGATCAACACCTGACTGCAGACGACACTCCACACCACTCGGAGGAGAGCCGCCGGCGCATGCATTGCTCGGCCGATGAACTCCCTCTAGGAGATCATCCACCTGTGAGGCTCCCGCTGCCGGCTGATGCACACTCTCTGGAGCACCGGCCATCAGCGACGCACCCTCGTGACCCGCTAGTCACGAGCCACCCTGAGCCCGCTTTGGGCACTGCGCTGCACCATGGTTGTGAGCACCGCACTTAGGCACTGCGCAAATGTGCAGGCCTTTCTCGCACTTCTGCCCTTTGGTAGGGCAGCCTCCCAGATTGAATGCAAAACAGATTGGGTCACCACGATTGGTGTGAGACCTGCAGCCCTCCAGGCCGGCGGGCAACCTTGTCATGAACCTCTGCTTACCTTTCTTTCCTTTGCCTCCACCTTTGTTGTAAGGAGAAGGCCTCTCCCACTTGGGAGCATCCGGCTTCTGGGGAACATCTTTTAGGGCAGGGGCCGGAAAAGGTTGCAATAAACATGACACTTCGTTCATGTACATCGCATCTGGCAGAAGTGTGTCCAACGGGCGACCCGATGCGACAGTCTGCACTCCTGCCCTGGTCTTATCACGAAGCTCGGCAAACAGCTGCCGATCTGCCGACTCAAGTTGCTTCCAAGTGGGCCTGGCAAAATGCTCCGCAGGCGCTTGCATGCGGGCCTTCATCAAGCGTTGAGTCCACTTATCAGCAACACTGAACTCGATCAGGTTCGCCTGATCCATGGCCAAAGCTCTCCTGGTGAGAGCCTGCTGAACAAGAATCTCCGATGAAGTATCCGCAACCAGATCAGGCTGTTTGTGCTCGATCCGAAGCTTTCCCGAAGACTCCTCAACAGTGAACCTGACATCGCGTTTCTTCTCGCCAGCCAGTTCAGCTTCCTTGGACACACACCGGTCCCACGGAATGTACCTCAGCTCATTTGCCTCATAGGAAGCCACAGCAAGATCGACAAGTGCATCGGCAGGCTCCAGAGGCCCTTTCAGTGAAATCCCGACAAGCTTCTTGGCCTGCCGCTCGTACCTCTCAGACCTCTCAGGCTGAGACAAAGGCCTGACGGTCGACTCTGGGTCGGCCTTCTCAATCCTCTGCTTCATTTCCGCGGTCACAATGGCAAAAGCTTCATTGTAAACCGCACGCCAATTAGCCTTGTCTGCAATTGTCAAGTCTCGCTTCAGAATGTCTTTCAACACCTGCATCAGCGGCCCCTCGTCAGTCTGGCCAGGTGTGAAAGAAGAAATGAACGCCAGCCTCCTCAAGTTTCCCACCTCTGGCAGGATTTTCTGGACGTCATCTTCTGCGAAACCCACGACACTCAATCGCGACTGCAGAACCGATTGACTCTCAGAGTAGTTAGCCATCGTCAGGAGCAGGAACCGAGCTAGTGAAACTCCTACACATTGCTGAAAGTCCTCAGAACACTCTCGAATCCGCACCTCGTGGCCTGAGCTCTGACTTACCAGGTTCAAGCACAGACTTCCTAAGACTGAGCCGACTTCTCATGAACGCGATGCTTGCTTCCGACTGATGCATGTCACTCGAAAACTACAAATCGCACACACTCCTGGAAGCACTCAGCCTAAGCGCGCAACGCACAGAAACTCAGAAACTCCTTTTCACTGCACTCCTCAGCATCACTTCTTAGGCGGGCAACAGCTTCGACACAGCGGAAACAAAATTCGAGGAACGGAAGACAACCTTTCATACCTGGTCGATATGCTTCTTCCGCATCTGAACTTGTCGCCTTCTTCGGATGCGACAGCATGGATGAAACGGCTGTCTCTGTTCCTGAACAAAGGGACTGCTTCAAGCTCGGCACGCAAGCCTGCATCGGGCTCCCATTGCCTTCCCAATTCGTCGGTGGCCGCCTCCGCAGCTACATGATCGACATCCTCGGCATCCTCGCTGGCCTCGGAAGAAGATTCCGACAAGACCTCCTCAGGAGGAATGGGCATCCCCTCTGGATCTTCAAAGCGCTTCACGAAGTAACCGGACCTGGTGGCGTCCGGCATGAACCTTTCGCGCGACACCTCGAGCAGAACCCCTTGCAGCTGGCGCACAGGAGCAGACATGTTGTCTCTCCCATAGATGAGCTCGGTCCCATCACGGCCCCTGGCGTGGTAGCCTAGGGCCGCTCTCACCTCACGGGATAGTCCGAATTTGGCGCTCCAACTCAAGGTCGTTGCCTTGAGACTATGCGTCCCAAGCGGTTCAACGGAAGACCTGTCGCAACCCGCACGGATCAAGAGTGACTTCATCCATTTCGTGGCACTCGCCACCGCCAGCGGCGATGTTTGCCACCCTCCGCCAGAGAGCGGGCTCGGAAGCAAGGGCTTGCCCGACCCCAAAGGAGGCCCATGCTCCTTATAGAACTCAAACCACTTGACACCCCAGGGCACCTCACCTATACCTTGGATGGGAGCAAACATGTGCAAATACCTGACCTTTCTTTCCAGAGAGAACGAAGTCTTGCTTCGCTCAACAGCGGACTCCAGGTATCCGACTGTGCCGTCCGGCGTGTCGCTTAAGTCACAAGTCATTGCACCTGCAGCTTGGGCATCCGAGTACCTCGCTCGTGCATACAAGGTCCACACGAAGAAGCCAGCAGCGACCCGGTCTGAAGGCTCTAGCACGATCGAGCCGGAAGCGATGGCCTCCAGTTTCCGCACATGATCAACTTTGAGCGACGGCTTCTGCCGAGTCTTCCTCTTTTCAAGATACAGCTTCGACGACAGCCCACGGACCCTGGGGCTGAAGACTTCATCACTCACTTTCAAGCTCACAGTGAACTTTGCAAAAGCAAGGCTGCTCAAGAAACTCCTGGCGAAAGTGGGCGCCTCGTGAGATGCATAATCCTGTAGGAAAGCATAGATCCCTGCTTCAGTGACAGGGAAAGGAACAACCTGGCAACTTCGGCAGTGCTTGATGTACCTGGCAAGGGGCCCAGCACGGCCTGAGATCGTGACACTCGCCTTTTGGGAAAACACATCTTGCAAAGACGACTTCAAGTCAGAGTCTCGCCCGTTCTCCTTATCTAGCCGAATCGACAAAGAAAGACCGAAATCGTCGGGGAACCTTTCAAGAATCCCTAGCCACTTTGCCAAAGCTGCTTCCCTCGCCTCAGAGAGTTTCTGATCCCAGCTTTGTCCCGGCACACTCGGAATCTTCACTCCAGCAAGCCTGAGTGACTCAAGCTTTCCCGAAGACGACTTCACCGGCCCTGCGGAACCGGCCGGCCCCACTGGCGCTGACACAATGCATCCCCCTTTGGCGAAAGGCGAGGGCAAAGCGGGCATGTCAAGAAATGTAGAAGCTATTTCCCACGGCATCTTAACTGTGCTTCCAAGCCCTCGGGATGCAACACGCGTAGCTGACACATGGTGACCCTCATAAGCCCCATGCACGCGAGCCTTCTTGAGGCTACTTTCAAGAGAGTCGTCCCCTGACATGCTGGCTGCAAACTCGGCCTCGTCAGGCCAGCATGGCAAACGCTACACCCCACTACAAAATTTTCCGGCCCTTTGGCCAGGGTGCAGCTACCCACCCATCCCACCCCTGTCTCGAGGCGGCGCGGGAAATAAAAGAGATGAACTCAGACGATTCAAAGCATGCATTCATGCCATGAAATGTGGTTCAAATTAAAGCAAAGGCGTTTTGAAAACTTCGCAGTAATTTTCAAAACTCTCCTAGGAAAATAAAGCTAATAGAGGCAAGCCTCATGTGTCGCTGCCCAAACAGGGCTTGTACCCTGGAGGCGTAGTTAAATAATCCATCGCCCGAAGGGCTAAAGGTTCAAAGGCTCGAGAGTTTGGGGTTTAGAATGTTGGGGAAGGAAAGCAAGAACGCGCAACGTCATGTTTTGGATCGCACAGCCCATACCAGTCATGCACATGAAACTTTCTGGAGACGATGCCGAAAGCATCAATCCCCTCTCAACGAAGAGGCATCGTCATGCGCCTCAGCCCCACTGACTCTTCTCGAAACGGATGCGAGAAGTGACCTGTCCTTCGCCCGAAGCAGAAGCACGCACATCCTCCAGAGTGCTCTGAAAGTTTGCGAATCGAAGTAAAGACGGAAGCACTGAGAAGTTCAACTCACTCCAGCTGACAGCGACCCGAAGGTTCGCACAGAAGTCTGAGAAATCATTCTTCGTGATTCTATCCGCCTCCTGATTCGCATCACGCGGCCTCCAATTCAAGAGACATCTGACCCCTGCCGAATCGCAGCGGTGAGCGTATTCCATCAGCACAAACATCACAGGTACTTTTGTCGTAAGAAGCCTGGCAGAGATGGCATCCGCCGACTTGTTGTCTGTTCCACCAGCAAAGCAGGCCCTAAAGGAACCAGGACATGAAAACACGTCGGGAAAATCCCTCTCCAGCAGATAAAGCGCCACGAGTGAAGATAGCAGTTCAGCAGAGGTACTGGCCCAGGAGCTCCCAAGCCCTTCCTTGAAGAGCCAAGGAGCTTCTTCACGCCGAAGCGTAATCTGAAACCAAGGAGCGGACTTACAGACAACACCCCTGACAAGGAACCAACCGCCTAGCACCACCGAGTCCGAGTTGCAGGCAGCGTCGGTTCTGAAGAGCTCCCCATAATCCTTATCCGCCAGCCCCGCAGGATACGTTCGTGAGCCCGCGCGGAGCCGATCAAGAATGAATCGCAGAGTGCATCGGATCAAGTTGGGCAGTGCCAAGATAGCACCTTTGCTGACCACCGCTAGCCATGCGTAGCCCGGCGCAAGGAAGGGTCTGATCCATACCAGGATTTGCGACATAAAGCCTAGCCGACCATGGAGTTCGTGAAAACGGCGAACGTCCACGAGCCAGCCGTCTCCCTCCATGCCCTCAATCGATCGAATGATCCATTGGCATCTCTTCTCCGAAATCCCAAGCTTAAAGCGGCCATAATCTATCCAGTAACCGACCCAATCAAGCTGCAGTCCCCCGCGCCACTTCTTCTCCGAGAAGGGTGTACCCTGCATACACAAAAGCGCAAGGGACATCCAGAGGTTGAGCCATCGATCCGAACCGCCGCTGAGAAGGTGTAAGTCGTCTGCATATATAAGCATGAAAACAAAAGCCTGAAGCATAACTCTGAGAGACAAGCGACCCACCAGACCGATCAAGCGGGCGAACCAATAGGCCGCCGAAGCAATTCCGAAAGTTCCTGTGCGGTTAAGCCATACAACTGATGAATCGCTCCTCGTCCTACAAGCGAGCACCCCCCAATGCTCTGGATGGTGCAAATATCGCCTGTGCGCCTTCTTCACGTCTCCCACGAGCCCGAACAAGACTTTCTCTTCTGCCACCATGCCCAGCTTCTGAATGGAAGAGATCTCTCTCGGTCCAGGCGATTCAAGACGGTCAAGCATAACAATCTCATTGTTGACGTGAACCCCGTGGGTCCCATCATGGACCACACGGAACTCATGGTCAGGTTTCGGAATCACGGCTTGAGCGGCAATGCGAAGCGCAGGCCCAGGGAAGCGTGTTTTCGCCTCAGCCAAAGAAAGAGGGAACATGCGTCCTTCCGCCTCTTCTTTGGTGAAAGCCTCCTCCAAGGCCTTCTCGACTTCAGCCCCATCACGGTAGTTCTGCATCAACGGCTGCCAAGTTGACTCGTCATACTTCTGATCCTTTCTGCGGATCCGGAACACCTGCGGCACTGGCCCCAATGGCGCCGTGTGCCCCACCTCGACACCGTTCACGAAGCAGAACTTCCCCTCCTCGATGATGCGATAGTCTGGGTCTCCAAGAATCCGAAGAGTCTGAGCAATCGCCCTCAAGAAGAAGGGTTGATGAGGAATCATCTCTCGAGCCCGGATGGGATCCGGCAGCATGTTGAACCAGTCCTCCCTCAGTTCTTCCAAGCGACTCTGATCAAAGAGCGGCCCGTTCCAGTGTCCCGTCGCCAGACGAAAAGTCGACTTCGCCAAGTCCGGAACACATTCCACGACGAACATCCTGACCCTCTCTTTCAAGCGCTGCGCAAAGTCCAAGGCTTCAGCGGACATCGCCGTGCCCCGGTTGCATGGCTTCCATCGACCAGGGGAGCAGCGACCAAACCCATCGACGAACTCATCCGAGGACCCAGCAAAGTCCCCCACCATCGGTGGTCCTTCGCAACCAGACTTCAGTTCACTGAATGGAATGTCATCCTGCTCAGGTGCAGTAGTGACCTCCTCCGTGTCGATCAAGAACTCAGCAGATCCCCTCTTACGTTTGCCCGGAAGCTCGAAGTACATGGATCCAAGTTTGTCCCGGTCGGCAGGAGAAAGCCGGTCCTCGTTCGCAATGGTATATCCAGCCAAGACCAGCCTGCAGCCCGTCCAATCTTCAGTGCAATGCCAGACATGGGGATCGAAGACAATCTTGCCCCCGTCCCATTCCAGTATGCGTCCAGGGGTCCAGGAGCCGTTAATCAAACGAGAAACCGGACCTCCCTCAAACTGAACCCAGAGGCCCCCTCCCGAAAATTCCGAACAGGCCAGCAACAAATTGTTGAATGGACCATTCGTGGTGTCCTTATGGGGGGGCTGCTTAAGGTCGCGAAAGAATGCTAATGAAGTGAAGGCGCAATCAGGGAAACCGCAAGACACGAGGCGTGCCAGCAGCTCCGATGCCAAAGGGAAAACATCAATGTTGCGCCGGAGCCCCACCTTGTCTTGGTGGGTGTAAGCGCCCGTCGTGAAAGATCGCTGGCCGCTGACTTCTTTGCTGGACTGCCTGACTCGATCCTCATCCGGCAGTAGCTCTGAAAGACGGAGAAGTTGATCCCGAGAGATCCGACCCTTTCCCAAGCAAACTGCAGCCAATTGCTCCGCTTGTGAAGAATTCACTCTAACCTCAACCTCCCTAGCCGGGAACTGAAAGCAGTGAGCAGATTCAGGAACCGTAGCCACCGAGGGTGCACCTCCTCCCCCATCGAAGACGGAGAAGGTCCAGGAAGCGATAGCCTTGCATAAATCAGGCGGATAAGCGGCAGCAGCAGCAGTGTTGGCGGCACCCAAAAGACGATTGGAGTGTCGGTGACCACAGTACTTGGGCAGAGGCCCCAGATATTTGTCCGCAGAATCAAAACGAGGAGGCCCCATGAATCGCATGCCAAATGTGGCTGTGATAGAAGAAAGAAACCTGGTGGGCTTAGGTGTGTGGGCTCCGTAGTGGCACTGATAGATCGCAAAAGTCACGACCTGCTCGTGCGTAAAAAGTGCAGCAGCTTCTGGAAGTTGCCAGATAGATGCCGGTGTGTGACCGGTGGTTGTCATACCCAGGTCTTCTGGGTGTTCCAACAGAAAAGGAATAGAATTCGAAAGCGCAGCTGTGCAAATCTGAAAAGAGAAAGAAACGAACTGATTGCCGTTATCCGCTGCAGCACGATGTGAGTCCGAAAGCCAAGGAAAACCCGCGGGGTAAATACGTGATCTCAGTGGCCGAGGACCCGGCTGTACGCATCGTGCCCGAGAAAAGGTATTGCAGGGCGGAGTCACCAAGACCACGTCCCATTCCGAATTTTGGACTTGAAGCAAGCACCGATCAGCCACTGCAGAGTCCAACAGATCCATACTTGGGTCACGGCAGATGTCGACTTCGGACATCTCCAAAAGGATGTTCTGTGACGTGCATAAGACCTCCAGCCAGGCGCGAACATCCGCCTTTCGAGTGGGACCAGAAAACAAGTAGAGGACCCGCAGCGAAGGGCGCACACCCGAAGTGGAATCCGAAACTGAATTAAAAGCGTCACGACGAAGTCAGGAGCCGCCCTGCGCGCCATGCTGGTATGCCGGGTGGTTCGCCTGGCAACCCTTGACTCTGCACGCGTGAACTCGCTGACAGCCCTTGACCTGACACCCACGCTTTATGTTGTAAGCGTAGCACAACTCACGCCCATCCGGCGTCTTTGACACCAGATCGAACCATGACTCGCCGATTTTGATCTTGCCATCGGCCTTGCCCTTTCCATCCTTGCCACCTTTGTCCTTGCCGCCCTTGTCCCCCTTCTTGCCGTCACCTTTGCGAGGCCACTTTGGCGGGGGAGGGTCGGCGCCGCCCGAGCGTCGAGACAATGCCACCTGTGACGTAAAATGGAGCTCCTTGAGCTCGGTGTTGGTGGTCGCCTCATGCAGCTTGTCCCCCAGCGGAGCACTCGAACGATGCGCCTCCTTGATAGCCCATTTGCGAAGCTCAAACTCATACTGAAGCAAGATATTCCAGGGCACAGACAAAGTGTGACGATCAGCATGTGCAGAAGAACTCATGGGAGCCGCCGATGCGACTTGCATGCTGTAGCACTTGTCTCCCAGAAGATATTCTAAGAAACGATCAAAATGTGACAACTGCAATCCCTGCAAATAAGCACGACCACGGCATTTCGCGGCCAACATCACCCAAGTTGAAGCCTCGAGCCTGATCTTCGCCCGGAGCTCCTCCGTGTTCTGCGGGAGTTTTCCCTTGGGCTTCTGGCGCATAACCCGAAGGCGGCCCTGATTGTCCAGTGAAGTTTGAAGCTGCAAAGAGTTGGACTCCTTACGCGAAATCACCTCATCAAGATAACTAGCGGTAGGCTCGCCATTCTCAATCTGCTCAAGCTTGTGTGCGAGATACTCAGGTGCAGGCTCCTCAGATTCCGGAACAGAGTAACCCCTTACCGTCTCCAAGGCAGCACGCATAGCCGCTCGATCGGACGAGACGAGGGGCTTCTGGACACCCAACACCTTAGCCTCAGCACGAAGCTTGGCTTCCTCCTCGCGAATCAATTTTGCAGCTTCCCAAGAAGTGATGACACATGCCATCCGAGCACGATCCGCAGCACTCTCAGCTCGAACGCCGAAGTCAGAAGTGATGGCCGTCCGAGCCGCCCCCCTATCATCGGCAAAAGCAGCAAACGTCCTGATGCTTTTGTAGTGCTGACCAATGGCATACTGCAACGCTAAGTCAACACCATGCTCTTCCAGAAGGAAGATAAAGTCAGCATCGACGTTATCTTTCAAGAACTGACGCTGTGCCGCAGGATCGGCCGCCATTGCCGCCCCGGGTCGCGCAAAGCTAAGAGACTGACAGCACTGAAAGACTGAAATCTGATAGCCCCCAAAGGAGCACCGAAAGTCTGAAAGTGGTTTGCAACACCACGTCGTCTGAGATTCAACACGTGAAGTACTGAGCAGAAAACTGCCCATTTCACGCATCTGATTTGCTCTCGCAACTGCAACTGATAGCACTGACAGCACGCGGCGCAAAGGCACTGAAAGCACAAGAGGCAAACTGACTCACCTTTGCCCTGACACGCGAATCTGACAGTCTGATCTCAGATGTGAAAACTCAAGTCGGAAGCCCGCTATCCTCAGCCGGCTCCCCAAGCTCGGTCGACGAAGACTCCCCCGAACTCGAGGACGGATCCGCTTTCTCCTTATAACAGAGCTTACAAAAGCTATCAGCAACATTCGGTCCGGCTTCCCAAACCTCGGCGAAGCGATGGCAACTGCTCGGAGTGACCCAGCAGCCATTCCTAATGTGAAGCCGACGGTGACCCGAATGCCTGCTGATGCTCACCCAGAAAGGAGATTCCTTGTCAGCCGAGGATAAGTTCGAAACCGGCGGGGCCGGGGCAGCGTTGTCCGTCCCGTCGGTGAAGTCGGCCAATAAAGGCCAAATCTGATTCAATACCTTGCAGCCAGACACAGTGCGCATCACAGAATGAAGCTTCAACCACGGATCAGGATCCGAACCCCGATTGAGGAGCCACTCGCGCAGCTCCTCAAACAGCTCCTCCTCATCGTACCCGGGTTTACCACCAGACAACTTGTCGCACACACGGCGCTGAATGTCATGCACAATCTGACGGCAGGTGTGAATGTAATCCGAGCTCTGATGCAACCCAATGTGCCAGCGACCTAAGTAATCGCGCCGTTCCTTCGGAACCTCCAGAACAGCAGCAATGGTTGGAAGAACATGACGCATGCTATGGCCCGTCCAGAACAGATAACATTCGTCACCAAGGAGGACCCCCTCAGCTCTCGATTTCCACACGTGTTCACCAACCTTGCGAAACGGAACTCTCAGCTGCCGCCAGATCAAACGCATGTAGTTGCTGATGACCTCCGGTTTTGCAAACTTGAAGATCGGCTCCTCAAAATCTTCGGATGACTGAAAAACCAAGAAAGTCCTGTCCAGCTGTCCCAGGCCCTTCCACAGGTCGAAACCCGCGAGCAGCCAATCACGACCAGACAACCCCACATCCCGGCCCACAAAGAAGGGAACCTCAGCCACCTTCTTGTCAGGACCGGTCGTCTTGGTTTTGACTAGGAAGCCCTTAAGCCCATCACGAAAAAGCCTAAGCCTAGAAACGTCGATTCCTTGCAGATCGGACACACGCATGCAAGCCCAGACGCACACCAGACAGGCCCACATGAGGCATCTAGCATATAATGGATTGCCGCTGGATACCACAAAGATCTCCAAAGAAAGCAACATTGCCACTGACAAAGGGGCCGCCTGCTTTTTGCTCGTGACCCCCACATGAACTTCTGCCTCTGATCCTTTTGAGGCAGCAACCACCAATCTGTCCTTGCACAACTGGTTTGCCAAAGGAACCTGCCCTGCATCCTCCAGGACAGATAGGGAGCTCATAAACTCAGAAATACAGCTCTTGGTACCCACCTCTTGCTCCAAGAAGAGGAGATAGTCCACAACGTCACTCGGACGCCGCGGAAACACAACAGACTTCACAGAAAGCATCCAGTCCCGAGCCTTGCGCCAGGCTCGAGCCCGATTCCTCAAAGTCTTCGAACGACGGGTACCCAAAGCCCTCAAAGCATACAGTACCCTCTGTTCCTCACTTTCAACAGGAATGTCCACGATGGGAAGCTTAGCCTCCACCATAATTTGCACCAAGACTGTACCCCAGAACTTTCTAGCAGCCTTCTCAGCATCAGCTGGCGTGCCAGCACCACTCGAGATCCATCTCGCATGAGCCCGACTGGTCTGCTTCGTTAACTCAAGGCTGCCGCTCACCAATTGTGCATAAACCTCACCAGGAGAAACATCACCACAAGGAGGCGCCACAATCCTTGTAGCCTTCGTCTTTAGCCTACCTTGCACCCGCTTCAACAAGTCAGTATGATCACGTAGCCAGCCCCAGATAAGCGCGCCAGCTCTCTTATGGTCTGAGGGCAAGGCAGACGGAATGATCTGCTCGGCAAGGACCACTGAATCCTCTAAGCTGTCCACTGAGCAGGCCAGGTGCCAAGGAGTCTGAAAATGCAAACGCAGCTCCCTCACGCAAGTGCAGCCGGTATCTTCAAGAAGATTCCAGAGCCTATCCTCCATCATATAATGCCATTGCGCGAAGAAGCCTGAAAGGCGCCCCCCCGTAACTAAAATTTCTAAGATCCCCTCCCGATTGGTCCGCAATGTATCGGATGCAAAGATCGGATTCCGCAAATCTCTCCAGAGATGGTTTGAAAAGTCAAAGATAAAAACTGAAAAGGTTTTATGGCCCAAAGAAAACGGCCATCTGAAAAAGCCTTAAAACTGACATGCCTAAAAGAGACTGAAGAACATGTAAGCACTGACATGACTGACATGACTGAACAAAAGCGCAACTGACAGAGCTGGAGGCTGCATGACAACATGACCGCAAGGCTGTGGACCGAGGCCGCAGTGGCCGGGCGTACATCTGATAGAATCGCCGCGCCCCTGCCATCCCCCCCACCCCCCCAAGCCTCCAGGGAACAATTCGTTTGGTACGTTTCACTGCCCAAACAGGGCATCGTCAGCGAATGTCACGTTGCGTTTGATCTCTTTTCGGGTCGACGTAGTCGGTCCCGAGGATTCGTCGTCGGTTGAACAATCCGAGTCAGCGTCGCTGTCAACGGATGAACAATCTGACTCTTCCTCATCCTGTCTTGAAGATCGCCTCCATATAGCCGGGGCTGATGGATTCCACCTTCGGCACAATCTAATGGCGGGTGCCGCAGGGAGTGCCTTGGCCTTAGCATTCGGTTTCGCTGGAGCTGCCTTCGCTTCGGATTTGGCTTTGGCTTTCGCCTTTGGCTCCGGTGCTGGGGTAGCTGCGGCCTCATGCTTGAAAGGACAATTCTCTCTTGAGCACGAGCCTGTGTTCTTGAAAGAGTAGCATATCCTATTTCCTCCTCCTCCAGATGGACTTGGAGTTCTCGTCCTCGGCGTAAAGGGTCGCTCTGGAGTCTTCTTCGAGTGACTGAATGGGCACTTGTCGACACGCTGCATCTGTGAAATGGAACTTGCAGCAGATTTGCTTCTTGCTCTTGTCGCCTCTGTTGTCCGCCGACTCACTCCTCGTCTTCTTCTTGGGCTTTGGCTTGGTCTTCGCATGACTCTTCGCCTTGCTCTGAGGTAGCACAGGTGTTGCTTTATCCGGCTTGGTAGGCGATGCCTTGACCTTTGCGGATGGAGCTGCATTAGGCGTTGGCTTCTCAGGCACCTTGGCCGGTGCAGCAAGCAAATCCTTTCCCTCAAGCATCTGGCGCAAACCAATTTGAGTCTGAGTGAGATTTGATTGTTCTCGTCTCCGCATGATGGTGCGATCGATGATCTTCATCAGATTGTCGTACGATCGATCTTCGTGGTTGCAGGGCAAGTGGTCATAATGCATGCCCAAATCCATCTTCATTGCGGGCGAGTCCTTGATCTTGCTGTGCAAGCAATCACGGAGAGCTGTCTTGGATGGTATGTCCTCTGGTCTCATCCGTCCAAGAACTTCCAACCATGTCTGCTTGAACGTATGAAGTTTGTTGCCGCCTTGGTACTGGAGCTTCACCAAGTACTCGAGAGTGATGATCATGTCGAGACGGTCATGCGTTCGAAAACTTTCATACATCATCGCAATGATTTGTCGTCCTTTGATGATCTTCCCTTCGGGCCTGCTGATGTAATCATTGGCCTTCCGGTTCACCTCCAGGTACAGATCAGCAGATTTGTCACCACCAGCGCGTAGCATTGCAACCATGGCGACTCCCAATTTGACGTCTATGCTCTTGAACTTCTTGTGTCCTGAATCGTTCAGTGCTTCGACATCAGGGAATGGATTGAAAGCTGGTGCCAGCCACAACATCCAGTCCTCATGATTTGGGTCGGCTGACGCTCCTAGAACATTCGCCGTGCATACTGACCGCCAATTGTTCAGGTGAGTGAGAACAGGCCATGGAGGGACCGTCACTTTATCGGCCTCTCTCCTGGAAATTCTCACCTCCGTGACCTCAGGATCTGCGTCTCCGTCAGGATCACGCGCATGAGGGTCAGGATCCGGTTCAGGTTTGCCTCCACTGTCCTTCTTCTTATCATCACCGTCATCATCCGGCGGATCTGGAGGATCATACCTTGTGCCGGCGCCTTCATCTTGCTCTCCATCTTCGTTCTCATCGCCAGCTTCATCACCGTCATCGTCTCCATTGTCTTCCTGCATCGTTTCAGCGAATAATCTCCACTCATCACGATCAGCTCTGAGACGTTGTTCGGCTTTCTGCGCCTTGAGTACTTCGCTTCGCAGATCAGCAATCTTCTCTTCGTACTGCTCCGCGATCTCTTTCTCGATCTGACGTCTCCTTGCCTCATGGATGGAAGCATCGTAGGTGACAGGGGTAGCCCTTGGGGCAACATTGAGATCGTTGTCCCTCATAGATGCGATAATGCCGTCGATACCAACAGGTCTTGACGAGCTGGCAGATGCTGTGGACTTTGATCCCAACATCCCGCGATCCTCCAGGAGTTCACGTAGCTGTCGGTCACGTACAGCCGCATCACTTTGTCCATGAAATCCGCTTGGTATGCCAAACAGAGTGGCTGCACTAGGCGTGGAACGCGCATGTGCTGGACTGCTATTGCCTGGCACGTGGTGCTCGGGCAGTGCATCCGCCACGATTGGCGTTGCATAGGATTTATTTGCCTCACCTTTGATGTTGCCAGTGAAGAAGTTTCCACCGGTAAATGGAACGCCATCCATCGCAAGGTTCTTGTCCTTGTCCGATTCTGAGAATGCGAACTTCTCTTTGGCGACTGGACTAATTTGACTTGGGGACCGTATTTCAGGGGATCGCACCTCACCTCCTACGGAAAATGCAGGCACTACGTCCTTTCCTACGTGCTCCCAGCCAGACTCAGTAATCCTCGAAGACATGGGCATGCTCGAAGGCCGTGTCACTCCGCCATGGTAGTTGGAGTTCCGTGCTGCCTCCAATTCGCTGCTTGTCCTCGCTTGAAGATCTTCTTGTGCTTTGAGCGTTTTCCTGAGTTCACTCAGCTCGTCGTGCAAGGTAGGCAATGCGCGCCTTGCATGATCCTCATTTTGATGGAGTCGGTCCTCTGCATCTTGCATCCTCCTCACAGCCATTTTGCGGTACTCTTCCTCCTCACCAAGACGTTCGCGAAGCCGAAGTCGCTCTTGATCAATGGCTGCGCTGTTTCCAGCTAGCCCTTGAATCTCGTTTATGGCTCGCAATTCCTGATTCCTGACCAGGTGGAATCGTTCCTGCATTGCTTGCAAGGCTTGTTCCGAACTTGCTGTGTTCGACCGGAGGAACAAGTTCTCTCTGGCTTGTTCATGAAGTTCATGAGTCAGATGCTCATACTCACGTGCCATAAGCTCACCATCGCCCTGCGCTCTTGCCTCCAACTGCACAAAGTTAGTGGCTGCTTCCGTGCGAAACACATGTAGCTGTTGAGCCAGTTCCTCGGCAACGGCGTGTGCTTGACGTTGTTGAGCAGAGTTCTGCTCATCCATGCGAAACAAAGCTGTTTCATAGTCTCGCTTCATTTCCTGATTGACATTGTTGATGTGCCTCATGGCTAAGCATGCATGGTCACGTTGTCGTTCCAATTCTTCGATGCGAATCCCAGATCCTTCATCTTCTTGTTGCATCTCCTTGATCTTCTCCATCAGGGTCTGGACAACACCTTCGTACTCCTGCACTTGACTGCGATAGTACATCTGCTGTGCAAGATTCGATGCTTCAAACTGTTGCGGAATTGTCAATCCCTGGTAGGCATTCGGACCATCGGCTATGGCTGGTGTAGTCACCGACGAAGCGTCACCCCGTGCAGGAATCGTGTCCAGAGTCATATCCAGATCGTCAGCTTCGCGTGGTTGATTGGTAACCATTCGGTTCCATGTCATGGACTTGTCACGTCCACGAGTGGCCGAAGTCCTTGATCGTGCTGAAGAGCTTCTCGAAGATGATGGTCGCGGCTTCTTTTCCAAAGTCTTCACTCCCTTGTCCTTTGCCCTCGACGGGGTCCGAGGTGCCTGAAAACCAGACGCTTCGGATCGTCGTTCTGGAGCCTTGCTCGTCCTCGAACCTGTGGATGTTGGACGCGAAGGCGTAGATGCTCTTGGTAGACTCTTTGCTTTTGCTTTGGGAACTGCCTTTGCAATGGCAAGCGCAGAAGATTGACCTTTGTCATCTTCCGTGGAGCTATCAACGGATTGCACCACTGTGTCATCAGCTGTTGACTCACCAACGGCTGGCGCTGCCACGTCGGCACCGAAAGTCATTGTCGTATCTTGACTTGATCCCGAGTTCATTGTGGTCGTAGTAGATCAAGTAGTCTTTGCTGCAGAAAGGCAGAGCCGCGTACGGCTGATAACCTGCGTGGGGATTTGATCTTGGTGATGTTCTCTGTCGCTCACCCCACAAAGAGCTATATTGACTGTTGGCGTGGTTGCCCTCTACAGACTGGATCACTGTTACTTCCACTTCCACACACGCACTCCTACGCAGGCAGATCCGACGTTCGCTCGTTTTGCACACTCACGGCCGGCGGTGGATCGTCTGTGCACGGGATAGCTCTGTCCACTCGGAGAATCACAGAAGACTATATGACTATAGCACTTTAACTTTAGCTATGGGCAATGCTTTCTAGAGCTTGTGCTCATTCTTGAGCCAAATGTTGCATGGGCGGTCATACTGAAAGGATGGATAGGCATTGCGGTGTGCGTAGCACTACCACAAGCCTACTCCTAGAGACGAGGGACGCGTAGCGTGCCCCCTTCCCTTGCACTTTACACGGTCTTGCTCACAGCTCTTATAGTGACACCTTAGAACTTGACAAGGCATCGCAGTCCGTTCGCAACTACTACTACTTCTACTACTACTACTACTACTCCACAACAACAACTACAACTACTACTACTACTACCACTACTACTACGACTGCGACTACGCGACGACGACTACTACTACAACTACTACGACTACCACTACTATCACTACTACTAGTACTGGTACTGCTAGTACTACTACTACTACTACTACTACTACTACTATTTTTTTCAATTGAACGCTGCGCGAGCGTGCTCTGCGCTTTGCGGGCGCCTTTGGTCTCGTGCACTCGTGAAACTGCTTCTAGCATGCATCGCTCAGGTCTCTCTAATCAGCTCGAACTTGACATACTACTGCAACTGCTACTGCTACAAAAAGCTTCCTTCTCCGACACCTTGGTGTGAACAGACGCGTCCATCTGTGCACCTGTCTCAACAATTAGGCCGTACCTCAGACGAAGCCGCCACCTGGAGTATCCGTCTCGTGGCGTCCCACACGGATTACTCATGTTGAAGACAGAAGGCCGTAAGGGTCATGTGCGGATGACCGCTGGTACCTGAAGCAACTCCGGTGGCGTGAGACTTTGGGCAGCTTGGATGTGGGCAACTCGCTGAAGCGCAAAGTGCTGTTTTAAGCGAGGCTAGCACGCGGTTCACATTCTTCCGAAGAGATGTGCTAGGCGTCGGAAGAGTGCCGAATTCCCTGAGTCTGTGACATAAGGGATCATAGAGTCTGTGACATATTACCGCCCTCACTGGTCATGACCTTTTGGCCACTGCTGAGAGTAACCATGCCAGGACCACTGCTGCCACCAGTCCCAGTCGTCATCCTGAGATGAGCGTGCCTGTCTGGCCCACTGGGACGAGGAGGATGAGGAGGGGCCATCGCGCTGCCGCTTGCCCTCTGTGTCAGCCTCCTGCATCTGTGGGCGCTTGTTAGGGGCAGCAGCAGCCAGTTTGGCCATGCGCTTGTCCTCTTCGTTCCCCTTGTCATGCTGTATCCGCATCTTCATGATGGAGTAGGCATTTTTGTCGGGTTTGACCCGGAAGACACGAGCTGGGAGTCCGGCTGATTTGGCCGTCTCATTGTAGACTGCCACTATGGTGGTGGCGATCATATTGAACTCGACCCACGAGGGGAAGTGCTGCCGAAAGGCCTTTTCGTCCCACATCTTGTTGAAGCAGGCATGGATAAGGCCATGCACCTTTGTTGGTGCGTCCAGCTCACGGTAGGCGTCACCCGCGCCTGTGGCGATGGTGACCTTCCCATCGCTTGTGAGGACCCGCCTCACCGACATGGCGGTGTCCCATGTGAGGCCGGTTTGCGTCCTTACGGACTTGATGGCAGAGAACAGCGGCGGAACTTCTCGGAGTGCTTCCATCCTGGTAGACCAAAGGGTCTGTTGTTCCTGGTTGGTGAGGCCGCCAAGAATGACCGGAGCCACCAGGATGTTGATGGAAGCCAAGGCCCGAATCCAGTCCTGATGGGACTGGGAGCTCAGCAGCTGAGCCAGCTCCTGCCGCGTGTAACGTACTGTCAGCCGTGGAGCCGGCTGTGGGACATAGCCGACGAGTTCCGCATTGGATTCCGGAGGCTCATATGCTGACGGGGGACGGGAAGAGGGAGGAGGGGGCGTGTGGGAGCGCGGAGCGGCCTGGGTGGTGGGGGTTGGGGGAGAGACGGACTTGGGGGGGTGCGGAAGGATCGGGGGAAGAGGGGGAGCTGGTGCTGCCGAGGATGAAGAAGGCGGGGGGCATTGGGTGGCCACCATGGGCGGTGGGGCCTTAACCGGAAGCGCGGCCGCCTTCGGTGTCTCTGCTTGGCCTGCTTTGAAAGCCGCCTTTTCAGCTGCTGAGGAAGTGAAAGGGCACGGGGGGGGAGGGTGGCGGCTCGAAGCCGGCTGCTTTGTCTATACCTTTGGTCCTGGTACTGCTGGAAGAGGGATTTCCTGTGGGAGCTTGGGGGGAGGAGGAGGGGGAGGAGTGTGGGGGTCCGGCGGGCGTGGCACTGAGTGCCGGGTTGTGCTTCTGAGTGACAAAGTGGTTCTTAAGGCCGTGGCTAGTGCTGAATTGCACCTGCCTGTTGTGCTTCCGGCAGTGCAAGCAGCATAACCACATGTCCCCCGAAACTTTCACTTGCCCTAATCCTCGAGGGATAAGCTCCAGCACATCCTGCTCTGTAAGGTCTTGGTTGTAGTGGTGGGTTTCACGGACCGTAGCCATGATCTCTGCAAAGGAGTTGTACTGGATGCTGTCGGCCACATAGGCTTCAATATCCTCCTGAGTGGGAGGAGGGGGAGCCGATGAGGCGGTTGCCATGGTCTGTGACCTAGGTGGCTGTGGTGAGCTGTGCTCTTCAGGTCTGTCAGACTGGATTTCAAGGGAGATGTCAGGGAGTTGGCTCTGCAGCATGCGGTCTGTGCGTTCTTTGGTGGTTGGGTCTCCCTGAAATCCCTTCAGCCACTTCCAGCACCGGGTATATGCAACGGTCGTGTTGTTGGTAGTCACGAAATAGTGGCCATCATTGTCGTACTTCTTGTTCTTCACTCGCTTGTCCCAGCGCTCCGAGAACAGGTATATGGGGCCAAATTTGGTGGAAACATTCCATCCCGGCTGAGGGGAGTGACCAAGGTCACGACCCAAGATCTGCCAAAGATATTTGCAGAAGGTCATGTATTCCAAGTTTGCCTTCGCTGTCATAACCTGACGGCTGAAGGCGTGCTGTATGGCTTCCCTCATCAAGGGGTGTCTGGGCTTGCCATAGATGATGCCTTGAAAAATATGATCTCCTTTGACTCCTATGGCCATGACCATGAACTCCTGTGGGAGTTGGCCAGGTGGGGAGGGTCTGTGACCCACTTCACCTGCCTTCTTTGAGTGAGCTGTGCTCCAATCTGCTGCGAGATACGCGAGTACCTGTTCCCAAGGTACCACGAAGCCACATTTGATGTCGACGTAGAGGCCGCCGTGCTGGTAGTGGTAGACGTAGCGGAACACGTCTGCTCGATGAGCAGGTTGGCTGAGGCGATCTAGCAGATTGGAGCCGTATTTTCCTGCGAGTTGCCGCAGGGTAGCCCGAAGAACATCATCATCACAGAATCTGCGGGTGAAGCCAGCAAACATTTTGGCCGCAACTTGGGCCGGTTCCGGCTTTTCGTCGTGAACGTAGGTCTGGAAGAGGAGGGCCGGGACAGGGGCGGCTTCCCATTCTGGGAGATGTGTGAAGCGCATTCCCCAGGGGCCATGTCCGTATTGCATGGCTACCTCCGAAAGATCACGGACAGTTCGGCATTGTGACAGAGCCTGGGCAGCGAGCATTTCGACATGCATGTCCTGCTCGCGAGCGTTCCAACCAGCTACCACGAGGACAGGCAGTCCTGGGGTGTTGCGCATTTCCTCGATGGCTCTGGTTACAAGCGCCGGGATGACAATGTCCGCGACGTCGGGAGATTCTTGGAGTTGTAGAGCCATTCTACCCCTCCTACACCAGGCATCTGGGCCAGGTCCATGATTTCCTGGTTGTGCAGGTTCTTGTCCGCGAATCCATATTGGACCCTGCCATCGATCAGGTAGTCATAATTGATTTGCTTCTCCGGGCGCAGGCTTCGGGACAGCGGAATGAAGCGAACGTTGATTTGTCCGTCGAGGTGGTTTTCCAAGATGGAGGCCACCGGCGGACTCTGCACTGCCGCTGTGAATTTGTGCGGCCCAAAGAGCCCAAATTGCCAGTGGAGGAGCTCCAAGATGGAGGGGACGCTGCCGGCAGAGATGTTGAGGGCGGCGCCTGGACAGCTTAAGACCTGTCCCGTCAGCAGCGGGAACACTCCGTAAGTGTGTCCCCGCAGCATGTGCTGCAAGGTGCTATCGCTGAGCACCAGAAAGGGACCCAGACTGGGAGGTTTGTCCATGGTCTCAGCTGTAGCTGATGGGCCAGAGTCTGTGACACGCGGCCAAGTGGTGAGCTGTGCTCTTCGCAAAGACGCAGTTTGTTACGAAATTTAGCTTCTGCAAGGCGTGTCTGTAATGCATGTTGCGATACTCCTGCCGCTGTTTCCGGTAGCAACAGTTCGATCTGACAGCTGCGGTATACATGTAATGCTTTGCAGAGTCTCAAGACCAAGCACGAAGCTCAAGCAACGCAGGACGACTATAGGCAAAGAACACCAGCAGAGGGCACTCGGGCTGGAAAGCTGGTGCCGTGTGGTAGCTGAGACCTCAGATCGCAGGAAAGAGCAAACGATGATGCAAGTAGCGGAGTGTTGGCATGCTGCAACGTCGATTTCTCTGGGCAGGTGGGCCACTCATCTCTGACTGTGACTAGTTGGGTGGCTGTGCCACACCTGATCAGAGGCTGTGCCACTTTCCTTGCGTGAGTCAGTGAACTGCCTATGGCCCAAAGTGCTCAGAAAAGTCTGTAGTAGTGGTCGTAGAGAGCACTGGATTCCTCTGCTTCTCGGCTGATGGTTGCCGTTGGCCCGTCCGGGTTAAGGGGGTTCCGGAACTTCTGCACCACGACCTGTTGGCTGTGCTGAATGTGGATGGTGAGCTCTTCGGACGCGAGGTGCCACTGGGGCGTGTCAAAGGACTGGACCATGACACGTAGGCCGAGAAACATAGCTGCCCTGGCAGTGCGGTGTGGACTTACAAAGAGCTTATGCTCGACCTGGGAGAGCACTGCGGCGCACCAGGATTTGCTAACCGACGCCAGTGAAAGGGCTGTCAGCAAGTCTGGCTGCGGTATCGCTAGTCTGACATGGACGCCCTGCTGGTCATAGTCAGTGTCTACGTACCGTTGCGCAAAGACAGCTAGGCCTTTATGTAAACGGCGAAAGGCCCAGAGGCGTGCTTGGTCCTGGATCTCGTTCCGGAGCAGCAGTATGGGAACGAGAGTGCTGGGGGGTCTGTATGCAGCGATTTCAGTTTCCAGCATGTCCCTGTCCAAACCGTAGTCCGAATAGAAATCCACAACCACCACTGCAGGAATGATGAAGGAGAGAGCGCGGCGACATGATTCGGTGCAGAGAGGGGATGACATCCTCTATGGTTGGCAGGGCAGCTGAGAGCAACCTAGAAAAAACTGCGGAGAAACTTACTTAAAAGCGCAACAGTGAGCTGCAACGCTAAGGGGCAACGCTGATCGGATTTGCCTTTTCCAAAGTAGAGAAGCCCGGCGCGTCGCATGGTCTGTGACCAATTGTCTGGAGGCTGTGCCCTCTGCCCTATAGAGGACGTCGCAAGACTGAGGTCGGAATGAAGTGCACCTGCTCATAGTGGACGCTGATGGCCTCTCTCGAAAGGGTGCCGGCTTGATCTGGCAGTACTTCAATGAAAACTCCTGCTCCTTGCTTCCGCAGTTGGATGTAGGCTCTCCACACTCCTATCCAGGGTTTGCCGTCGATGAGGCGGGCAGTTTCGGAGTACCACGCACGGCAAACCGCCGCAAGCGGTATTGCTTGTAGCAGATTGAGATTGACGATGCCGAGCTGAGCATGCACTCCATTGTGGTCAATCCTGAGTGTGTCGCCGATAATGGAGTACTGCGAGAAGGGACCCGTACGAGCCCAACGTAGAAGTAGGTCACGTAGGCGATCCCGAGTGGCACGAGCTTCATCATGAAGCAGGTCCAGATCGTTCCAGTAGGAGGCGGGATAGGGCGAGGCGTCGTAGGAGTCAAGTGTTAGTACCCCTGGGAGCAGGTATTTCATAGCTTGGCGCAGAGAGAGCTCGTCCATGGCAGTTAGGGGACTCTTGGAGCTAGCTGACAGAAACTGGCAGGCAGCAGGGGACGTGCCGAGAGGTAGCTCAACTCAAAGTGCACGCACTACTAACTCTGGCTGGTGCGGAGGATGCCCAGTTTTCAAGCCGAGAGCAGAGGTGCTAGCTTCAAAAAGTTAGAATCCTTAATGGCTCAGTTAGGCCTGTTGCTCGGCCGTCTCACAAGCCAATGTCTCGGTTCTCGGCCGTGGGCTGTGCCCTAATGCCAGCATAGGTGCGCTGTGCGCTTCTGAGAGCTACACTTTAGTCCTCACCTGCTGATCAGTCCTGGGGCGCGTGCTCATTCTGCAGGTCATCGTAGCTGTCAAAGAGGAGCGCATGCCAGGCATTGAAGCCCGAGGCTCGGTAGGCAGCGGCGGGAGCTGTGCGTGCCAGAGGTGAAGTGAGGGTCTCAACCGGCAGTCTGAACGCCATCGAGACCGGGAGGCAGAAAATATCCTGGCCTTCCCGAATCGACACTGAGCCTGTCTTGCGCAGGCGTGACATCGCCACCAAAAGTTCCACTGTATTGATGCGGGCTTGACCAGAGATCATGGCTGATATGAGGTCATGCCATACTCGGTTGACAGTGGCAAGTCGTCGGACCTGTTTTAGACGCGGCTGCGTGACCTCGTAGATAAGGTGCATGCCAGTCGGGTCCAGTGTGTCCGGCGCAGAGGGGGGGACGTAATTGATGGAGAGGGCCGGCCAGTGGTTAAAGCACTCTTGGAGAAGTTTCAGGAGACCTGTTCTGGCTGCTGTCGATCTGTCCGTACGAAACGCGTCCTCGGTTGGGGTGAGGCCTGGTCCTGTGAGGCTGGACTGGCTGCTCGAGCCGTCGATGGCTGTGCGATCCAGGTCTGTCAGCCGCAGGTAGAAGTCGAGGCTTAGAAGCATCGGCGTCAGGAAGTGGAAGATTCGCTGAACGAATGCGTCTTCCATCGTTGCAGGCTAGCGAATGGAGGGCAGAGCCAAACTTGAGAGCCTAAAAGGACTGAAGAATTGCAGTGACTGTGTTACTGCGATGCGTAGAAGCACGTGTGCTGTAGTTCCTGCTATAACTTTAACCGACAAGCAGAGATGGTCGGAGACTGTGTCTCAGCTCAGGAGGCTGTGCCATTCGAACTAATCATCTGCTGTGCCTAGCGGAAGACGAAAACCCAGCTCTGTCAGGCGCTGTTGCAGCGTTGGTGAGAAACGAGAGACGCCTCTTACCGTGTAGGCCGCCAAAACGACACGAGTATAGGTTTCCCATGGTAGAGTTGCATGCCACAGCTCATCCGCCCGAAAGAGAAGGCTGAGACCTCGTAGGTCAAAACAGCTTCCCCGGGTCATCCCCTGCTGGTGCGGGATCTCCTGGTAGTCGCAGCCGTCGGGGTCTTCGATCCATAGGCCGCCCTGGTCGCAAATCGAAATCGGGATGAGCAGAGTGCCCAAGGCAGCATTGCGAGCATCTTTGTGCGGTGGGGACTGCACATCCACTAAGATTTCAAGCGAAGTCCACTGGTGACCTGGATGACATGAGCACACGAATGCGTTGAAGAGACGAGTGACGTTGGGATGGGAGACCGTCTCCTTGAGCAGGCCAGGGAGAACTCGGCAGTAGGCCCCAACCCGAAAGCGCTGGCCACATGAAGAGCCAGCCGCACTGGGAGAGTGCTCCCATCTGTCGTGGGCCTCGAAAGGTAGGTGCTGCAGAACCTGGCGGACCGAGGACCAGATGGAGACAGTTGCTAGCTATCTGCTCTGCCTTTGGCACCATGTGTAGTAGTCCTCCGTGTGGGATGGGATTGACCAAGCAGCCTTCCTCCATCCCGGAGCAGGGCATGGTAGTCATGGACTCGAGATACTTCTCGAATTGCTGCCACTGTAGGGGTGGGAGAGCTTTGTGTGCCCATGCCGTGATGTCATTGGATGGCCATGTTCCCGCTGCCGGCGGCAGAGACACGTGGGCCTCCGCACAGTACAACTTCAGCGCCGAAAGGGTGAGGTAGTCCTCCATGTAGTCTGCGAAGATCCCGGCGGGAAAGGAAATGGCCCGGATTGGGCAGTCATCTTCGCCAGCCATGTGCGCCCGCGCAAGTGGGGAGCCAGTAGCCGAGATTAAGCTGAGCTCAAGCAAACGGGAGCTGAAAAGTGCAGACAACTGCGCTCAAGACAGATGCGCAGGTGTTTTCTCGGGCTGAGGCCAGTGCTGTAGGCAGTAGGCGTTGGAACAGAGTCTGTGACTCAGGTTGATTTGGACTGTGTCCTATTCCCGCGACAAATTGGTTACAGTAACCGCGTGGCGGAGGCTGTGCCATATGCCGCTGAGTGGACTGTGTCCTGCGATTGAAGCCTAGTCCATTTCCGCCCAAATGCCCTGCAGCTCAGTAGCCGGTGTCGAGGGCGCTGGCTCGTTCGAGCTGGCAGCCGGAGGAGGTGGTGGAGGTGGAGGGTGCTCGAGAGCATTCTCCAGCATGAGGTAGCCATCCTGGTTGCTGTACTTTTGGTACGGCAGGACCTCCGTGTACATGGTCCGGATGTGGCTGCCCATGGTCCTGAGCCTGCAAGATAGGAAGAACCTAGCGTAAGCAGCAGATTCCTCCCAGCTTCCGGAGTCCAGAGAAGCCCGTGTGGGATCTTCTGGCCCGAAGAGCCCGGATACATTGGATTTTTGCTGCTTGGAGTAGGAGAAAACGGCGGTGGCCAGTCGGACGTTGCCGCTTTCATCATACAAGCCGGCTTGCACGGTGATCGAGGGATCGATGGCAGTCTCGTACCAGCTTCCTCCGGGAAAGGCAGATTCTGGCCATTTGGGTGGAGTGAGGCCAGCGAGATTCTCCCATTCTGCCAGCTCGACGCGAAGGTGCTTGGGGAGTTTCGGGGGCATCGGGAAACCCGACGCAGTGTCGCGCCAGCACTTGTTGCCCACGACTTCGACGGAGATCGTCTTGCTGAGCCTGTAGTAGTCGCCTCTGACGGTCCTGGTGGGTCGCTCCATGAGTTCGTGAGGTGGACGATGAAGCATTCCTCCCTGGCCAAGGGCACCGTAGCCCAAGCTGAGAGGATAAACACTTTCCCCCGCTGTGCCGCCGAAATCAATCAGGACATAGGTGGGAGGGTCGCAGCGCACCATGATGTTGCCCATGTGGATGTCCGCGTGGACCAGTTGGCTGGAATGTACTGCATTGAGGGCAGACCGGATGTCAGCGACGAGATTGACGACATGGTCCGTTGTCATGGAGGGGATATGGGCAGGGTACAGACGTGGCAGTAACAGCGTTGGGCCTTGCTGCCAGAAAGCCTCGATGATGGTGTTGATCGGCGGGAATCTCGATAATCTGCTAAACTCTCTTCTGGCCATGTACTCTTCCTGAGGCCTCGTGACTTTCTTGAGCACAAAGTTTGCAGCACTGGAATTGAAGACCGCGCTGGCGTATCCCTTTGCGATCTTCACGCCTAAGAGCTCTGGTGAGATGGCGGAAGTCACTTGGGGGTCAACCGGTCGTCGAAGTCCAGGCATATGGCTCCGACCAAGAGCCTCATGCACTCCATCAGGATATGGAGCACGATCCATCCCAGCGTGAGTGGGAGATATCGTCTGTGACGAATCCGTGCTGCACTGTGTGCTACCTGCCACTGGTAGCTTGAGCCCTGTGACCTAGTTGCAAAGCAGTTGAGTGCAAGAGCAGGAAAAACGCATGGCAGTGAGTTTTGCTCGCTGGTAGCCGGCTCCGCCGACTGTGCCTAGTTCGCTGAAGAGCTTACGTAGCGTCCTGTTCTGGAGCCGCGTCAGTTCGTCGATGTTTAGGAGCTGGCGGTGTTGGAGGACGGGCCTTGCCAGAGGGCAAAGTGCATCGCTCAGCAGTCTGAGAGCTGGTAGAAGACGCCGAGCCAGGGTCTGTATAGAGTTGCGAGGCCTTGCGCTTGAGAATCTCGTCCAGCTGATGTACCAGATTCAGGAAATGTGGGACTTGGTCAGGGCCCGGTAGGTCCGCAAACCGTGTGAGATCCATAGTGCTAAGGGCTCGAGCCAGGCTGGCACGCTCAGGAAATCAAGTGGAACGAAGTGATCTGCTCACGAAAGGCTCCCTGCGTTTTGATGCGCAGCTGGAACTTTGTTGAAAGAATCAGCAGCCTTGCGAGTCACGCTGTACGAGAGTGAAGAGTGCAAGACGGATCAGAACATCAGCTGTGCTGAGGAAGTTAGTGCACTGTGTGCTTCAACTAGGCCAAGCTCACGGACGGCCTCGAGCCTTGCGAGCCAGTCCTCCCGGCGCCTTGCGACCCAGGCGTTCAAAGCCATCATGGGAGTCAAAGAGGGAGGCGAGGAGGGAGAGGTAGGGCATGAGGTCAGAGTAGATGGCTACCCTGAAGTCGAGGATAACGTGCGTCTTGAGCTTGTTCGGCTTAGCAGAGCAGTGCACTATTTCCTGTGCCAGCTTGGTCTTGTCGGTAGTGATGTTGATCATGGAGTCCACCACCTTCAGGAGCTTGCCGTACTCCGTCTTGTCCACGTGTTCTGGAGGGTTGCCCTTGGTCAGTTCGTGGAGGAGAACTAGGGAGACCGCATTCGAGCATGATCCCTCGGGGTGAGGTTCTCCTTGGCGCAGCTTCTTCAAACCTCCCTGCCAGGATTTCACAGACGCAACTAATGCCTTCGAAAGTTGATGGTCTTGAGGTAGTTTGTACACCAGTGACAGCTGGTGTTGCAGCAGGCTCATTTGGTCGTCGTGCACAAGGAAGGCTTTGGTGAGCTCTTCCGGGCTCAGCGCCTGGATGGCACCCGATTGCGCTCGAGGCTGGGTGCCTTGCCCAAACCCTTGGATCGCACCAGGTCCTTTCTGCCTCGGGACTGATTTGCGGCGAGGCTGGTCTTGCTGCCTCGGCAGGGCAGCGGCCTTGGCCGCAGGCGAGAGTGACTCGAGTGGAGGCTCTTCAGAAAAATCCATTCCCGATGCGTCCTCATTGTCTGTACCGTTTCTGGAGCGTTTGTGCTCCGGACTCTTGACGGCGACAGGAGAAGCGGTCATGCCGGCCGTGTAGTCGGAGCGGAAGCTATACAAAAAGAGGGCGAGCTGATTGAGAGGAAAAAGTATTGCGGTATGTGCATGTCCGCGTGCGCGCATGACGCACTTGGCCTTGACGTGAGGTGGCCTATGCCAACTTTCAATTGACTATAGGCTTCTCACGCACGGGCGCCCCGCAGTGCCCTTGAGGACGAAGCTGGGCCGGAATGCATCACCTAGCGATGATGCTAGCGAATTCGTTGCAAGAAGAGCATGTAGACATTCCTGGAGATGGACAGGTTCAAGGCCGCTGAGGCCTTTTCCGGAAACCTGTAATCGTCAGAGATCCAAACCTGAGAGGTGGTATCCGCTGGGTCCTCTGGCCAAAAAGCGCGGTAGTGCCCAGAAGATAGGGAGTCCCCAAAATGGGCAACTCCTGCTATGACCTGATAGTGACGCTGAGTTCGAGCATCACTTGAGGTCCATACAGGCACCGTGGTGCGGCCTGACCAAAGACACGGCTGAGTGTTCTTGACTCCATCCTGCCAGCGGCAAATCACAATTGCTAGGAGTTCAGGTGACCAGACTAGCGCGCGGGAGAAGATCTGGGACTCCCACAGCCGTAAGCAAGTCGAGAGTGACAAAGGGCCAGGCGGGAGGGGAAGAAGGAGTGGGCTGACTCCCACATCTGAATCCTCAACCTCACCATCTGTACGACCCTGCCACTGGGTTTGTTGAAGGGAGCCGAAAGGCTTGGACTGCATATGCAGAAGCAGCTCTGAAACATCATGCTGTCTGCCGTCAAGTCGCCAGCCTGAGATTGCATGGCGAAATTCAAACAAGCCGAACAGGTTCAGTAATCTGGGGGCTCGCTCGTCGCCTAGATGGGATAGGACGGACTGGAAAGCACCTAGGTCATACCCAAAGCTCGAGATCTGATGCAGAGCCTGGAATAGGGCATTGGCGTAACACGAGTTGGACGTGTTAGTCAGAGCGCGTTTGTGCACTCCTTCGGGTCTAATTTCCGCTTGTCCTGAGGACTGCGGATCGGACGCCTGCTTGTCTGCCGGGGTGTGACGAGCTGTGCTCGACTGATTGGAGGCTGTGCCATTCGACCGTGACTTAAAGAAGTGGGTCAGTGACCGTTCTTGGGGCTTGGAGGGGGAAGCAGTAACGGCTTCCTCTACCTCCGGTTGCCCTCGCAGCCACTGTGTGCTCACCTGATAAAGTACGGGGCATTGTTCCGGGTGCAGTCGACGATCATAGACCTTGTAACCGCAGAATGAACACGGGTGTCCCTTGGCAAGGTGAGGCGAGAAACCCTGACATATAGAGACTGCACGCTTGTGCAGCCGTGACCAGTCCTTAGGATGCGCCTGACGGAAGTGTGACTTGACTTTAGTGTGATCGAAAGTCCAGAAGTCGCACGTGAGGCACCTATGGATCAGGACCCGGGCCTCCGCTGTCTTTGAGATCACCGCTATTCGATGTTGTGGGAGTTGGGCAATGTCCTGTCGCAGCTGGGACAGGGTCCTTACCTCAGGGTGACTTGAGTGTTTGTCAGTCACGTTCAGAGTTCGAAGCTTCTGGGGTTCCGGACATGCTCCTGACAACAAGTGGTCACGAAGACCCTTCCATTGATGAAATTTGCGCATGCAAGCGGCACATTGCGGCATCCCATCCACCGCGTGGAGTTGTCGATCGAAGCTTGATGGCACAAATCGGTCAATGCTGGCTGGATGCACTCTCGACTTGTGTAAGTGTAACCCGTTTGCTGTCTCGAAAGAGGCATCGCAGAGTGTGCATGCATGTATGGCTACAGGGTGCTCAACTGTTTCAGGGAGCTGTGACATGAAATGCAGCTTGTCCCGGATGACTTGCAAGACAGAAGGATCGGTTGTGATATCTGGGCTTCTGGCTGCACGTCGCTCAAGTTTGCGGAGTCGCTTCCTGAGCTTGACCTGCATCGCTTGAACTGGGTCCTGAATGCTATAAAGCTGGAAGAGATCCTTAGTGGTGATGCGGCTGGTGTGTGCTGGCAAGTTCAGCACTGATCGCACCTTGTAAGCATGCCAACTGCGTAGCTGCTTGGCCGACTCCTCGCTGAGTCCGACGTCTGAGAGGCCTGTCGTCAGTGTGCTCAGGACTGTGCTTTGCCAAACCTTAAGTCTCGACATGGTGCTCGCGTGCCGGCGATTGTAGACAAACTGGCGGACTTGATGCAGCTTTTGCTTTGCTTCCCCGATGCGGTAATGTAAGGACTGCAGCTCGAAGTGGTTGTAGGAGATCATAACCCCCAGGTACTTGCTACAGGAGACCCACTGGAAGGCGGGGAACGATTTATTGGGCCCTATGCGCCATCCGCGAACCTGCTCGCCCTTGGAGTTGGTGATCCAGCAGCCGTGTTTGTTCATCACGTTTTGGGATTCTCTACCCGCTAACTTCACTAAGATGACGCACTTGCTAATGTTGACGCGTAGGCGGTGTTTGCGGACCTCCTCAAGTAGCGCTGCGATGAGCGCATGAATGGCCCTGAGGTCCTTGTCAGAGCGGATAGTCCGATGGAGCGTGAGATCATCGGCATATCCTGTCAGGAATTTCAAGACCTGCTCAGCACCGAAAAGGTCAACCAAAGAGCGGAAAAGGTCACCTGTAAGGAACGAGAAGAGTGTGGGGGCGAGCTTACATCCTTGTTTAATGCCTGCTGTGGTTTCAACAGAGGTGGAATCTCCCTGCGCGTGAAGGACGTAACGAGACCCATCATGTAGAGCCTGAACGAGATGGACTGTGTCCTGATCGGCCCCTTCTCTCTGAAGAAGGTCGATGATCTCTTGGCGAGAGACAGTGTCAAACGCTTGGCTGAGGTCAAGAGCAAAGGTGAGGCCGCCGACTAAGGCTGGGGCCTGTGTGCCTTGTTGCAAGGCATGTCTCGTGGGGTGGGCCTGTTCTAACAGGGATCGAGCCTCTCGCAAGTGATGCACCACGCGTTCTAGCGCGTCTGACAGCCCCCGACCTGGTAGATAAGCGAACTGTGGCATGTGCTTGAGGAACGAGAGTGTCAGTGGTTGAAGCGCTTCTCTGGCCGCTCCCGCCAGTCCCTTAGCGTCAGGTCTAAGGATGCCCAGGGGTCTCAGGTTTGCGGGTTTGTCAGAGGGCTTGCCCGGCTTGGGAATTAAGCAGAGATCAGCGTCTACGAGGTCGGATTCTAGACTGTCCTCGGCCTGCTTGGATGCTACGTGTTCGGAGAGGACCGGTGCAACGAGATCGCTACACAGTCTCCATACAGCCGCAGGTGCCGCTCCGTCAGGAACAGCTTTATTCGGCTTGATGGAATGTATGTGAGCTGCTAGTTTGGGCGGCTCCAAAGCAGGGAAAGCTCCATGCATTGTCCGTAACGGAGGGTGGGCCGCAAATACCTGATTGGCATAGTCCCTGAGGGCTGCTAGTTCCTGCGCTGGGCCTAGTAAATGTCCTGTGTTGTCCTTTAGCTGAGCTCTGCGCGCAGGCTGCCAAGGCTGCAGCTTTTTGAGGGTCTGGAAGGAGATATGTTGATCACCTTCAGCTAGACACGCGTCCACCTCCGATATGAAACTCGCAATTCGATCTTTCTTTGCTTGTTTCACAGCCTGGCGGTGTGCCACTTGTGCCAGCTCAGCTTCGGTTTCCGGCGGACGTGGCGTGTTCTGATTAGGAGGCTGTGCCATTGCTTTAGGTGACTCGATCAGCTGTGCTGAGGGAGTGGTGTTCGCAGCCCTGTCATGGGTGCGGGCCCGCCACATGCGACGGGTTTCCGATTCCAGCGGGATCGGTCTTCTTTTGGGAATTTTTGGGAAAAAGCGTTCTGCACCTTCCAAAAGCAACGCATTCCATGCCTTGGGGTCCTGGCAGGTGTCAATTCTGGAAGCGATCCAGTTGTGCAGGGCCTTGGCCGTATCGTCCTCCTCCCTGACTGAGGCCTGTAGAGCTAGTGAATCATACCGGCGCGTGCTGGGCTTGTGGGATGGGAGCAGCCAGTGGTGTTGGAGGGGTACGTCAGCTTTGAGTGGGTAATGCCCTCCTTTCTTCCAGCTGCCCAACGGACAGTCCACCCAAGGGGCTGACCGTTTGGCTTTGCCTCCCGCCGTAGATTCTTTGGTTAGAATGAAGTCAATTTGCGACTCCACTCCTCCTTGTGAGAAGGTAGCTATATGGTCACATTGCCAGGTGTTAAGGGCAACCAAACGCAGCCTGAGCAGCAGATTAAACAAGTTGGATTCGTCAGGGCGGTCCTCAGTGGGTGGCTTCACGTGCGTTCCCACCAATGGAGAGCTCGGACGCAGGGAAGTGTTAAAATCGCCTGCTACAATAAGGGAGTCCCTCTTAGGCACCTGCTTGATCACCTTGGACATGACAGATAGTACCTTAGCACGGTCGTCCTTATTGGACTGGATGGTCTTGGCAGAAGACCAAGCGTGTTGGTACACCGCGAGGACAACCAGCCGAGTACCTGCAATGTCTGCACGAGCTTCTAAGACCCTACCCGGGCTCCACTCCTTCCAGCGTAAGCTCTTGGGGACGAACTTGGGAGAGAATAGGATCATGACTCCATCAGCGCGAGTCGTGGATGGAGCTCGCGGTTCTTGCCGAGTGTTTCGCTTCGCTGCTTGTTTAGGCCGGGTGTTGGGTTTGGTAGACTCCGAGGCTGAGGAGATACAGTACCACCCAGAAACGCTGAATTCACTGGTCTCAGTCCAGTGCGTTTCCTGCAATATGAGGACGTCGCAGTGATGAGAGGCTTCAGCTGCTAGCCACGTTTTGAGTTCGCCCCATTGCTGTTGGCCTAGGTGGCCCGCGTTCCACGAAAGAACTCGAATGGATCTTTCCAACCTTCCTGCCCTGCGGGAGGCTGTGCCATATGCAGGGGAGTCAGCAGTCTGTGACTGAAGCTCTCTTCGAGTGGGTGGGGGGCGCACCCCCAGTCGATCAACTAGGGTAGGTGTCAGAACCTGCCCTCGGTATGGTACGGGCCCGTCACTACGGACTGTCCTTCTACATGCTGTCTTGAACGAATTCTTACGAAGAGATGCAAAGTTTTGTGAGTGCACTGGCAATTGCGCCATCCGCTACTTTCGTCAAGAGACAGAAGCCTAATGACTCCCTCCACCGCGCGGAGGTGGAAACCCTACCGCCTACCCAGTGTTGCAATGTTTTAAACAGAGTCTGGGCCCAGGAATTGGGACCTGGCGGCTCAAAGCAGCTCCTGTGAGAAAAGGGAGAGGACCATGGCGTAGAAGGAACCACAAACCTCAGCTGTTCAGCTTGAGGCCCGGTGGGGCCTCTACTACTACTACTGCTACTACTACTACTACTACTACTACTACTACTACTACTACTACTACTACTACTACTACTACTACTACTACTACTACTACTACTACTGCTGCGACATAAAGTGACCATGCATAGAGTCATAGAGTCACGTTGAAACCACAGTAATCAGGGATGTCTATATAGTGAGGTTCCGGAGCTAGGAAAGGAAGACTTCTGCGTCATGTTGGACTATACCCTAAACCCGCTAAACCTGAACATTAGTGTTCATAGAGTGAACTACATCAAGTCAAGTGCGTGGTACATAGATGACTCCATGACTCTATGACTCTTTGTCACTCTGACGCTATGACTCTATAACACTATGACTCTATGATTCTGTCTCACTGTGACTCTATGACTCTATATGACTCTATGACTCTTTGAACTATGACTTGTGCTTGACATGTACTCGACTCTATTTCTCGATGACTCTATGAACTATGACTTGTACGACTCTTGACTGTATGTGACACTCCGACTCTGTGACTCCGTGCTTTTGACTCGCTGACTCTATGACCCTATACACTGGATTCTATGACGTAGCGCAACACTCTTCGCTGATGATGCTTTCGGGCCAATTGTCTTCTAGTTTTTGGCGTGGGCGGGCCTCAACGATAGCAAGTTGCTGCACTCAGTCCCAGCAAGAACTACAAGAAAGCCAGAACTAAAGATACTGTACAAAGAAGAAAGCAAAGGTGAGACAGGCCAATTGTCTTCTAGTTTTTGGCGTGGGCGGGCCTCAACGATAGCAAGTTGCTGCACTCAGTCCCAGCAAGAACTACAAGAAAGCCAGAACTAAAGATACTGTACAAAGAAGAAAGCAAAGGTGAGACAGGCCGCGACTAGCAGACTTAGCCGGCAGACGTTGTTCGGCAAAACATACGCAAAGCTAGCGATACCCCGCTCAGATGCCCCGCTTCCCAGCTACACTGAGTTGCGCAATGGCACATGCATGAATCCTCTTCGTATGGAGGAGGGCAACATAAGACAGCCCTCCTGTTCGCTGTGCATAAGCCTGCTTCCCAAGAATTCGCAATAGCAGGACAGAAGGGCCGTGCGCCGCAATAGCATCCGAGCAAAAGACAACGAAGCACACCCAGTGGTGGTGCTGTGACAATGAATTCAGGCCCAGCTTCCCACCAAAGCAGGCTCACAAGGGCGGAGGCGCAATTTCCTGATCAACTGGTTACTCACGGCAAAGTGGTTAGTATGGTTATGTCACGTGTGCGTGTTTCTATCTTTGTGGAAGTCGAAAAAAAAGATCGTTTTCTTGTGGTTCTTGTGGTTCTTATGGGACCAAGTGTCTTGAGGCCCACCCACAAAAAAAAATCCTGCCCACTTCCGCATTCTGTAGATCTGGCGATGGATGGCATTAATTTGCCCTCTCTCTCAGCGTAACCAACCCACGGAAGGATTGTGTGTTACACGTTGTCCCGTTCGTCACTGGTGCTTTTTTGGAGCCCCGTTGCTGCCACTTGCAGCTTACTTTGCGCCATTTTGGTTCGCAGGAGCGCAAGGCCGCCGGTCTTAGCAGTTTGCAGAGTGTCAATGCCGAGTTACTACACACTTGGCACAATGCGTTTTCGATGGCGCTTGAAATTTCCAAGTGATCGGCGACTTGGACATCAAGCACGCGCCACATTGTTTAAATCCATCTCGATGCTTTAGTGGTTCTTGATTGGTGTCACGCCTAATTCGTGTAAGAGTCACGAGTTGGATTTTCTTGGCGCTAAGACCAAGCAGTCGACATCAATTCATGCGCAGCTCTGGGCTATAGGGTGTTTGATGCCGGTTTGCATCCCACATTGCAAAGATTCGCCGTGCTCAGATTAGTCCCGGCCCTGCGACTCGCTGTGGTGGGAAGCTGGACTGGGGCAATTTGCAAGATTGGGGCCAACCTTCTCTCTCCCTCCTGGGGCGAGCTGGGTTTGTCAGTCTCTGTGGCTTTTCCTGCCCTTGCGAGACCCATGGGCTGTATACGTGGAGGCTGCTTGGCCAGCACGGCATGGACCGCACTGCTTTATTCGCGGCCTTGTGTGTGATCTGTGGAGGCCCCTTGCAAGGTCCACCTCGGTGGAAGCTGGGTTGTATTGGATACTATGCTTCCCCGCTTTGGCCAGAAGAAACACGAAATCGCTTTTCGGGGCGAAAGCGAACGAAAGAAATCAAATTGTGTCATCGAAAAACATCCAAAAAACGTTTTCCAAACACGATGGAAGGAGAAGCCACACGATATCGCTTTAGTGGGCAAAACCAAAGAAAATAAGAATGAAAAATAAAGTGAAAATACACACACGGCAAAGGATCTTTTTTCCTGTCAACTTGTTTTTTTTCTAGCCTCTGCTTGGAGCCAAAAAAAAGTCAAAGTCAAGTTTGTTTGGACGTGGCCTCACAGACAGTAGTTGCTGCCTTGGTTCCACCTGCAAGAAAAAGTAACTGCACAATTATGTTATGTCGGTGAAAAGCGGGAAAGTTCATGTTGAAGACATGTTACTTTGGTTGTCCTGCGTGCCTGCTCAGGTGTGAGTCGTTTTGGCTGAAAGTTTTGCCTTGGAGGCTTGTTTGTTTTGCAGTTGTGGAGAACACGTGGCTGAGCAGTTTCACTTGCAGTGCTATGGCACATGGAATATTTGTGGCCAGTTGCACAGACAAAGCCTCCGGCTGCTGACTTTGGCTCAAGCCGTGAGAAAAAGAGGGTTCAGCGCGCTGCTGCTGTGTTTTCACATGGTAGCGGAGCGTGTGTAGCACGCTCGTAGCTGTAGAGAAGCCATGGCTGACCCTGCCCAAAGTGCCGCGACCCCAGTGCCTGAGGAGGACGACTTTGAACTGTTTGGTCCGAGTCCTGGAGAGGCGAGTCAGCCGTCGAACCCAGGACCTCAGCCTGTCCCGACTGTTGGACCGCAGCAGGCACCGCAGCCAGTGCCACAGCAAGCACCGGTTCCACCTGCAGTGACGACGACAGTTGGTTTGGACCCACAGCTGCAGCAGTTGATGCTGAATATGATGCAGATGCAACAGCAGACGCTCCAGGTCATGATGGCTAGGATGGACGCAGATGAGAGAAGAAGGCGAGAAGCTGAGGCTGCCTCTGCAGCTGTAGCTGACCCCTTTGGTTCGACGGCTGCGGCTGGAAGTCCGTCAGCTAAAGCTACTGCTCCTCCACCTCCAGCGCCTGCTGGTCCGTCGGTGCACGTAGGAAGCAACAGAGCTGAGAAGTACCTCCCTGCTTTGCCCACCATCGACGCTCCATCGATGGGGAAAGGGCGTGTGAAAGAGCTGGAAGAGTACCACCGTTGGTGTGAAGTCTTGGCGTCATGGTTGGCGCTCATAGACGACAACTACGTCAACGAGTTGCGCCAAGCAATGGTGCACAACAGGGAGATCAAGCAGTCAGAGATGTCTGCTCCTGTGGCTTCGAGGTCTGCTCGGTTGTTTTACTACCTTCAACAGAGTTTGCAGAAGTTTGAGAGAGGCATGGAGCTTGTGAGAAGCACGTCCATGCGGCAAGCTCAAGCTGCTTGTGGGTACGAAGTCATGCGGCAAATGCATGCGACTTTCAGCATTGTCTCAAGAATGGAGGCAATTGCAGTGAGAGATGAGGCCCTGAAGTTGCCTGCCAGAGCCCGAACCTACAAGAGGCCACTTGATGTGGTCCGGTTCTTGGAGGATGAGCTGGGCAAAGTGGATCAGAAGCTCCATCGTTTTCCGGAGCTGAAGCCCGGCGGCTCGGATCGCCTAACCATTTTGCTTCAATCTGTCAACCCTGAGTGCCGGCATTACGTTGTTTTGCACGGCAAGTCTGGAACTTGGGAAGAGCTTGTGACGAGCATCCGGTTCTTTGAGGAACAGACCAGGCTTTGCGACGCTGGAGCCCTTCACGCTGTTGGTGACAAGGGTTTGTGTTGGAACTGCGGCAAGGCTGGTCACTACAGTTGGCAGTGTCCTGAACCACCGAAGGGTGGCAAAGGAAAAGGCAAAGACAAAGACAAAGGCAAGGGTGGAAAGCCCTCTGGTGGTGGCGGTCGAGGAGGCGAGCCCAAAGGAAAGGGCAAAGGCGACAAGAAGGGCGAGAAGGGCAAGGACAAAGGAAAGTGGGGAAAGCCAAAGGCGAAGCCGAAAGCGAAGTCCAAGGGACGCGCTGTTGAAGACGAGCCGTCGGAGCAAGTGATGGCCTTGAGATTTCATCGTCTCAGGGGCATGCGCCCAGGGAAAGCAGTGAAGAATGAGCCCAATGATGCTGAGCCCCCACGTCTCACCATGACGGATAAGGAAGTAGAGAAGCTGAACCAGTCCTCTTCGAGGAACAGTCACTTTGCGTGGCTTGTTGATAGTGGAGCCACGTGCCACGTGTTGTCTGTTGCTTCTTTGTCGTTTTACGAAGTCGTGAAGGAGCATTCGGGACCGCTGCCTGTCTTGATGAGTGCTAGCGACACCGAGATGGAATGCCTCGGGTTGGTCGATATCCGTGTGAAGTTTGGGAGGCTAGGGCCTGTAGTGCTTCAGAAGGTCCTGGTTTGTCAGATTGGTTTCAATGTGATCAGTTCTTGGCAGGCGTCGCTTTCGGGTTGGTGTTCTTGGTTCACTGCCACACCCGGAGAGAGTTGCTTGATGAAGCAGAATGGGAAGGGTTCCTGGGTTTGGGTTCCCTTAGAGACGGAAGCCAGGAGCTGGTGGGCAATGGCCCAGGAGATCGGCCCCGCGAGAGCTAAGGCGAAAGCGAAGTCCAAAGCAGGAGTGCCCAAAGGTACCCCACCGAAGTTTGGGAAAGAAGACGACGACACGGGAGATGCAATGGAAGTGGACCGCGCCAAGGAGAAGGCGCATCCGAACAAGCATCCGCAGAGAGCTTTGGAAGTGACTCCTTTCAAGTTCTTGTTGCGAGCCTTTTGCAGTGAGTTTTCGCGCGAGTGTGTTTCTGCAGCAGAAGTAGCAGCTGAGACTGAGGTAGTGCCTGCAGTTTGTTCTGAAGAGCTGTGTGCGGGTTGTGTGGTAGGTTCTGAAGTCTGTGTTTCGTCCGCAGCCGTTTCGCTTAAGCAAGCAAGCACCACACACACCGAAGCATGCCGTAGGAGCGGTAGGAGTGCGAGTGCATGTGTGAGTGTAGAGCCTTTGCCGCCAACGCCTCAGAGTACTGTGAGAGCCTGTGGTTCGGAAGCTGCTTCAGTGAAGGTTTGCGCAGGGTTTTCGGAAACTGCCGGTAGGAGTGAGTGCGCAGGGTTTTCGGAAACTGCCTGTAGGAGTGAGTGTGCAGGGTTTTCGGAAACTGCCTGTAGGAGTGAGTGCGCAGGGTTTTCGGAAACTGCCTGTAGGAGTGAGTGCGCAGGGTTTTCGGAAACTGCCTGTAGGAGTGAGTGCGCAGGGTTTTCGGAGACTGCCTGTAGGAGTGAGTGTGCAGGGTTTTCGGAAGCTGCCTGTCGTCCGGAGTGTGCAAGTGCAGGTGCATTAGGGACACGTAAAAGCAAGCAGAAACGTATCTCTTCTGCCGCGGTTCTGTCTCGAGCCTTGCGGTGGGTGATTTTTCTCTATGGAGTCATCTTCGTTACGACGGGGACTGTGTGTCAAGAAGAGGACCCTTTTGCTCCAGATGGGGCCGGAAGGGGTCGCTCGGGAGAAGGAGCCGGCTCAGATGATGGTTATGTCCGAGAGATGGCAAGATCTCAGAGCGATGCAGACAGCGGCATCCAGCAGGCGACAGTCCTTGGTGCAGAAGCTGCAGCTGAGTCGCAGCGTAGAGCAGAGGCGAGAGGCCGAAGAACTAGTGGCAATGAACCGATGCGATTCGAAGGAATTGCTCCACCGAGGATTTCATTCCCTAACTTCTCCGGCCTTGCCTTCTGGAGAACCTCCCGCTCCCACTCAGGAGGGCAACGAGGCCGACGATTGGGGGAAATGGAAGGCGGTGCCAGGCCCTCCTGCGAGCCCGCCTCCACCGGGGACGCCTGTGGTGCCGCCTGGACCCCCGGATACGCCGCCCGAGACACCACCGGAGACTCCTCGGGAGAAGAAGAAGAAGGACAAGAAGAAGGAGAAGAAGAAAGGCTCCAAGGAGCGCCGTGCACGAGAAAAGGACCAGGTCGCCGAGGACAAGAAGGACCACAACGAGGGCGAGAGAGACAAGGCCGCCGAAGGAGTGGCTTTGCTGAGGGAGCAAGAGCTCAAGATGGCTGCCGCCAGCAAGAACTTGGCGGAGAAGGAGCGAGCGTCGGCAGCGGCGAAGGCAGCCGCCAATGTGGCTGTCGAGAAGTGGACGCCCCAACAGAGGGCACGCAAGGAGGCAGAGCTCCAAGCAGCCCTGCTTGCTCAGGAGCAAGCCGCTGCTACAGTTCGTTTGCTTACTTTGGAGTTACAACTTGGGGATGCCCTTGGTGCCCCCGAGAGTTCAGCGGCCCCCGAGGGAGCCGTAGAGTCTGGGACTCCTCCGGAGTTACCAGCCAGCAGGCGGATCAGCCTGTCGTCTTCGAGTGTGGAAGCTATCACTCCTCCAGGAACGCCTCCGACAACGCCGGTGTCGCCCGGATCTGCGGTTCCAAAGACACCCCAACGATCACCTTTGGTGAAAGCGATGCCCAAGGTTCCGGAGAGCCCTGCTTCTCAAGCTGCTGTGAGCCTTGTTGCTCCAGCTGCTGCGGGGCCTGTTGCTCAAGCTGCTGCGAGGCCTGCGGTTCGAGTTGCTTTGAGGCCGGCGGTCCGAGCTGTTCAAGTGAAGGCGATGCCCAAGGTGGGGCAGGTGCCGGATGTTGGGCACATGGGACCTCCAGCGCCGCCGATGGTTGGGCCAATGGGCCCTGTACCACAAGCACCGCAGGTTGTTGGGAAGATGCACATGTTCCCGCCGGCGCCGCCCTTCTTGGGGTACATGGGACCAGTGCCTCCAGCACCACCGCCAGGATACCGAGGCATTTTCAATCCGTGGTCCACCGGGCCGTTGCGCCAGGTGTTTGGAGCTGTGGGCCAGCATGTGACGCCCATCACTCCGAGTGTGTCGGTTGTGCCTCAAACTCCACCGCCCCGCCCTACAGTGAGACCTTCAGCCAGGCCGTCAAAAGCACCACGGCCAACAGCAAGGGCAACTCTAGCCCCTACGCCAAAGAAGAGAGATCGATCACCTTCGATCTGAGGCGGTGTGTTTCTTCTGAGGTTTTGGCCTCAACCTTAGGTTCGAGGCCCGTCGTCCTCAAAGTGAGCTCTTCGGTGTCTTCCCCGAAAAAGGTGCAAGAGTGCGGTGCCAAAGTGGTAGGCAGTCTAGAGTGCAGTGCCGAAGCTGTAGAACGTCTAGAGTGCAGTGCCGAAGCGGTAGGTTGTCGTGAGTGCAGTGCTTTAGGAGAAGGTAACCTCGAGTGTGGTGCGGTAGGTGCGTGTTGCTTGAGTGTTCCCGAAGCTACGCCCTACCCGAATGGATCCACAAAGTGTCTCGCTCTGCCCAGGTGTTCCTTAGAAAGATCGTGTGCCGCAGCCTTGTTCAGGGTTATTTCAAAGGTTGCGGGGTTTCGCTTTTGCGTGCTGCTGGCAGTCTGTGCTGTAGCTGTGGTAGTGCGTCGAAGCGGGGGTCGTAGGAAGCTGCGGTTCGGAAGCCGTAGGAGACACAAGTGGGTGCGAGTAACTTTGAAAGGTCGGAATCCCCGTCGGTGTTTCCCTTGGAGAGTCCAACGGCCGATGATGAGAAGGTTGTTGTGCTTGGTCCGCAAAGTGCGTAAGAAAGTTGCTGCCTTGCGTGGGCAGCACAATGAAGAAGCACCGCGGATTCCTGAGGCCCCACATGTTGTGCTTGAGGATGTTGTGTCCGAGCGTGTTGTGCATAGGGCGCGTATGCTTGCAGGCCTGCCGGTTGAGATCACTGTTGATTCTGAAGAAGAGTTGTTGCCAGACCCCGACCCGAAGCCTCAACCTCCCGGCCCTCCTGACCCCGAACCTCGTCCCGAGCCGTCTGGTTCAGGTTTGTCTCCTCCTGAAGACCTTGAGGTTCCAGTATACATTACTTCAGAGCGTTTGCGAGCGCACCGGAACAAAGGGCATCAGCCTTATCTGAGTTTCTGTGATGTGTGCCAGTCGGCACGTGGTCGTGTGCCAGCACGACGCAAGAACATGAAGAGCCACTATGCGCCGGGAGAGCTTCAAGTAGATTTTGGCTTCTTCGGTCGAAATGTTCGGTTTCTGTTGATCGTTCACGTCCTGTCGGGATACTTGAGTACTGTTGTTTTGGGTCCTGAGGACCCGGTGCCTGTACCAGCCGTTTGCAAGGCTCTTTCTGAGATGGGCCTCAACGGGCTGGACATTGTGGTCCACGGTGACCAAGAAAACCTCCTGGAGAGTGTGTTCCGGGATTCTGCGAAGCATAGGACGTTTGTAGGACGGTCCATGCATTGGGTTCCGTTTGCAGTGAACAGGCCCCAGGCAAAAGGCATTGTTGAGCGTAACGTTTGCCTCGTGAAAGAAGCGTTTTGGTCTGTTTGGCTAGGACTGGAAGAGCGTGTAGGAGGGCAGCTGCCGTTAGGGAGCTACTTGTTTATTGAAGCCATGCGGTATGCTGTTAGGATGCATAACTTGTTTCATGTGTCCAAGGAGCAAAGCACGCCTCTGGAACGCCTCAGGGGCTCTACAGTCCAAGCTGTGAAGAGTTGTGAGTTTGGGGTGGTAGGCTTTGGAAAGCCACAAAAGGACTATCCGGAGCATCGAGGAAAGCGCCTAGTGAGGGCGATTTACGTTGGGCCCCATGGCGCCAACGGCTCTGGGATACGTGTCTTTGTTCCCTTAGGAGATGGGAAGCCGCCTCGTTTGGAGATTTTCAGCTCGTTTCGTGCCCGGGACCCGGTAGAGTTTGACAAAGCAGTGCTAGACCAACTGAAAGGAAACCGGGAGGACCCCGAGCGACCCATCAAGTTTGATGTGCCTCTGGATGCACCTCAGCCTCCTCCTGACCCTCCGGCGTTGCCTGATGGTAGTCTAGAGTTCCCTGTGGGACAAGCAGAAGAGCCTGGAGCTCCTGATGCGATGGAGGATGAGGATCTAGCAGATTATTCCCCCTCTCTTCCTGCTGATGGTGAAGGGATGGATGTCGAACCTCCTCCTGGTGGTGTCCTTGATGAGGATGATGTTGAGATGGGTGATGGTGAAGATAATATCATGGATGATGGCCTGACCTGGCTGTACGAGTATGGTCTTCGCCAGCTCTATGAAGGACCTGACCTTCGTGTGACGCAGAAGCTGAGGAGGGGAGATAATCCCGCTGAGTGGTTCAGTATGAAGTTTGGAGGTAGAAAAATCTGGGTACATGTCCCAGATAACGCGGTGTGTGAAGTTTCAGGGAAGGTTCTCGCTAGGAAGCATCTTGAAGAAGGGATGAAGCTTGAGCTGTCGGAGTTAGATGCCTTTGGTGTGGCAACCGTGATTGGAGAAGCTGAGGCCCGGAAGAAGGCCGTGCGAAGAATCCACACCACTCGTTGGGTTCTAACTTCCAAACCCTCTGTGACAAACCCTGACCGTGTGAGAGCGCGTGTGGTTGTGCGTGACTACGCGCTTGGCTCCAGCCCTCTGGCTGACGGGATCTATTCCCCTACGACCTCCTTGGAAGCTTTGCGAGGTGTCCTTGCTGTGCACGCGGTTCGTGGAGGAACGCTGTTGTCTGCCGATGTTTCGGTAGCCTTCATGCAGGCGCCTGTCCAAGGTGTTGAGTGCATCCGTTTTCCGAACGGGATGTATGACGATCAGGGCAATCCGCTTTTTGCTCAGTTACACAAAGCCATGAATGGCTTGCGGGTTGGGCCGTTGAGTTGGTACTTGGAGTTCACCAACACGTTGCGTGGGCAGTTTGGGTTTGGAGAAACTGCGGACCCTACTGTGCACCACCGTCTCGAGAAGGACGGTTCTTTGACCTTGGTGCTGGTGTATGTTGATGACTTGATCATCTTCTCCCAGAACTCAAAGATTGCAAAGGAGCTGTATGCTCAGTTGGCCAAGATTTACAAAATGAAGCAGACTGGGATCTTGGAGCCTGGAAAGAAAGGGCAACTTGAGTTTCTAGGAAGAATTATCGTCCGTGTGACGGACGCTGGACCTGTGTTGTTCGGCTTGAAACCGGGCTACTTGAAGTCGCTTGGTGAAGAGTTTGGGATCAGCGGAAAAGGTGTGAAGCCTGTTTTGGGAAACCTTGAGAGGGAGTACCGGAAGAAGGAACCTGGAGGTTCAATAAGCACTGAGTCGTACGAAAGGTATCGACGTGTGCTTGGGAAGCTCATGTGGGCCAGTCTCACGCTTCCTCACCTAGCTTATCCTGTTGGGTTTCTAGGTCGTTTTCAGAGTGATCCTGACAGCCAAGCCGAAGCCTGTTTAAGAAGAGTTGTGCGTTGGGTGATGGCGTTGCCTGAGTACCTTCAGCGCTTCTCTGCGTTTGGCTGGGTCGACCAGAGTTTTGAGTCGGAGACCTTGCTTTCGGGGTATGTGGATGCCTCGTGGAACGTGTGTTCAGTGTCTGGTGCCATTGTCCTTTGGCATGGCATGATGATCAAGTGCTTCTCAAGGAAGCAGTCAGTGACTGCCTTAAGCTCAGCTGAAGCAGAGCTGGCCGCGCTTACTGAAGCTGCCAAGGAAGCTGTGTACCTGTCCCTGCTGTTGGAAACGCTCCTTCAAGGCCTGCCTGCCGGTGACACGGGATCGTATCCCATTTACCTGTCGTCTGACAGTGAAGCGGCATTGTCTATTTCGAAGATGAAAGGCCTGCTGCGTCGAGTGCGGCATTTGGAGCTGAGGCATCGGTACTTGCAAGAGCTTGTTCAAAGTGAGAGACTGCGTCTCACATTCATCCAAGGATGCCTGAATCCGAGCGACGGACTCACAAAGAGTCCTGAAGAAGCTATGCTCCAGCATCTGCTGGAGGCTTGTGGACTTGAGCGGATCTGTGAGGAAGACTTACAGACACTGTGTGTCCCTGAACCACTTCGAGAGAGAGTGGAGGAACTTGAGAACCTCCACGAGAAGCTTGAAGAGCTTCCGGAGAACTTACTGAAGTATCGTCCAGTAGCCGTTGATTTGGCTATGGGGGTTGTTCCTTTGCTGGTGGTTGAGCTGTTCTGTGCCCGTGATAGTGCGTTGTGTGCAGCGTGCAAGCGTGAGAGCGTTGCTTACATTGGCATCACTCAGGAAGAAGACTTCTTGAGTAAGAACACACAGTTGTTTTTAGGAGAAGTTCTGCTCTGTCTGTTGAAACGAAATCCGCCCAAGATCTATATCCATGTAGCGTCGCCGTGTACTGCAGGTTGTAGTTTTCGGTTTAAGAACTGGCACAAACCGAAGTTTCGCCATCGCTGGCGTGAGCAGATGAAGAAGCATGTTGCTTCGTGGAAAACGCTAGGAAAGCTGTTGCAGAACCACTGCCAGGACGTCCTGCTGACTCAGGAGTGGCCAAAGACCTGTGGACTTTGGAAGGAAGAAACGTACCAAAGAGTGAAGAAGTCCCTTGGCCTATCCTTTGGACGAGAAGTAGACCGATGTGCTTTTGATTTGGTCTATAAGAGATGGTGGTTTGCCTGCAACTGTTCGGAGTGGTGTGAAATCTTCTCCGGGAAATCTTGTGACAAGAATCATGTGCATGTTGCTCCTGAAAGTCTTGAGGCAACCGGTTACTACCCCACCAAGCTAGGTAGGGCTCTTTTGCGTGCTGCTAAGCGAGTCTTGAAAGTAGCCGTAGAAGGGACTGCCGTGCGGACGTGTGCCGAGGATGACGAACAGAGCACTTAGCCTAAAGAGCTGTGCTTACACTGTTGCGCTGAGGCATTACAGTCCAAGCGGGGGTGTGAAAGTTCATGTTTGGCTCAAGCTGTTGTGGTTCAAGTGGCAGCGCCGCACTGTTGCCGACGTGGCACCCAGACTGGAGTCCGTATCTAGACTGTGGGTCCCGACAGGTCTCAAACCGTAACCACACGTTTGCTGTAGGCTGCCTGCGCAGCTCGGGACGCGTGGGCCGGGGGTAGCGTGCAGTTCCAGCTTCGGCTGAAGTGCAGTAGCTTAGAGCCATAGAACCGACAACTGCTTGAAACAGCTTGCAAACTCTTCTTGCACCTTGTGAACCAATCCTTGTTTTCTTGTGCAGAAATTTCTTGGATTTTGGGCCTTGCAAAATTGCCCGTTTACTTGTTGCGAAAGTACAGTTGAGGAGTTTTTCTTGCAGGCTTCTTGAAAGGAGGCCATCGCAGAGCGCGCAGGTCCACAAAGGGAAGTGATGCCAGTCAAGATGTCCAGGCATTACACCGTCTGTGGCTGCGGATCGTGGGTGTGGACGGATCGGATTGGCCCTCACAGGCCATGTTGCCAGCAGTGTGGCAAACGCTGGCCACAGAAAGGGCCAAAGCAGGGAACGACGCAGGATCCGCAATGGGGTCCGTCTGTGAGAGTGTGGAGGTCTCCCGCTGCTGCACAGCAGCCCGAGCCCAAGACGCCGAGACCCCCTCGCCAGAACCAAGCGCAGAGGGCATTGACAACCATCTGGGAATCCTTGCCTGAGCACGCGCGCCAGCAGATTGAGGAGGCGGGGTGGAGACCTAAGATCCCTCAGCCCCCGCCAGGCCTATTCAGGCAAACCAAAGGAGGTGCAGGCAAAGGCAAGGGTGCAGTTGGAACAGCGGAAGTCCGGGATGAGGCTGCTCAGGCTGAGGCTGCTCGGTCCCTGTTTGCCTCGGTGAGCGAAGAGCAGCGTGAGCTTCTATGTAAGCTTGGCATCCAAGAGCCCGAGGTGCAGCCTCCGGACCTTGCTTCATTGTGTAAGCAACACATCCGTGCCTTGCCAGCTGACATCCAGAAGCTGCTGGAAGACCCTCCTGAGCGGCCACCCACGCCTCAGGAGGTCATGAGCGAAACAAGCAAAAAATTTAAAATTGCCACTGCTGAATTGAGGGACCTTATTTTCCGGAAAGCTGCCTTGCAAGTGCGTCTGGATAAGCATAAAGAGCTGTACTCCAGCATGTTGTCAGACATGAAGTCCATCAACGAGTCCTTGGAGGAGCGACAAAAGCTGGTGGCTTCCTTGCAAGGGGAATTGCAATCCTCTGTTGCTGGGGTCCCGGCCCCCGAGGCCTTGCCTGAGGCAACAGAGGCTCTTGCCAAGCAGGTTGAGGCCATGGATGTTGATCAGCTTGACGACTACCGGCAGCGCCTTGTTGAAGCCATTGATGAAGCTGTAAAGCGCAGGCGTAAGGACGCACCGGCGCAGCAGGCAGCGCCGCCGAGCCCTGCTCCTGCTGGGCCGGAATTGCACCAGCCAGCAGCAACTGACTTGCTGCGGCTCAGTAGGGAATGCAGGAATGAGTGAGCCTTTCGGCTTGACATCATGTTGGAAGAAAATCCTTTGTCAGCGGCTGGACAGAAACGTCCTGGGAGCAAAAGCAAAAGGAAAGAAAGAGAGCGAGAGCCAGAGAGAGAGAGAGAGAGTCCATGTTTGACAGAAGTGATGAGGTCCTACAAAGAGCCCGAGCGACTTTTGCTTTGTATGAAGTCTGTTTAATCAAAACTCAAGTTATCCTGTGGCAAAAGCATTTGTAACAATTCCTGTTTTTATTGACAAACATGACATGGAACCTTACAACTTCATTGAAGTTTTCGTGGCTTGGAGACTTTCACACGGCAGCAGCCTTTCAATCGAACATCTTTTTTTGATTTTTTTTTGTAGCCAGTCCACGGTATCATGTTGGACAACATCAAAAACCAAACACAAATGAATTCATGAGCCACTTGATTTTGTTTGTGTGTTCTTGAAGTTATTGTTTTCAACTCGAAGACAAGACCAGGACATCATCCTTGGCAGGCAACATCAAAACTCAGACACAAATCAAATCATGAGCCACTTGATTGTTTTTGTTATTTCTGTGTGCGCTTCTGCACCTGCAACATGCACATGCGCGCCATGTGGAAAGTAGACTGTAGCAGCCGAAAACCTTAAAGTTTGTGAGTGCTAGATCCTTACCATGCGTGTCATACATAATTCGCATGTTTCAGGCTGAGGCTAAAGCAGCTAGAAAGACTACACCGTAACCCTGGTAAAAGCCCGAGCACCCCACGCTCCCGGACTCCAAACCCCTGTTAGTGCATATAATCTTCTAGCCCTGAGGCCCTTAAGTCCCGAACCCCGCGTTCTTTTCAGGGTCCTGCAGGCAAGCCCGGCAAGAAGATCAAGGAGCTAATGGGCGTCTTCGGCGTGCCGACTAGTCTTTCTTTTGGGGGGTGGTCAGCACGGGGAGAGCGCGGGTTTTCTAGAGCTCATGATGCATGATTTTAAACATGCTCTTTTTGAAGAATTTGTTTAGTATTGAAGAAAATTTTTCATGTGCGAAGCATGGACTTGTTGAGAATTGTTCTATGGCTGCGCTGCTACTCAAGGGCGGGCTTATATCTGTCTAGCAGGTTCTGAGCCCCCTACTTCAGTGCTTTCGATAGAGGTGGGCCCAGCCATGCAGGCCTCTTTGGCCAGAACAGCTCAGCTGAGAGACATTGCCAGCTTGATTTGGGCCTGCCTTTTCTCTGTCGAGCGCCTGCAATTGCTTAGAGTAAGCTGGCAAATCCGTTTTAGCTTCTTCTGTGCCCAACCTTGATATGAGTGATTTTTCTGCACAGGGCGCAGGTGTTCCGACAGAGCCCGCCGGGCCGATTCATCAGGGGAGAGAGGCGGCGGAACCGTCGGGCTGCCATTTGCCGGTGGGAGAGTCCGTGTCTTCTGAAAGCCGCGTGTCCATGTGGCACTTGATTGATGAGCGGCCTCTGCCTAGCGAGGCGGACGACAACATCCCGGAGTCTGAAGATTTAAATTTTCTTCTTGAGGATTCGGCTGTTGATGAGGGTGAGTGGTACAGAGAGATCAGGGACGAGGATCATGGTGTCGCTCCCAGTGAGTTTCCGCCTGGATTGGACGGTGAATCGCAAATCGGCAGAGAGAGCGAGGATCCAGTGCATGAGGTCTCTGATTCTTCGTTCTCCAGATTGGCTGCTCACAGCTCCTTTAAGAGGCTAAGGCTGGAACGACCAAGGCAGGCGTGGGAGAGCCATCCGACCTTTAACCGGAAGTCGGGTAGCTCGTCACTTCATGCTTGGGCGAGTGCTGCTTTCCTTCCATCGGTGGGTGTGCGAGAGACTTTAAACTTTCCGAAGCCGGAAGAGAGCTACGGAGGGGAAGATGCAGCCCATGTGCCTTGGACCATCGAGCGACGACTGAAGGGAGTCCGCATTCAGAGGTCCGATGAAGATGAGAGAAATCATGCTCTGAAGAAGCTTAAAGCTGTGGTGCTCCTGGACCCTTTGGCTACGGCTCTGGGTAAAAGTTTAGTGCAGAAAACGGGTGCTCTTGAGACGGAGGAGATCATTGCAGCGAGTTTTAGCGATGCTTTCAGTTCAAAATCGGCGGGTACGCTCACCAAAAGGGCTGGCTCTTTGCAGAGGCTGGTGGTTCAACTTTATAAGCAAGGGGTGGCTTCTCCGTGGCGCATGGAGGAGGCAGACTTGTATTCGGCTTTGACCACACTGCGTGAGGAAGGTTGTGGGGCAACATCACCAGCTCACATGTTGGAGAGTTTACATTTTCTTCATGCCATTGCAAGATTTTTGCATTTGGATTTGGAGCTGGTGATCTCTGCTAGATGCAAGGGTGTTGCTCATTCATGCTTTATGTCAAAGGCGCCGTTGGAGCAGCGTGACCCGCTGACATGCTTCCAGGTGCGGCGACTTGAAGAGGCAATGGTGAGAGCTGGCCCGGTTGGTCAATGTATCTTGGGACAGATTTTATTTTGCGTGCATGCCGTTTGTCGCTGGAAGGATTCCCAGAAACTAAAACTTTTGGAGCTGCTGGGCACGGGAGAGAGCCAGATTCTGTTTGGGGATGCTCTGGGAAGCAAGACGTCTTTGAGCAAGGAGGCCAAGACAAAATTTACACCATACGCGGCGCTGGCGCAGGGGCTTACTGAATGCTCTTGGGCGCGCTTGTGGATTGAAGCCAGACGCCAGTGTAGGCTCAAGTTCGGTGCTGGACCGGATGGCTTTTGCCTTCCTACGAGGTCTCAGCGACTGGATGAGTGGGGCTCCACGCCTATGGGAGCTGGTGAGGCGTCTTCCTACTTAGCGGAGATTTTGGAAGGCTCTGAAACGGAGGGACAAGTTCTGGGAACACATTCCTTGAAAGTCACCCTGCTTACGTGGGCCTCTCGATCGACAGTGGTGCGCCTGAGCAAAGGGGAACGTCTCCTGTTGGGTCACCACATTGTACCGGGGGTCAAAAGTATGGTGACTTATAGCCGCGAGGCTTATACGAGTTTGATCGGCAAGCTTTTAGCTCTTTACCGCTCGATTCGAAGCGGAGCTTTTCAGCCAGATCTCGCGCCTGCCGACAGGGTGCTACAAGTTGCTGACGCCTTGGCCGCGGCTGAGGAAGGTCAAGGCCTGGGCACAGGAGCGCGGGATGAGGCGGCCGCAGAGCAGTTGGCTGGGTTTGAGGGCGAATCGGAGGACTCCGCAGATGATGCTGAGGCCGACGGGCCCTTTGAGCTTCCAGGCCAACCTGCAGTGAGAGTGCCGTTTGCTAATGTCGATGTTTCTCAGTGCCGGATTCATAGTATATCAGGCATTGCGCATTGCCTTCGGGATGCAAGCTTCTTCTACTGTGGTCGTTTGTGCACTTCGAGATACTCCAGATATTCTGGAGTTGGGACTGAAGATCCCGATGTATGCATGCAATGTACGAGAGCCATGAACGAGTGAGGCAGAGGATATGCGCATTTGTTTTGCAGATGCTATTCCCTTGGCGCCTGGGAGCGGTGCCAGAGAGAGGGGATTCGAAAGAATATGCGTACTTGTTATGCAAATGCTACTGCCCTTGGCGCCTGGGAGCGGTGCCAGAGAGAGGGGATGAATATGCGTACTTGTCGTGCAGATGCTGCTCCCCTCGCGCCTGGGAGCGGTGCCAGAGAGAGGGGAGCCAGAAGAATATGCGTGCTTGTCATGCAGATGCTACTGCCTTGGCGCCTGGGAGCGGTGTAATATGCGTACTTGTCATGCAAATGCTACTGCCCATGGCACCTGGAAGCGGTGCCAGAAAGAGGGGAGCTGGGTGAGAGCTCGATTGCAAGTCCAATGGCATCTGGCTCCAGCTTCGAGGCAGTATCGCTTGAACTCATTAGGGAAACATGTTCATGCGTCATTGAAGTTCTGATGAGGGGATTATCTAGTGCAAGGGGGAAGCTGTCAGTTCTTTGTTCGTGAGATCGCGAAATCTTGGTGTATCATGGCTTCTGCGAACCTTGATTCGGAAGCAGCTTTCTTGGACCGCGCTAGAAAGATCGGACTGTCTGAGGAAACCCTTACAGGACTCTTGAACAACAGCTTCAACACCTTTGGCCGCCTGGCCTTTGCGGTGTCGGCTACGCCAACGACTCTCACCGACGAGGCAGTGGACAACTGGATTGATGGATTGGGCATGAGACCGTCTGGTTTTCAGAAAGCCAGCCTCCGTCGGCTCCTTTTCGAAGGAGTGAGCATGGCGATTGAAGAGGTTCGTACCCGCATCGAGCCCGGCGTGGAAGGACATCCTAAGAAGTTGGCAGCGGCGGAACGCTTGGATAGGCAGGCTAAACAGGAGAGGTCTCTGGGAGGTTTGGTTTTTACTCCTGAAACCCGGCCAGCCAACTCGTGTGTAGATCTGTGCGTGGAAATGCTTGAAACAGGTGTGTTGCAGTATCACGTTCCAAGCAAGTGGATTAGTAGGGCGCAGGAAGCACAGTGCTTGAAGAGGGACAGCAGCATAAACATTGATGCCGACAACAACCTGAAGATTGCAACCAAATCTGCAGATCAGACATGTGACGTTTCATCAGAGATGAGGTTGCGCCAGGCTTGGAGCCGCCGCTCCTTAGCCTTCGATTTGGCGAACCTTGCAAGCTTCAGGGTCATGGAGGAACATGTTCAATTCTTGTTTTCAGTTCTTCAGAGAGCGCAGCCGAAGGGCTTTCAGGGTGTCATGCTTTCACAAATCATTGAGGCAGATAAGCAGATGTTCATTCTTGCAAGCAACAACCTCATGGGACGTCTAACGGCCTCGCCAGGGGCGGCTCCTGCTTTGGACGCGGAGATCAGTAGACTGTCTAGGAGCCCTGACATCATGCAGTATTTGGCACCCTTGCAGAACCCTGTAATCCCACATGTACCTTGGACCCCTCCCAAGGGAGATGGCAAAGGCAAGAAGGGAAAGGACAAGGGGAACAAGGGAAAGGTCGCGACAGGTTCAAAGTTAGATTTGCCGGAGGGCTGTGTGACCAAAGATGATGCGAACAAGCCTTTGTGTTTCGCTTATAACACGCACGGTTGCAAGAATACCTGTAAGCAGGGCCGGTGCATAAAGGGCTACCACAAGTGTTGGAAAAAGGGTTGCTTCGGAAATCATCCGTACACCAGCTGTCCGAAGGCTGGTGCCTGAAGGTCCCTTCCATTGAGTGCGTCCATCAGTGGAGGGAGCGACGGGGGCGCATTGCAAACTGGGGACCTGCTGGTCCCTGATGCTGAGGGGTGGTCCAAGGCCCGTTTGAATAAACCAGGCCAAATCACGAGTGATGATCTCTTGACCTTGTTTGATATGCTCCCTCAGGGAAATCTTCAGAAGGGTCAGAGAGAAGTGAAACAGTCCTTCGTAACCGGCTGTTACTCCCAAGGTGGATTCCGTGGGTTGCGTAAGGAGTGTGCAGAGTTTCCATACGCAAGTCGTGTCATGACCCGCTTTGTGCAGGAGCGTCTTCCAGGTCATGTTTTCTCCACATGTGGCATTTTTGCAGACAGTCTCACGCCTTTGCATCGTGACGGCCGCAATGCGCAGTGGCCGAATGCGGTTTTTCGCTTGAGTGATTTTAAGGAGGGGGGCTTATGGATAGAGGGCCGTGGGGACGATGTTCGAGTCTTCAATTCTAAAGAGCTGGTTGGAGCGGTTCACGAAATTGGGGACGATCCGCTTATCTTTGACGCTTGGTCTAAATACCACGAAACTGAACCTTGGACAGGTCGAAGAGTTGTTCTGATCACTTGGGTTGTGCAGCAACTTGAAAAATTAGAACCGAAGGATGTAGAGGCAGCGCACCAATTGAACTTCGTGCTACCTCCTGAGGTGCCGTTGCCTGTGCAAACGGCGCAGCTGGGAGAACGGCCACCCATGGTGTTTGAGGTTTTCGCAGGCAAAGGCCTCTTGTCCCGGGCCCTGATGCAATGCGGATTCGCTGTCCACAGTTTCGACCAACATCATTGCGATTCTCATGTGCCCATCTCGCAGCTGGATTTAGCAACAGACTCAGGGCAAGCTTTGTTCTGGGACTTTCTTGAGACACAGCGCCCGTTTGCAATACATTTGGGCGCCCCATGTGGGACCAGCAGCAAGGCCAGAGGCAGACCGTTGTACAATGGACAGCCGGGACCCCAACCTCTTAGGAGTAGTGAGTTCCCGCTAGGCCTGCCCTCCTTAAAGCCGGGGTCAGTTGAGGCCACTCGTGTAAAGTTGGCAAACCGTTTGTATGCCTTCACATATCGCATTTTGCGATATTGCCTGGAGCACGACATAGTGGTCAGTCTTGAGAATCCCGCAAATAGTTTCCTATGGGAGGTGTTGCAAGCCTTTGAGCCACAAGGGGTTGCTAACCGTATCCTTCCCAGACTGCAGTCCATCATCTTTGACTTGTGTTGCCATGGGGGCTTTCGCCCCAAACGCACAAAGTTGCTTGCAACGCCTGGCTGCTTCGAGCCGTTGCGTGCCCTTTGCGATGGAAAGCACATGCACAAACCTTGGGGACAAGTTGTTGAGTTTGGCTCCGTTCGGTATGCCACCAAGGATGAGGCGGCCTACCCAGCATTGTTTGCCTCTCGCTTCGCTTCGTGTGTGGAGCGCAGGGCTTTGTCGCTAGGCCTCAACCTGTGTCGTCGCCCATCCCCTAAGGACCTCTCGCTGGCCATGTTGGGCCGACAAAACAAGCGTCATCCGCCGCTGGTTTCCGAATACCAGTCTGTGATTACTATGCCAGCCGTAGCATTCAAATCGCAAAAACACTTGAAGCTCTTGCGCCGCATCGGGGGTGAGGAGCTTCGAGCTTCCACTGAGCCAAACCCTAACACCCCTTTGGGACGGACCATCCCAGAGGCCTCGAAGCCTACCAGTAACACCCCTTCGAGAGGGACCATCTCGGAGGCCAATACCCCTAGTAGTTCACGGGATCCAGCTGAGAGGGTTGGTGACCGGGTTAGGGTTGGGGTATACAGGACTCCTGAACAGTTTGTAGAGGAGGCTAAGAAGGTCATTCATCCAGTAGATTCTTCAAACCCACTTGAGAAAGCCACGTTGTTTGCCTTGAAAGAAAACTTGACTAAAGACCCGAGGCTCATAGTCTTGAAGCGAAACTTGGCGGTGGCGCGAGTGAAGCAGGAGGTGAAGAGATGCAGTGATGCTGAGGCGGAGCTTCACAAGGCCATGCACCCGGCAGTGGCTAAGGTTATGAGCGGCAAATCCATTTTGGCGTTGGAATCTTTACTCAAGTCCGAGGGCTATGACGATCTTGAAGTCATCGGTTTCTTAAAAGAAGGGGTAAGGTTGGTCGGAACTTCCCAATGCCCAGAATGCTTTGATCGTAAGTTTGTCCCCGCTTTCTTGACAGAGACGGAGCTCATGGCCTCAGCGGCCACCAGACGAAAGTCCTTGTTGAGTAAGTTCGAAAAGGTAGACCCGGAGGAGGCACGGATCTTGAAGGAGGCCACGGATGAGGAAGTGGCCATGGGCTTTTTGGAGGGCCCCTACTATGATCAGAGCCAGATTACGAAATTGCTGGGAACCAACGATTGGACAGTCATCAGAAGGTTTGTTTTGCTCCAGGGGGCAGAGCTGAAACCCAGACCCATAGACAACTGCTTGGAATCCCAATTAAACGCGGGCTACAGCTCCAGCATTCACCTGCGGTTACAAGATTCGGACTACATCTCAGCCATGGCCCTCCACGTAGCGAGGGAAGTGAGCGAAGGCCGAGCGCACAAGGATGCATCGGAGTGGAAGGGCAAAACACTTGACCTCAGCAAAGCTTACAAGCAACTTGCTATCCATCCGAGTCACCGACCTCTTTCAGTAATTGCAGTTAGGCAATCGGACGGAAAGGATGCCTTATACATTTCGAACTCGCTCATGTTTGGTAGCACTGCAGCGGTTTATGCCTTTAATAGGGTTTCCAGGGCCCTGTGGTTTCTCTTGAACAAACTTCTATGTATACCAGCTGCCGTCTTCTTCGATGACTATCCTTTGATGTCGCCGGCAGGTAGCGCAGAAAACGCAGACTCCACGGCGAGTGCGTTCTTGGATGCCCTAGGATGGCGTCACGCCAAGACGGGCGCAAAAGGACGCCCCTTTGCGTCAGACTTCGACGTCCTTGGTATGCATTTGGGTTTAGGTGATCTTGCTAAGGGTACTGTAGTCTTAGCAAACAAACAGGGCAGGATAGAGAGGATTGTTGACCGTCTTCAGGAAATCAGCTTGAAAGGAGAAATCCGACGACACGAGGCTCAGGTCATCCAAGGCCTGTTGCAGTACGCCTCGGGCTTTTACGCAGGCCGATCGCTGAAGCATGCGTCGCACATTCTTGCGAGGATTGTTGGGGGTCTGCACTTTAGTCCTAGGGACCTTAGTGACTTCTGTAGACACACCGTTTCTTTGCTGAAGCACGAGAACCCTAGAGTCTTGAGCTGTGCGATGATAACTGACATCATCCATCTTTGGACCGACGGATCGTGGGAAGCTGATGTTGGAGGCATTGGTCTAGCCGCCCACGATTGCTTCAGTGGAACAGGCTGGGTCTTCACAGGAAAGGTCCCGTTGCAGTTGCTTGAATCTTGGAAAGCAGAGGTAGGAGAGCAACTCATCTGCGAGATCGAGATGTTTGCTGTGCTAGCTTCCCTGCTGCAACTGAATGCTCTTGTGTCGTCTCGCCGCATAGTGTGGTGGGTTGACAACGATGCAACCAGAGGTGTCATGATCAAGGGCGCCAGCCGCAGTTGGGCCATGCACACTTTAGCCCGAGTGTTCTCTGAGCTCGACAGAGAATGGCCATCCATGTGGTGGGTTTGCAGAGTCCCATCCTACTCCAATCCGGGGGATGCGCCGTCGAGAGACCAAGGAGAGGAGTCTTTGGTGACGGTCGGAGCATCTTGTGTGCAACCCTTCTCGAGACTTGAAGAGCTTGTTGGAAGGATCCAGGCCTTCAACCGAGCGTGAGATGATCTGGGGTTTGGGGCTCGCTTGAAGGCCACAGGGAGAGTGGCCGGGAGACTTCAAACCTTTTTGGTGCAGCAGCGCAGCCTCGCGAGACCCCAGATCGCTTGAAAGAAGAAAGGACCGATCCCTTTTCAAATATGTATATTGTGATTGGAAGATTTCATAATTTATAGACCTCTAAGAGGTCAACATATTTGTTGAGACATATTCGCATTTATGTTATAGTACGAATGGGGCTATAAGATTTCCCCCGGCAAGAACGAGGAAGATTTATAGGAGCTTGAAAACCACCACACCACAAAGAAGGGCGTCTTCGGCGTGCCGACTAGTCTTTCTTTTGGGGGGTGGTCAGCACGGGGAGAGTGCGGGTTTTCTAGAGCTCATGATGCATGATTTTAAACATGCTCTTTTTGAAGAATTTGTTTAGTATTGAAGAAAATTTTTCATGTGCGAAGCATGGACTTGTTGAGAATTGTTCTATGGCTGCGCTGCTACTCAAGGGCGAGAGAAAAATTTTCTTGCCCTCCCAGCCCACCCGGGTTTGGGGCTCGCTTGAAGGCCACAGGGAGAGTGGCCGGGAGACTTCAAACCTTTTTGGTGCAGCAGCGCAGCCTCGCGAGACCCCAGATCGCTTGAAAGAAGAAAGGACCGATCCCTTTTCAAATATGTATATTGTGATTGGAAGATTTCATAATTTATAGACCTCTAAGAGGTCAACATATTTGTTGAGACATATTCGCATTTATGTTATAGTACGAATGGGGCTATAAGATTTCCCCCGGCAAGAACGAGGAAGATTTATAGGAGCTTGAAAACCACCACACCACAAAGAACGTGCCGTGACGGCGCAGACGACGACGCATGTGCCGTGATGGCGCAGACGACGAGCGATCCACGAATGTGCCGTGAGGGCGCAGACGACAACCATGTGCCGTGATGGCGCAAGGATCAATTGGGAGAAGATTGAGTAAGAGCATCGTGTTAGAACCCGAAAGAGGTGAACTATGCCTGCGAAGGGCAGAATTAGTGCGCCGTGACGGCGCAGGATCGAGTCGATGTGCCGTGATGGCGCAGATCAAACAATTGGGAGAAGTTTGAGTAAGAGCATCGCGTGTTAGGACCCGAAAGTTGTGCCGTGATGGCGCAGACAGAGACGACCAGTGTGCCGTGATGGCGCAGACGACGAAAACAGACGACACTTGTGCCCTGATGGCGCAAACAATCGGGAGAAGTTTCAGTAAGAGCATCGTGTTAGGACTCGAAAGAGGTGATCTATGCCTGCAAAGGGCACAGTCAATGTGCCAATGTGCCGTCCTGGCGCTCTGACTCTCTCTCCCTCTCTCTTTCGCTCTCCGTCTCTCGTATATGTGTCATGGGGAATCACTCACCGTTTCATTGCAGTTCGAGGATCTAGGCAAGAGGCAGAGGGAGAGAGCCAGAGAGGGCGCGCATGCACGGAGATCACCGGGGCCGCAGCCTCAGGAGGCATCGATCACAACCTGAGCACGACCCCATCAAGTGACACTCTAGTCAATGTGAAGCTGCTGCTTGACCGCGGTGGATCGTCATTAAAGCCAGCATGGTGCAATTTTTGTCTCCCGAGGCTGTCTGACAAGGAGGCTAGCAACCGTAGCAAGCCCAGAGCACCTCCTGTGAATCTCGTTGAGTGTCTGCAGCGTAGGGCCAGTTGTTTAGGTTGTAGTTTTCAGTGCATGATGCAGGTGCGATAGGACCGGCACACGATCGCCAACAGTCTAACACGGAAGCCTCTCACATGAAGACTTGAAGTCTTCCCAAGGTCCGGAAGAAACAAGGAGCACGGCGCCCAGCAATCATCAGGAAGACCTGGGATTGGCTTCACGTGTGAGCGAAATCGTCTGTGAGCGCGACAGTGCTGGAAGCTGCTGAGAGTCCAACCGGAGTCGTCAGTGGATACACAAGACCTGCATTGAACTTTGAGGTTCCGAGTCGCTGGATGACTGACTGCAGTCGGGGCCCTAAGTTCGTAGCCAGACCACTTCAGCTGCTTGACATCCGGCTGCTGGCCTAAGTCCAGACATTGTATTCACCAGAGTCAATCACAAGATCTAGACTTCATGTCTCAGCGGCGGGAGATCCAGGGGCTGGAGATGTCGCCGGTGACGTAGCCTGTGTGATTGTGCTCTATCTGTGGTTTGTTTTGGGAAGCGGAATGAAGAGATGACAAATTCGCCTCCTCCCGCGAAGCGACGCTATATTCCTCGGATGCCTCAAAGGGAAGCTTGAAAATGGGATGGATGGTAGGATGTGTCAATGCAGCCCATGAGCAGTCGGTACCGGAGCCAAAGTAGGAAGTCGTTCGAACGGGCTCAGACCCAATTCCTTTCATCAAATGCGCTTCTGTTTTTTTTTGTAATTGGCTATGACAAGAGTCCTGGCGAAGCTGCAGCCCCAAAGTCAAACATCGGCCCTGCCAGGCACATCGTCCAATGCAGGATTCACGCGGAATCTGTGCGCACCTCAGAGTCGTCCAGGTGCGCACGCAGAGACGCCATCTCCGTGTGGCAACTGCTGCGCTGCTCCTGCTCAGCAGGAGCCACTGACTATATTAGAATGAGCCTAGCATGCGGCGCAAACACATAAGTGCCTGGAACTTCAGATCCATCCAGAGCTCATGGTCCTGTGATTGTCTTGACGGCATAACGGTCGCACGCAAACTGTTCGTGAGCCTCCACTTGCTGCCGATAGTCGACAGTCATTTCCTGTCAATGTCTTCTTTTTTTATTTCTCCGAGTGCATTAAACTTGCTGATCTCGCCTCGGCCTTCATCGCTACGGATGCCTCGTGTAGCAGCTTTCTTGAGTCTTTACCCCGGAAGACTTTAGACGGGCCCGCCTGCAGCTCCTCCGCCAATTGCGTCTCCTCGTTGGCCGACTCCTTCTCTGCCTCCAGCTGCTCACCCAGCACCTGGCTGCAAAACAACTGAAACGAACCTGTATCGAAGCAGCTTCTGACACTGATTCATCCGCCTGGATCTTTGCCTCAGCTTGTTGTAGTTCCACCTCAGCCGATGCCTGCATGTCTGGTTCCGGATATATGACTTGAAGCGTAGCGCAGCGACCGCTGAATTATTATTGTTCGTGTAGGTTCCCGAAAACAAACCTCCCTGCCTTGCAGTGTTCAGCCTCTTTCTGGGCCTGCTGTGTCATCTTTCCGACAAGAACTATAGTCTGACAGCAAGCCTCTCGGAGTTTCTTCTCAACTTCCCCCATGCGCTCCTGACCGCACGTGCAGCTCATGGTACCCAGCTTGATGCAGGATGTCAGGGCTTTCGGATGTCAGAATGTCGGGCTGCGTCTGAATCACTGCAACAGTATTCCCTTGAACCCCAAGCATACAGCGATGAGCCTCATTCGCCGACTCGGCTCGTTTGAGCTGAGCAAGTTCTGTCTCCACCTGCAGATGTTCAACTTCCCTAGCTAGCAAGGTTTGCTCTTGCCCAGAAGATATGAGTGATGGCGAGCCTTGTCCGTGATTTCGGATCGTCGCCTTTCTGCCCGGCACATTCTCTCCTGGCGATCGTCCGAATAGTCGTCTACCCGGAGATTCCCGTTTCCCCGCCTTGTCCGATTCCAACACAGCGTTATTGCGATCCATCCGTCGCATGCTCTCCTCACAGACAGATTCTGGTCACAGCGGCCTAAATGCCATGGTCACGACTTCAGGCGGCCTGCGCGGCCCCTAAGTCCAACTTCGCCTGGCTCAGCTCGCTTGCGCTTGCCTGCGCCGAAAGGCTTTCTCAGCACTAACGTGCAGAAACTGCGTCGGAAACCATGGCCTCCTGGTCTTGCTTCGTGCGCACCTGCGCCTGCCTCAGCTCGCTTGCGGCTGCCTGCGCCGAAAGGCTTTCTCAGCACTAACGTGCAGAAACTGCATCGGAATCCATGGCCTCCTTGTCTTGCTTCGCGCGCACCTGCGCCGGAAGGCTTTCTGAACACATTAAGCTCGCTTGCAGCTCACCTGCCGACGGCTGGCCCACCATTTCTTTTTCACGAGACACCAGTGGCCTCCATTCGCTGAAGCTCCTGGTCGAAGCTCACCTGCACCAGCATGACAAGGAAGCCAACAGCGAACAGCTGCTTCAAGCGCATCCTGCACTGGCCTGCATGGCCTTCTTCTCGTCCTTCCAGGCTACATGTGTCCCAGTTTTCTTGTTAGGAGCCTTCTGCCATTGATGATCCAATGGCCTCAGCGCTCTTCATTGCAGCTTTCTCGGATGCCTGCACCGATACTCTGGATTTTCTTTTCCTTTTTCGGACGAACAAACCAACGATTTGTTAAGGCTGGCACCTCAGTCATGGTCTCGTACTTGTTGCAGCTGGCCTGCCAAAAATAGTCTAGACTCCGTGCACTCAGTTCATCACGTGCTGAGATTCTCGCCTCCGTCCTGAGAAGCTTTGCACGCGTGCTCTCCAGCTCTGTCCCAGCTGCTTTCAACTTCTCCTCTGCGAGAGCCTGTCAGAACGAGTACGAACAGTCACTGCAGCCAACACTCTGGCGGTGGTGCCCCGGGTGACCTTCTCGCTGTAGAAAGCCCGAGCTTCTGCCAGGTTGGTCACCCGGTAAGCCTCAGTCTACGCTCTCATATCTCGGCTGTGTTTGCTCATGGCTTTGCTGAGTCTCCGACATCTGTTCGCACAAGCAACTGCTGCGTTTGCTCATGGCTTTGTGCCTCTGCTGTGTCTGTGTCTTTCCCAATCGCTGTTCCTCTGAAGTCCAAAAGGTCTGCCCGCCTCGGACACCTCGTAGGCTCGCAGATTTGCCACGTTCGCCTGGAGTCTTGCTTGCTTGCTTGCTTGCACAATCTCTCTCTCTCTCTCTCTCTCTCTCTCTCTCTCTCTCCCTCCCTCCCTTTCGTCCCGCCTTAGAGTCGGCGAGCTCTTGCCGCAGCTCGCAACATTCAGCCTGGCGTCGTTATATTATCTCTATGTCTCTCTCTCTCTCTCTCTCTCTCTGTCAAGTGCCTTGGCTTCCTCAGACACCTCCTTGAGCTTCCTCGCCAGCGCTGCGTTTTTCTCCTCCAACTTAGCCTGCGCAGCCGGTGTCTGCCGCTTCCGCTCATTCTCCTGTCTGTCGGAGCGCCATGCGCCGTCCCACCGCTGGCGCTGATTGTGTGCCATGCTAACGGTGCTTGTGCTGCTGCTGGTGCCTGTGCTGCTCCTGCCGCCGGTGCTGCTTGTGCCGCTGTTCTGCTGCTCGAGGTGCTCTTGCAAGGTGCGGTGAGCATGTCAAGTCCGCGCGGGTGCTGCGCTGATGCCGGTGCTGATGCTGGTGTTGCTGCCAAAGTTAGGATGACTTCATGCGTTGATATGGAAAGGTCATGAACACTGCTGGACTTAGGACGTGATTTCGCTCCATCGTCACTGCTCGAACACTAAAGGTTGAGCTGATGTAATTTCTTTGCATCGCAGACATGTTGAGCAGACATATCAGCAACTTGCTCTTCAATCCCTGACTAGCGAGCACTGATCAACACTGCCTTCATGCCGAATGTTTCGACAAACTAAACACTGGCTGCTGAGGTCTCCGGCCGCCTCAACACCGGCGACAGGTGCCTAGGCACACTTCAGATGGCAAATGGTTCTGTGGCTGGGCTAAGGGTGCAGAGTCCAGGCCTGTGGGTTTCGCAAAATCTTCGGCAAGGGTGCAGTCAGTGCAGTCAAGCAAACCGACACAGGGAGCCCCCGGCATCGGAGAAAGCCCTAAACCCAGAAGCGTGTCTGGAGTCTTGACATAATTCAGCAGCAGACAGCCACGCACGAGACATCTCTTCGTGTCCAACACATAAAGATCTGCAGCATCAGTAATAACAGCTGTGACCGACGCTTGTCTGAGGCCGCTTCTTCGATAAGCTTTCTCGCGGGGCACCTGGCGTGACAGAGAGTGGCGAGGATCCCCAAGAGGATTCTGAGTTGCATGGCACAGGGCAAGCGCGAACTTCAAGCCCCATTTCAACCCCTCTTGAACAAACCCCTCTTGATCCTTGTGTCTGCTGAGGTTTCCGGCCGCTTGTGTGACAATGCAGTGAAGGCCTGCCGGGAGCTGGCTTGCCCACCCTAGCGCAACAAGTCCCTAACCGCTAGAAGTGCCTGCATTGTTACAGGCGCAAGCACACGTATCCGAGAAGCCCGACACCCCTAAAGCCCTGAACCCTTCAAACCCCTTTTCAACACCTGAAACCTCAAATCCCATTTCAACCCCTCTTGAATAAACCCCTCTTGAACAACCCCTCTTGAACAAACCCCTCTTGAACACCACTGGAAACCGGAAACCAGACTTCGGAAGTGCCCCTTCCGAAATAGGGGAGGATTCAGAAGTGGGGCCGGGAAGTGTTTCGGAAGTGCAGCAGAAGCAGGCTTAATTTGGGCGAAACCTTTTCCAAAGGCAATTGTGCTGCTTTGTGGGGTCAGTAAAGCTTTGAGAAGTTTGGAGTTGAAGCGCCCACACTAAGCGCTCGCGATGACCCTAGTAAAGTACTCTGCAAATGCACGTCCAGTACTTCGCCAGGGTCTATATATGAGTTATATGTGTATATGTATATATATATATATATAACTATATTGTCTAAAGGTTCGGAAGTGAAGTCGCTCTCAGGGTCGCTGAACTGAGCGCTTGCGATTCGCTTCCATGGTCAGTCTACTCCACAAGTTAGCATTTGGCACGAGTCCATCCCGTCTGTTGCAGCCATGATACCTGGTTTCCGCGTACGCACGGATGGCGCGGATTCTGTTGGCTCACCTGTGACAGTGTCGGAGCCTGCAAGATCGCGAGAAACATGCAGGCCGTTGCAAGCGGAAGCAGGTGACGATTGTCATGCCATTCACGCGATGGCTTGCCGCAAGCGTGGATGCACACGTTGCGCGTATGTGCGCAACCAAGACTCCTGGCATGCGCGATGTCCTGCTGGCATTTCGGGACAAACCTGGTTGCTCCCGCAGATGTCCGGAGACAGATTCTCCCTGGCGTGCTGGGTTTGCAAGGCCGCTGGCCAAGATTCCGAATGGACGCAGGGAGTGGAGACGAAGCTGGTTGGCAATTTGCAGAGACACAACGACAGCGCGGTGCACCGTGCGGCATTGCTTCAGCTAGGTTTGGTCCAGCCAGAGGAGAGCGATGTGGTGGCTGGGGCGCCCACCACGGAAGCCTTCCTTTTGGTGCTGCAGCGCCGTCTTGAAGGTCGATCGCTGAAAAAAGCCGAGGCCGGTGTTGGCGCGGAAAAGAAACTGCAGAAGCTCCAGCTTTGCCTCGCAGGCGCATTGACTGCCATGGACCGCGCATTCTTGGCAGATGCCACCTGCGTCAGCTTGTTTCAAGATGTGCGTGATCATAAACTCATGATACGCTTCAAGGCCTGCGATGAGCGGCTCCAGCTGCGTTCGGGCGTAATTGCATACGAAGATCTTCAACTGGAGACCGGGACGGCTGGGACGATTGCAGGTCTCCGACGGGCGTTGCATAAGTTCTACTGCGACATTGACGGCTCCTTTCTCCAGCAGGATTTCGACAAGATGTGCAGCCGAGTGGAATTTTTCTGCTCCGACGCGGCAGCGGATGAACGACTATGTGGGCGCGTTCTCCTGCAGTCCGGCTTGTTCCCAAAAATGCGCTACCAGGTGTTTGATAAGGCACACGCTTGCGGCCGACTGTTGAAACGGCCGTGGCAGTCGAATGACAAGCTCTGGCAAGTGGTGCAGAACTTTGCTTTAGGCCAGCACAGTCTGGCTCATCGTGTGCAATACTCACCTCATCTGGCTCGTGTATTCCAGCATCATTGTACTCTTTCTGAGACCCGGCCGATACGCGCGGAGCGCATACGGTCCCTCAGCTTTGCAAAGCACAGGTTCGGGAGTGTGTCCAAGCCGCTTGGGCGCAGCATACTTTTCATCGAGGCAGTCATTGAGACCAACATTTGGATCACGCTTCATCGTGCCGGAGAAGAGGAAGCTGAGGCCGCGTCAACGTGGCTCGCAGCTGTCACGGAAGAGGATCTTCTGCTAGCAGCGCTTTGCGCTGACGCTGCAGACGAGCTGATGGTTTTCCTGCGAAAGTTCGACAAGGAACCTTTTTTCCTTTGCACTTCGCTAATTGCCCTAGCTTATAACTTATAAGCGGTTGTAATCCATGCCGGCGGGCCTGTTTGTGAACGCCCGCAACAGAAGCCAGGAAAACTGGGACACGTCGCAGAGCCAATTCTGGGTAGTGGTCTTTGTTTCGCGATTGCACCATCTCTTCAACCAAGATAATATATGGAACGCAGCGGGCTACACTAACCACATGCTCAAGGTCCTGGAGACCACCAGCTTCGGCATGGTGGTTCAGGGCCACCCCAAGAGCATCGGCGGGCAGAAGATTTCCAATGATCTCAAACGCAGGTGCAGGTTGGAGCTGCAGAGCTGGGTTGTCCTCCTGGTGGACACGTTGAAAACCGAGTTCCCTCACTACGAGCTGCTCTCGAGCATGCAGGTATTTCATCTGAGCAGTCAGACCCAGAACCGCCTTGACGAGGTGAATCCGGACAGTCCCCAGGAAACCCATCGCAGGACGGCACTACGACGCATTGCAGCTGCATGCCGGGTTTCGCTGCAGGAGCTGATGGATGAGTTCTCGGACCACCTGCCGATTGCGCAGCACCTAGCTGCCACGCAAGGCTTGGAGAGTTGGGAGGCCTGGCGAGAAGCTGTGCTCCGCACACAGGCTCGACCATCGGTGAAGCAGAACCACCCTGCAGACAAGCTCAAGGCAGCTCTTTGCAGATTTGGAGCCATGAATTGTTCTACCAGTGGCATTGAACAACTCTTCTCGCAAATTATGAAGCAGACCGGGCACTCTCGAAGCAACCTCTCCGATGAGAGCCTCTTTGCGGAGGTCAAGATCTTCAGTGATGCGAAAAACTCAGAAACACATCCTTCCTTGGTTCGAGGTGCACAGGCTGTCTGGACAGCCTGGTTCGGGGCCGAGCGCCAGACTACACGTCAGCGAGTGGATGCTGGCAAGCCGAAGCAGCAGCAGGCCGGGAGTGAGAGTGCCTGGTTGTGCGAGAGGCGCAAGGTGCCCGCAGTGCTCGTGGATGTGGACCGTGTGGCGGACACCGCATGGGCTGCGGCCGAAGAGAGATTCGACCAGCCCATGTTTCAAGAACTGGAGTTTCAGAGATTGAAGAGATACCGGAACCTTGCAAATGCGTTTCTGGCGCAAGCGGTCACAGAGGAGGACGTCCCTGAGGAACTTATCGAGGTGGCCCAGTATTTCGCCGAAGCGGATGCCCACAACGAGACTGCTAGGAAGGCGAAGCGGCAGAAGCTCCATAGTATCATGGCCCCGACACCGCCACGACTGCAGAGTTCGCGCATCTGGCTAGAGTGCCACGATGAATGGTTGAATCAAGTGCCAGCCGGCCTCGCGCAGAACGTCGTGGCGGAGATGCACGAGGCCACTCTGTTCGTGGTTGCCAACGCAAACAGGATTCCTCCTGCGGTGCACTGGTCGGCAATGATGCGCGGATACGACGTCGTGAACCTTCAGTTCCTGAGCAGCAGTGGCGCCGCCGGAGTAGCCTTCAACTTCGACCCGAGCTTCTCCATCCGCAGAAGCGTTCTCGTGAGCGAAGAGTTCTGGGCTGCTGAGCCAGAGCTGGCTGCCGTTGTTGAACTGGCGATGGCGGCACCAAACTCCAAATGGCGAGAATTACATGATTGGGATGAGTTTGCGGAGAAATACGAGGCCACGGCAGGACCTCATCTCCCGGCGACAAACCGGAAGCCCAAGCAAGTCATAGCTCTTACCACTCGGGAAATCAAGGACGAGATGCAGATGGACAGTGTCATGTGCCGGGAAGACTTCCAAGACTTCCTGTCACGCGTGGCCTGCACGAAGCGTTCGCTCTGCGGCGCGTAATTTTCGAGTGTATCAAATCGTATGCATACATGCATATGTATTGTACTTATAATATGTGTTGCAAGCATGTACATGAGTAATTATATCCTAAGGTTCCATCGTTTACATGCAATGTCGTGCATGCCTGCTGCCACGCGTGTGAATTCGATTGGCCTCCGGTGCAATTTCAGGAGAGGGGTCAAGATATTTGGTCTCGGCTGCGGCGAGGGTTCTTAAATTGAATGATCGTGCATGAGTTCGCAACCATTAGATTCTGAAGTGCCGCATTTGCCGACCGTGTCATGCAGAAGAATCTGCGCAAGCTTAGGCTGCGCTGCGCACATGATTTACAGCTGTGCGCAGACAAACTGCGGTGATGCATTCTCCAGTGGCCTGCGGGGCTACTCTACCATGGATTGGAGCAGGGGAAATACGGGGCGAAAAAATTCTTCTGATTTGTCATGTGCCCCAGTGCCCTTCTGATTTGTCATGTGCCCCAGTGCCCTTCTGATTTGTCATGTGCCCCAGTGCCCTGAGTGAGTCGCTTCAGAATCGTGTTCAAGCATGCCAAGCTCAACAGACCCACGCTCAGAAAGTTGTTCCCTGCAAACATCTCGCCGTGTGCATCAGGTTGCGCTGGGATGACTGCCAATGCCCCAGGGAGCTTTTTCCATTGTGCAAGAGCTGGCACAAGTCAATAATACTTCCCTGCGGCTGAACATGACAGTGAGTGTGGCATAGTTGTTCTTCTGACCTGTCATGCGCCCCAGTGCCCTGAGTGAGTCGCTTCAGAATCGTGTTCAAGCATGCGAAGCTCAACAGACCCACGCTCAGAGGAAGTTGTTCCCTGCAAACATCTCGCCGTGTGCATCAGGTTGCGCTGGGATGACTGCCAATGCCCCAGGGATGTTTTCCATTGTGCAAGAGCAGGCATGTCCACAGTAATTCCCCGCGGCTGAGAATGAGAGTGAGCGTTGCGTAGTTGTGCGAAATCGGCAAGTTCAGCGAGCCAGCAATCTAACTGCCAAGCGTGGCTGCTCGAGTAGGCTGAGTCGGCGCACGTAGCCCAATTCAATGGCCCCCAAGTCCAAGCATGCTATGGCTGAGAAGGCTTCCGTCACTGCAGACACGCCCCTGACCCAACTGCCAATACGCGAGCTCCGAAAGTTGTGCGTGGAGGTGGGCCTGAAGGTTCGGGGCAATAAACACGAGCTCATCGAGCGTTTGGAATCTGTTGGGCTGACACAAGCAGAAGCCCGACAGCACCCAGGCCAGGGAAGGCTATGTGCTTCTGCCAAGCAGGACGGTCAGGAAGAGCCTCGTCCATGCCCGGCAACTCCTGCACGTGGAAAGCGCCTCCGCAGCCGCTCCACAACGCCTGTATATTGCAAGCGCCGAAGCCGAAGGCAATGCAGGCAAGTGGTTTTTTTCGAGCCGGCCACGAAGAGGGAAGAGATCGTCGATGATCGCACATCCGACTCTGAAGGGATTTCGTTGGACGACAGTGCCAGGACAGAAGAGGCCAGTGAGGATGGGGATTCATCACTACGCAGCGACTGCATAGCCAGTGACTTGCAAGGTGAGGATGGGGATTCATCACTACACAGCTCCTGCAGTGATATTGGCACCGAGGGCACGGAATCTTCAAACGGCGAGGATAACGACGGGACACAGGAGGTTTCGGACTCTTGCAGTGACGAGGAGAAGACCATCATTGGCGATCTAGTTCCGAGAGTGTGAAGTCACCACATTGGTCTCGGGTCATCTGAAGCCCGAGAGTGGGGGCCTAGCTTTCGACCTGTGCCGAGGGAGGAAGAAAATTGCTTTCAAACCTGGAGTGCGCACGCTGAGTTGCACATGACCCTTGCTGTGCCGAGGGAGGAAGAGAATTGCTTTCGAGGTTGGAGTGCGCACGCTGAGTTGCACATGACCGTTGCCCGAGGCACTAAAGGGCAGCGCCGCCGTGCGGACCGGCAGGCGACTCGGGTGTTCCCAGGAGTTTGCAGGTGTAGGCGTGTTCCCAGAACGCATCCTTAGCAGTAGCCCGGTTGGAAGCTGCCTCACACTGAACACATGATCGCGGAGCGCAGAGCTTGTCATCTTATAATCAGAAGACATGGTTGCGGACCCGGCGGACGCAGCATTCTGAACTCAAGAGTTCTTGCGCCCCGTATCGTCATTGGTGATCATCAAGCAGAGTCACTGATGGCTGCGAGCCCTGCCGGTGCCGTCAACTTGGAAGCTCAGCTGGGCAAGGACATCGCGACAATCGTCGGGCACCCGCTGTTCACCGACATTCATGCTGCATCACCTTCTGCTGCTGGCCACTCTGCCTTTGCAACCAAGGCTGGGAAGTCTGCATGGGACTAGTTGTTCGTAACCTGTTGTGGGACGCAGCATCTGCTACACCCGGACAATTCATGAATACGTTGCACATGTTCTATGTTCCGTCTTAGTGTCGCTTGCAGATTCATTCAAACTACACAAATGAAACCCTGTCCACGGAACGTGCACAGGGCCGAAGTTCGTTGCGTGACAGCCTCTTTTCCGCGGTGTCTTTTTGGGTCATTGCTGGGCGTCATGGTTGCGGTTGTGTTTCTGGAGGCCCCGGGCCCGAAATTCTAGGCGTGACGGGCTCTTTCCCGTCACGCGGTGGACCGTCTTCTTTTTCCCGTCACGCGGAGGTTCCCGGCCCGAAATTCTAGGCGTGACGGCCACCTTTCCATCACGCGGTGGACCGTCTTCATTTTCCTGTCACGTGGAGGTTCCCGGCCCGAAATTCTAGGCGTGACGGACGTCACGCGGTGGACCGCCATTTTTCCTGTCACGGGGAGGTTCCCGGCCCGAAATTCTAAGCGTGACGGGCTCTTTCCCGTCACACGGTGGACCGTCTTCTTTTTCCGGTCACGCGGAGGTTCCCGGCCCGAAATTCTAGGCGTGACGGCCACCTTTCCATCACGCGGTGGACCGTCTTCATTTTCCTGTCACGTGGAGGTTCCCGGCCCGAAATTCTAGGCGTGACGGGCGTCACGCGGTGGACCGCCATTTTTCCTGTCACGCGGAGGTTCCCGGCCCGAAATTCTAGGCGTGACGGGCGTCACGCGGTGGACCGCCATTTTTCCTGTCACGCGGAGGTTCCCGGCCCGAAATTCTCGGCGTGACAGGAAACTTTCCCGTGACGTGGGGGAACTGGCTTGGCTGGCAGCCAGGGAAGCGTTTCTGGAGGTTCCGGGCCCAAAGTTCTACGCATGACAGCCTGTTTGCCGTGACAGGTGGTGTAGGGAATCGGTGGGGGACAAAGAGGGTGCTTCGGAAACACAGGGGCCAGAAGTTCTTTGCGTAACGGCCTCGGCCTTGTTGCCGTAACGGAGGCTCCCCACCCGAAATTTTATGCATGACATGCAGGCTCTTTCCCGTCACACGGTGGACCGCTTTGTTTTCCCGTCACGCGGAGGTTCCCGGCCCGAATTTCTAGGCGTGACGGCCACCTTTCCCGTGAAGCCTTCCTCTTCCCGTCACGCGGAGGTTCCCGGCCCGAAATTCCAGGCGTGACGGGCTCTTTCCCGTGACGCGGTGGACCCCAGTTTTTCTTGTCACGCGGAGGTTCCCGGCCCGAAATCCTAGGCGTGACGGCCACCTTTCCCGTGACGCGTCACGCGGAGGTTCCCGGCCCGAATTTCTAGGCGTGACAGGCTGTTTCCCGTGACGTGGTGGTGTAGGGGGAACGGGCGTGGCTGACAGCCAGGGACGCATTTCTGCAGGTACCGGCCCAAAATTCTGAGCTCGAAATTCCCTGGGTGACGGCGTCTTTTCCGTAACGCATGATCTTAGGTAACAGCTTTGAAACCCGGCGGGTGCGTTCTGAGGCTGTGGGCCCCTAACTCTCTGCGTGACGGCCTTTTCTCCGTCACGCCACTTATGCTTGTCACGCTACGCGTGTTTGGCTTCAAGGCCCAGCGTGACGCTTAACGCGCTTCATTCCCTCTTAAGCCGCAGTCTTCGCTCGACGGCCTCGGGTGCCCGAGCCTGTCGGGTTGTCGTTCCTTGCAGTTCCTCTTTTGGGTGGGTGAGGCTGGACGAGTGGACAGGGTACCGGTACCCTATCCACTCGACGGCCTCGGGCGGGGGAGGCTGCTGAGGCGGGGCGGGTAAAGCTGGCCGAGTGGAGAGGGTACCGGTACCCTCTCCACTCGGCCAGCTTTACCCGCCCCGCCTCAGCAGCCTCCCCCGCCCGAGGCCGTCGAGTGGATAGGGTACCGGTACCCTGTCCACTCGGCGGAGGCCTCGCACGTTCCAGCTGTTGCTCTGTGATACACGTGAACATGTTCGGTTAGCAAGCACACTTGCCCTGCAGGCTCCCTTTGTCATGAAGACGTTCGATTTGGCCATGCAGAAGTCCGGAGAGTACGCGTGCACGGGCAACCTCATGTGGCTAAGCATGACTTGGAATCCATGGCCAGAGGTCCATGTTTCCTCCTACGGCGTGGACGTTCTAAAACGAGACTTCTGGAGCTCCCCCAGGACGTGGCCGTATCAGCTGCCGGTCGTTGTGGGCGTGCTTCCGGGTACCACAGGGGCAAAGGTAAAAGCTGGGTTCGGTGGCCTGCATCGAGTCAGCCCTCCGGAGCTCATCATGGCCCTCATGTCACAGGTCGCGCATGAGATCCGCGAAGGTGCGGCCGACGAGCGGGTGGAACAGTGGCGTGAGACAATGCTCCACGCATCTTTCGTCTTCCAGGCGGGGCAATTTCGACAACGCTGTTGCTATCATCTTAATTATCAGCCTCCGGAATGCACAGGTCTGCCAGGACGAGGATGAGCTGAAGTGGTATTCGCTGAATGCTCGGGAGGAGTATGTCTCCGCTGCAGAAGCCTTCTGCAGATCGGCCCTTCAGCGGATTCTGGAGTTGGCTAACCTCAGGGATTCTGTGCGAACAGCGCAGGGTGGAGGAGCTGTGAAGCCAGAAGATCTGCATAAGGCGTGGTCGAAGCGCTTCAAGAAGAGTTCATCCAAGATGAGCGAAGAGGCCAAATATCGGATTTTATCCGTGCATGCTGCATGTCGTTCTGCAGCGCGTTGTGTGTGGGGCACTGCGCGCCAGTCTAAGTCTGCGATAGCTTGTTGTCGTGTGTTGTGAGCCATCCTGGTGTGCTGATTGAGAGGGTGACCAGACCTGTTGAGCCCGGCAGGTGAGCGTGACGTTTGTCAAGACCGGCCTGCGACTCCATGACAACTTCCTAGCTGGCTCCGGTGTCCGTGATGCGATCGTCTCCTTGGAGTCCAAGTACGGCACGGCCTCCCCATTCCACAACCTGGGCAGCCTAGAGGCGCTTTCCAAGACCGCGAGCAAGGATCCGAAGCTGGCTTGCTTCGTGGTTGCCGCTGTGCAAGACCTGCATCAGCACGGCTTCATGGATGTGGCCCAGATGAAGGGTGGTGGTTTCGCAGGCTCGAAGACGAGCCTGATCGAGTGCCTGGCGGCCAAGGCACGGATCATGGAGTACTTCATGCATGAGTGGATGCCGAAGAACGGGTTCGACCCCACGGCCGTCGGCATTTTTGCAAGGCGAGTGTGGCTGGCAGGGAACTGTGGTTCTTGATACTACTAATTAAAGTTCGGTGACGGCCCCTGCACAGGACTTGTGCAGCAGCGTGTGGGTCTGGCGTTCGAAGTGTGGTGGGGGCTCTGCTCGTGTGGACACGAGCTGGCAGGGTGTCCTTCCGCCGGCGACCCTGAAAGCCATCCTGTTTCTGGAAGCCGTCGTGTTCTCCACTTCGCTGGATGCCCAGTTGAAGAATAGTCTTCGCAGCGCAAGCTTGGCCGTGGAACTTTGTGGCCAGAAGCCCTTCGACGACATGCTGAAGGAAGTGGCAGAAGTGCTGGGGACCGTCAGCCACGTGCAGGAGACCCCGGGCAATGAGAAAGACACGGCGGCACCCGCAAGCAGCACGGATGGCCTCAGTGCTGAGTCTCTGGGCGTTCCGGCGACTGTGGCGACGGAGAGAACCGCTCCGACTTGTCGGTAGCGCTTTCTAAGTAGACAGAACTGTAGGCTCGCAGAGCGAGCCGGGGCGGGTCCAGTATCGTGTACAGTCTTGCGGTATGTGGTAGTTTCACTCAAAGCAGAATTTTTACATGTGATTTTCACGGTGAATTTTTCATGAATGTTTTTCCTGGCATTTTCGGCATGCGAGATTCACTTTGTGATTTGATCTCAATCAGCATGGCCGCGCTCGCCCTCTCAAGCAACAGAAGGGCGGGGCCCAACATTCATGAAATTTTTGAACGGCCTAGGGGGGGCCGTGCATGGACCGGCGTCTTCGACGCCCGCCGCCGGCTCGCCGCCGCTTGCTTCTGTTGCACTTGTGCCAGTGCTTACTCGTGAGGGGCTGGCAATCTGAGATTCTTCGGCCGGAGCCTCCCTTGCGAATCAACCTTGTGCACCTGCTTGGGGCCACGGCTCCCGGGGCTCGGTTCCTTCTCCTTGCAGGGGTCACTTGTTTTGACAGTTTGCAGCCCGTGAGCCGCGCAATTGCTGCTATCTTTGCAGCCATCCGAGAGCAGGTGCAGTCTGCGCGCCGGCGCCTGGCTCTTGCTTACAACCGTCCTTGACATGAGTGACTCCGCTCGCCAGGTCGATGAGCTTCTCCGCACCATTGATCTTACAGACGCCGGGGGGATTGAGGATCAAGAAGCCGGTTCAGTCGTGCCAGAGTCTGACCAGAACATTCCTGCTGCACCAAGCTTAGATCAAGAGATTCCGGACAACCAGCTGTTGTCATTTCTTGAAGATGATGAGGTGTGGGACGGCCGATCCCTTAGCGCCCCTGACCTTTCTTGTGCTGCTGAAATTTCTGAATCGGAGAGGGAGTGGTACTTGATTGCGGGGTCGTTCGGGGCAGCCGCTGCAGAGTGTGCGCCTAGTGAGCAGTCACCACCGAGCTTGGAGCCAGAGCAAACTCTGGCAGTCCCGGCCCTGGACAGCATCGCCGAGGACCAGTTGCAGCAGAGTGCCGTGGGGCATATCCATAAGAGGCTCCGCTTGGAAGCCCCACTCCTCCCGTGGGAGACACAACCGTTTGCCGCAATCTTCGGGGGCCCATCTTGGCATGACACCTTGCAGCGCCGGATCAATTTGGATCTAATGCCTGGGGTAGGTAGTGCCGACGTCCTTAAGCCTGCCGTGCCTAAGGTTCCTGCCCCTAAGCCCCAGATCGTAGCAGCGTCACTTGCGAACCGTCTTCACCGCTTCCGGCCGGAGGCTTCAGACGAAGATGTTCGCAATCTTGCCTTAGCCAAGCTCAAGGTATTGATTACTAGTGACCCTCTGGCCAGTGAGCTGGGTAAGTCCTTGATTGATAAGCTGGGAGGTCTGGTGCAAGAGGCTGTGGTAGCTCAGTCCTTTGCAGATGCTTTCCGTGCCAAGGCATCATCCACGCTCAATGGGCATGCTTGTGCGCTTACACGGTTCAGCGCGTGGTGTGCTTGCCAGGCGGCAGAACCTCTTCGAGTTGATGAGGAGCAGCTATATGCGTACTTGTGTGAAATGCGGTCCTCCAACCGGGGGGCTACTTCGGGAAACAAGTTTTTGCAGTCGCTGACTTTCTTGGAGTACTCCGTTGGATTGATCTTCTTTTCAACTGATGTGGCAGTATCTGCGAGGGTTCGGGGCGTAGCTCGTGACATGGCCCTCACCAAGGCTCCGCTGTCTCAGAGGCCCCCACTCACTGTGGAACAGGTTGCGGCACTTGAGGCCCTACTTGTTAACGACCTGAATGATACCGACGCCTGTGTGCTGGGCCAGATACTCTTTGCTGTCCACTCTGCCGGCAGGTGGAGGGATATCCAGGGGTTGCAGTCCGTGGATGTCTCCGAAGGTTCTGAGACCACCCTGTTGCTTGCAAATGGCCTGAAGAGCAAGACCACCCAAACGGCTGAGGCGCAAAGGAGGCTCTTGCCGTACGTCGCAATCTCCACTGGTGTCTCGGGTTATGACTGGGGTGACCGGTGGCTCACCGCCCGCAGGAACGAGGGCCTTCAGTGGGGAGGCGACTTCTGTCTCCCTTCGTTCTCCTTGAGGCTGGGGCAGTGGAGCACGGCCCGCATGGGTTCCGGAGAGGCGTCAGCATACCTTAGAGATTTTCTTGAGGCCGTTAATCTGCCGAACAGCAAAGTTGGGACCCATAGTCTTAAGACCACCTTGTTGACGTGGGCGAGCCGCTCAGTTCGAATCGACTTCAGTGAGCCCGAAAGGCTGCACCTGGGCCACCATTCGGCCCCGGGCACCAGGTCGATGCTCGTATACAGCAGGGAGGCTTACTCCAAACTTTACGCTAAGGTCCTAGCGATGTTCAAGACGATTGAGGAGGGATCGTTCAATCCAGATTTGCCACCGGCCCGCCGGGTGGAGCACCTCGCCGAGGCCATCATGGTAGGGAGCTCGCAGGCGTCCAACTTGGGGCAGCACGCCCCAGCCGGGGAGGATAGTGCCTCCTCCGACGATTCCGACGCGGGGATCCCAGAAGGTCACGGCGGGCGGCAGGCCGCAGACTTGGTTCGGGGGGCGTTCCCGGATCAGTTCCTTCAGGACATCGTGGTGCACAGGTTCTCGGGCATATCGCATGTTGTTAAGGACTCCGGCATGCTTTGGTGCCATCGGCCTGTAAGTTCGAACTACACGCCACTGTCCGAAGCCGGCGTTGCTGCTGAGTTCCCTACTGCATGCCATCAGTGCTCGAGAGCCCTGGGCCTGGTAGGTGACTAGATCTATAAACCCGTTGCGGCGGAACTGCGAAAAGAATTGCCTGTGTCGTGTCTGTCATGCTCTCTTTGACTCTCTTGTAAGTGCATGGGCGTAGTCTTCCTGAGGGGGACGACCCAAACGATGCGCTACCTTTGGAGCCGGGACAGCGAGCGTTGGCATGTCACTTGCCGCTTGTTGCCCGTAGGCTCAGGAATCGCGAGTCAAGCTGGAGAGTTAGCGACGGTCATGCATGGGTCCATGTCACACTTGATGCTGGGATAGGATGCAGGCTGACACTCTTAACACATTGCTGCTTACATCATTAGCATCCAGCGCTGATCATGGCTTCAGGTCTCGACTCTTCTGCTTACTTCCTCGAGCGGCTCGCGAAGGTTGGCTTGTCAAATGAGCTGAGGGACGCGCTGGCCCGAGCCGGGTACACGACCTTTGGGGCTCTTGCCTTTGCGGTCTCCTCGACCCCGGGTGCAGCTAGCGATGAGGCCGTCTCCCGGTGGGCGCAGCACCTTGCAGATCCGCTACCGAGTGAGCACCAAATGTCAGTGTTGCGCCGCCTGCTCTTCGAAGCGCAGTCAATGTCGATTGCCGAGATGCGCGACCGGGTAAATCAGGCGCCAGGCGAGGCTCCCACTCGCAAGCTGCCAATGATAGAGCGGGCTGAAAGGCTCAAAGCCCTGCGTCGAAAGCTGCCTGGACTTATCTTGACCCCGGACACTCTGCCAGCAAACCGCTTAGTGGATAACTACGTTGACCAGCTTGATTCGGGTGTGCTCAGCTACGTCAAGCCAGACGCGTGCATCAGCCGAGCACAGGAGATGGATTCCAACAAGAGGGATCCGACCTTGCAGGTACAGGGAAATGAGCTGAAGCTTGCCGCCAAGCAAGTGGAGCTGAGGTGCTCCATCAGCACTGACATGCAGTTGAGGCAAGCTTGGACTCGGAGGTCTCTTGCAATGGAGCTTGCGCAGCTGGCCTCTTACACCGTGCTAGAAACCTGGGTTCAAAGCCTGTTCTCGAGGATGCAGCGGGAGCCTCCTGCGGGGTATCACTCAGTCTCGCTCTCTCAGGTTATGGCTGCAGACCGGGAGCTGTTTCAGCTGTTGTCGCACAACCTTATGGGGCAGATCCAGGCGTCGGCTGGCGCTGCTCGACCCCTAGATCTGGAGATCGAAAGCTTAAGCAAGAGCACTGACGTGCTTGTGCACTTGCTGCCGCTTGTGAAGCCTCCTCCGATGCCTCACCCGACAAAGCGACCTCATCCCGATCCTAAGCTCCCGCATAAGACTCCGAAGGGGAAAGGCAAGGGTAAGACCGCTGATCAAAACCAGGATGATGGGAAGGCGCCTAAGTACACATTGCCCGATGGATGTGTTCCCAAGAGCGAGGACGGCAAACCCTGGTGTTTCCTGTGGAATCAGGGCCGATGCAAGTTCAAGAATCCAAAGAAGGGCCGATGCCCTCGGGGCTACCACGGGTGCTATTACCGAGGGTGTGGCAGGCCAGTGCCATTCATCGAGTGCACTCACACCGATCCCGCCTGAATGGCGGGGGCCCCCGCGGGTCCTGAGCATGAGACCATGCCCGAGGGGGCCGCGTCTCCCAATCCATTTTTGGCTGAGGGCCTCAGTGGCCCCGAAACACAGGATGCCGAGAGCTTCGCGCTGAACCTCCTGGCGAAGGCCGAGATCCCTGCATCTTCTGTGGCTCAATTGTCATTCCTTTTGCCATGCGATTCCAGTGTTCGGCCGTCAAGCGGCCCCAATGCCTTCCTTTTCAGCTGTGGTGCTTATGTCCACGGGGGTGTCACGGGTACTTTTGCTAATACTCGAACCCTGCCTGCATGCACCCAGCTCCTTGCGCGTTTTGCAAAGCAGTTCGTCGGGGACTCTTTTCCATTTACATCCCTTGTGCTCCTCCGGGACAACCTCACTCGCATGCATCGTGATCGTAATAATACCGGCCTTAGCGCGTTGATCCGATGCTCAGATTTTGAGGGTGGAGGTCTATGGGTTGCCGACCCCAAGGGCTCCTCGCCCATGCATTTCGAAGGCAAGGTGCATCAGGGCTCCACTCGGGAGCTTGACCGCTGCCTGTACTTTGATCCGCGTCACCTGCATTGCACCTTACCATGGTCCGAGGGTCCTCGAATTGTCCTTGCAGCCTACTCAGTTCGAGATGCTTGTAAACTCCCACAGGCCGATGCTGACTTGCTGCTCAAGCTTGGATTCGTTCGGGGCCCGGGCAAAGTTGAAGTGCCTTCGACTGTGGACTTGCAGCCCAATACCCAGGCTTCCCCTAGTGGTTTAGGCCCTGCTTGCAGTCTCCCTTTGGGTGTTGGCGAGCCAACTTCTACGAGCCCAGCAAAGCTGGATCCGCCTGCCCAGCGACCCTTGTTCATCGAGCTCTTCGCTGGATCCGCAGGCCTGTCTCGGGCCATGCTCGACTTTGGGTTCGAAGTCGTTACCTTCGATCATTACGTCAACCACCCTAAGGCCCCGGTCTGTAAGCTGGATTTGGCCACTGCCTCTGGTCAATCGGTTGTCTGGGATCTTCTTCAAGCCCGAGTGCCCTTTGCCGTACATCTCGCGCCTCCGATTCTTGCTGGCCATGAGGCCCTTTTGGAGTTCTGTTGTGACATCGTCGGCTGGTGCACCCAACATGATGTCGTCGTGTCCCTTGAACAGCCTGACCGAAGTGAAAGCTGGGCCCTGCTCACGTCGATGGCTCGATCGCGTCTCCCAGCCGCGAGCCTGTCCAAATGGGCTGGCCTCCAGAAGATCGTGTACCCCCTCTGTATGCACGGGGGGTCGAGCCGGGCCCTGTCTCGTCTCCTTTGTACGGCTCGGGTTTTTGACACTCTGGCTGTTGCCTGCGACGGCAAGCATTGGCATGGTCCGCGCCCCGGACCTTGGGCTGCGCCTGCAGCCTACCCGCCGGTCCTCTGCCATCGCCTAGCCGGCTGCCTGCTCCAGTGTGCCAAGGCTCGGAATACTGCCCCGGGGCCGCTCTCCCGAACTAAAGAGGCCTCGACTGCTGCAGTGGGCCGCCAAACAAAGCGCCATGCCCCTTTAGTGCCCGAGTACCGCGCCTTTAGGGTAGTCCCGTCGGGTTCTAAGCTTCAGCCCTCCGAGCGCATCCTCTCTGCCAAGTGCGCGGGGGGATCAACCGAGGATGGACCCGAAATCTCGGGGAAGCAGTGGAAACTGGGGATATTGCATTCCCCCCCTGAGTTTCTGAATAAGGCCTTAAACTGCCCTCACCCCTTCGATGCCGCCAGACCGTTGTCTAAACACTTTCTGCATGCCCTTGAAGCTGTGATGACGACACCCCCTAAGGTCTTAGAGCTCAAGAGGAAATTGGCGATTGCTAAGGCTGAAATTCTTGTCAAAAAGCTCAGCTGCTCTGAGAAGGCTAGGCACAATGCCCTACCGGATCATATGAAGAAGGTGCTTGAAAGCAAGAATCTTTCTCTCTTCGAGGCGCTCCTCAAGGAACATGCTTACTGGGACATGGGGGTAGTCCAGCTCATGGAACAGGGAGTGGACCTTGTTGGGTTTCAGGACACCCCTTCTTGCTATCCCCAAAAGATTGCTCCTGCCACCATGTCGAGGGACGAGTTCCTTGACTCCGCCGAATGGAGGCGGCGGGCTCTCACAACACCCGGCGCCAGGGCTCCGGATGCAGGGCAGCTCGCCCACCTTGAGCAGACATGCAAGGAAGAGGTAGACCTTGGGTTCATGCTGGGACCCTACACGGAGGATCAAGTGTCCCGGCTGTTCGGCCACACTCGCTGGTCGTGCATCCGGCGGTTCGTCTTGGAGCAGAAGCCAGGGAAACTTCGGCCCATAGATGACGCAAAGGAAGCCCTTGTGAACAGCGCCAGCACCTCAACGATGCGACTCGAGCTCGAGGACGCCGACTACCTGTCTGCTATGGCTCTCGAGGTTGCCCGACGCATCCTGGCAGACCCTTCCAAACCCGGTGCGGTGCCATGGGTAGCCAGGTGTCTTGACTTGACGAAAGCCTACAAACAGATGTGTGTCTCGGAGCGTGACCTGCCGGTCTCGGTGGTCTTCTTTCTTGATGGACAGGGCAAGCCCAGGTACTACGTGAGCCACTCGCTGTTATTCGGGTGCACATCGTCAGTATTTGCATTCAACAGGGTGTCCAAAGCAATCTCCTTCCTGTTGAACCAAATGTTGCTTGTGCCAAGCTCCGTGTTCTACGACGACTTTCCTCTTCTGTCACCGAACAACACAAGTGACAGCGCAACGTGGGCCACAACCGCACTGCTTGATCTTCTGGGCTGGGGTCACGCCCGCGTGGGCAAGGACGCTAAAGGCGTTCCATTTGCGGCAAGCTTCGAGGTCCTTGGGATGTCGATGCAACTTGATGGTGTTCACCGTGGACGCCTGACCCTTCAGAACAAAGCCGGACGTATCGAGCAGCTCGTGGCCTTGTTTCAGGGATTTCTTGACAGGGGTGCCATCACGGTGCACGAGGCACAAGTCGCCCATGGACTCTTGAACTTCTCTGCAGGCTATGTGAATGGTCGGGCCTTACGCTTAACATGCCAGGAGCTCCTTCGCTTGACAAAGGCTTCGAGCCCCGCCTCTTCGAAGGCGATCCGCAGCTTCTGCGTCAACAGCATTGAAGCCCTCCGTGCACTTAGCCCTCGCGTGCTCAGTGTGTGGGACAGCCGAGCCCCGATACACATCTTCACGGACGGTGCGTGGGAGCAGCGCCGAGCCGGAATCGGTGCCGTCATCTTTGACACAGCTTCCGGCAAGTCGTGGACTTATGAGGGTCTCGTCCCAGAGCCGCTCATCCTCCGATGGGAGGCCGAGGTCGGGACTCAGCTCATTTGCCAGATCGAGTTGTACGCGGTGGTATGCCTGAGGTGGGCCCTGGCTTCCACCTTTGACCACAGGCGCTTGATTTGGTGGATCGATAACGAATCGGCACGATATGGTCTGATCAAAGGCATTTCGGATAGTCCTTCGATGTCATCCTTGATTCAGTCTTTTGCGATTGCAGACTCCAAGGCACCATCGTACAGTTGGTACGAAAGGGTCCCATCTTTCTCTAACATCGCAGATGGCCCGAGCAGGGGTGATTCATCAGAGGCCCTGGCCGTCTGCACCGACAAGGTGGGAAACGACTACCCGCTTGACCAAAGCCTCACCCGGAGGCTCTTGTCTTCTTGATGCGTCGCTCACCAGCTCCTGCACTCGGGGCACCTAGCCATTCGACGGGGGGATGTTGTGCCCCGTAGATCTCGTAGGCCTTGTGCCGAGGTCGGGGCAAACCGGGATCGTTTCACGAATTCCCCCGATCGGCTATGCAGCCAAAAAGTGTCCGTGCGAGTGCGATTTGTGTACTTGTTCACATCTGTTTTATAGTTTATGTGTGCGAACATTTTGGCTCACAGTATTAGTTGTGCTTGCTGGCGGTTTTTTCGAATTTAGCCGACATGTGCGGTCCACGTAATAGGTTTGCAACAGTTGCGAACTCTCTTTGTTTCATGTCACATGGCAACAGGACAGTAAACAGTACATCACGCTTGCTTCGCTCTGTAGAACTCCTCGTGCCGGGGGGGGGGGAGCGGGCACCCCCACAAGTGGGGTGAATGGCTTGATCGCTCCGGGCTCTCAGAAGTCCTCGTGCCTGCTCCTTTCAGTGGGGGTGCATGGAAGCTTCCACTCAGACGCCAGATATCTTTGATCTTGAAGAGCGTGTGTTTGCACTTGAAGTCAGCCGAGCCGGGCACTCTAATCATCTTTCGCAGGTTCAAACGTGGTTGAATAGGCTTGAGAATCGCTTGCAAGCTGTGGAGCGCGACATTGCTCTTATCATTGGCTTGCAGCGCAGCATACGGCAATTGCGTAGAGCTAACATTCTGCTTTTGCGTGCACTTCAAGAGAGCCGCCGTAACTACGCATCTCTGGCACGCCGGGTGGCACTTCTGGAGGTTGCAGGTTTGTGATAGTCATGAAGCGGCCTCTTGACCCAGACGATAGGTCACATGAAGCCTCCGCCAGTGCCAGCGAACCAATGACCAGATCAGTGCCACTTCAAGTTCCAAACCCTAGACCCAGTAGGCCCGCTCCTGCCATTCCCGCGAAAGGTTTGGACGTGGCACCTGAGCCTTCATCGTGCGTTTCCTTCGAGGTGTTCCCGGCCGGGGACCCGTTGCCTGCACCATCAGTGCGGCGTACAAGCTTCGGAGATTCGGCGATTTCGGATGCATCCTGTTCGGGTTTAGGCCCTGCCCTGCCGGGTTCCTCTAAGCTTAAGTCCCCTGTAATGCCTTCGGAACGATCAAAAACACCAAAAATCAGTGAAAATGCCTCTCGCAGCAAAGTGGCACGTGCAGCTTTTGTGGCATTATTTTCTATTCTTGGCAACTTGAGCGCTTTGGGTGCATCTTTGCAAGAAAGCAGTCAGGACCACGTGGGTCGCATCCTTCAGATGTTTGTAGCAGCCACCGTCATACGGTACAGCTCAGCCTTCAGATCCCTTGCTGACACCATTTTGGATTTGGGATTTGCTTTGGAAACATTGACATCGGTCCAGCTTGCTGATGCTCTTGTCGTCTTAAGCTTAGCGCGCAGCAGTGACCCGGAGTCGGGAACACACTCAGCGACCGCAATCAAGGCCATCCGGTGGGTTAAACGTATTTTCGAAGTCGCATGCTTTGATGTCGCGTACTCACCCTTGATTGGCAGTTTCCTGAAATCCAAGATTCCCCGTGAACGTAAAGAGGCGGTGCCCTTGTCTCTTTATGTCGTCACACAGTTTGAGCGACGCTTGCTGATGCAAGAAGCTACGGATGCCGAGGTCCTCATCCTTGGGGGGTTCTTAATCTTGATTTGGGGTTCCATTAGGTTTATGGACGGACAAAGAGTTCACTGGCGATCCCTGTCCTATGACGGCTCTACACTGCGGGGCTCGTGCTATCAAACAAAAACAACATCCCAAGGACAACCATTTGGGGTCATTTGCCAAGGACGCATAGATTTCTTCGGACTTTGGACAAGGTGGCGTGCATGCATTGCAGCCTTCACCCGGGCCATCCCTTGCCTTCGAGTCTCCTTTTATCGATTGGAGCTACAGGGGTCCCTGTTTACCCTTTGCAAGCCATGGGATACGCGGCTGCACTTAGGCACCTTAGGTATGCAATTTCACTCCCGTGGAAAAAACATAAGACCCCCGTCCCTCACGAAGTCCAACTTAATTACACAGTGCACTCCCTGAAAACCACCCTCCTTTCCTGGATGGGTCAACGTCCTGAGGTTCAGCCAATCGAAAAGCAATGCCAGGGGCATCATAGGCTTAGCTCATCCCAGCTTTATTCGCGTGAAGACATTATTCCGGCGCTGCGAGGTCAGCAGAAGCTGAGATTCGCCATAATCGGCGGAGCCAGGTTCCTTACCCCGCTCCACAGAGGCTCTCAGCATCCGTTGGAGGAGCCACCAGTGCAGATTGAGTCGTTCAGCAAGGCAGCAGAAACCACTTCTTTCGAGCACTTTCCACAGTTCGTTATGAAGGAAGGGTGGCATCTTCCTGAGTTCGAGAAAACGTCGGAGTTACCTAAGCCGGTTGACCCAGCACCCTTGTGGGATGTGCAATCATCCGATGAAGAATCATTGGACAGCAGCGGCGACGAAGCACCCAAGCTCCCCGACCTAGGGGATCCTGAAGAATTGGTGCTTGCATCGTGCACAGGCGTGCACCATGCCATGGTTCCTTCCTCAGGAGCCTCTGCGACCACATATCGTGGTAAGGGCCTGCGACCTGCTTGCGGCGTTCGCTTGTATGCAGACAATATTAACTGGCGCGAGCAGTATTCTCCCGAGCTCACATTGTGCAAAAGACGTGCATGCTGCATAATCCTCGGTCGTTGTGGGATCTCGGACTCGTGAGCAATCAAAGCGAAAAGAGTGGTCAGGCTCACATTTCAAGGGTCATTCATGCAGTCTCAGCGTCATGTGCATGCACTCTGTCAGTTCACTTGTTCAGCCAGGCACCAGAGAAATTCCTTTTTTCTTTTGGTCTTAGCAGCGGCTCAAATGATTGGGGTTTCTGTGGATCTTTCAGGAATTCCCAACCTTTCAGGCGGTTCTTTTGGTAGCTTCCATAATCTACTTGCTTCAGGGTCGCGTGTCGCTAGGGTCCACAATAGCCTTTTGCTATGGAACTGGCTGAGCTCTTGAAGTCCGAAGGCCTCTCTGACGAGCTTGCCGATCTGGCAGTGGCAACGGGGTGGAAGTCATCCACTTTCAAGCATGCTGTCAGCAAATTGGCGGATTTAGATTCTGTGTTGGGCGAAATCTTTCCAGAGAAAGCTCTGACAGTTCTTCAGAAGGCCACTATTCGATCGGTTTGGAGTAAACTGCAGGAGTCAGAACCCTCGGGTTCTGCAGCCTCTGCATCGCCTCCTGTGCCAGAGTCTCGGGAAGGATCATGGGTGGAATCTTTTGCCCCAAAGATATCAGCATCTTCAATTTCTGAAATGAAACGGAAGTATCTGGTAAATTATCCGTCGGAGATCATCAACTACTCCACTCAGCCTTCAACCAGATTGCTGAGCTTAGCATCGCACCAGCAGAACAAGAAGGATTGGCGATGGATCCCCTGGAAATATCGAATGACGGAAGAGCGAGCTTCTGAGATAATGATGTCCCGGCCCAACAAGCAACCTCGGCTTGAGGCTATCGGGCTCTCGGGGATGTTATTGGACGAACCTCCAGCTCTGGAAATCCAAGATCATTCCATGGGTGTGAATGCTATTCAGAAGCTTATGAATGTGCATGACGTGGCATTGGCAATGGTGGGCACCGCCCATCTCGCCAGGCTGAAAGGATATACCACAAAATTCATTTCTCTTCTGACTCAGAAATTCGATTCTTCATCAGGACTTCGGCCACCATCAGTCTTAGAAGCACAACAGGCGGATTGCCGCTTGTGGCAGGGCATGATCACCCTGGTCACCGACAAAGGATGGACGATGGATGATGTCCTCTACGAGTTCACCGAGGTGCGGGGCGAGATGGCCAGCCTGCTTCAAGCTCGAGCGCGTCCTCCTCCCGTCCCCAAAGGCTGGGAAGGCAAGGGCAAAGCTGTCAAGGGCTTGGGTAAGATGCTCGTGGAGTCCTATGCCAAAGGCTACGCATCGCAGGCGTCTGTCAAAGGCAAAGGGAAGGACAAAGGCAAGAACAAGGAGGCTAAAGGCGGCTCCAATATCAACTTTGTGAAGTCGATCATGGTGGGGTCTGAGTCCAAACCATTGTGTGTGAATTGGCAATTGAGCCGTTGCAATCGTGGAAACGCGTGCCCATTCGTGCACGCTTGTGCCTTCCCGAAATCCAATGGGCAAGCTTGTGGAAGCAAGGCGCATACGGCGCTGCAGCACGAGAGTACTCCCCACTGACTTAGCCCCAATCCCGTAGGCATGCCAGGGGTGATTTCTTCGGACCCTCTCCCCGCACTCGTATCACCACAACATTCTTCGGATCACATGTCAGTGTCTTCGCAGAACGAGACAGCGTCACTTAATTTGCATTCCCAGCCGCCAAAGAGACTTCGAATGCAGCAGTCAGGCCCTCAGGCAAGCGGCACAGTTTTCTTCTCAGGCCCGCAGGTGCAAGGCTCTTCGGGTTTCACTCTTGCGTCTGAAATCCCGAGTTTGGGATCGTCTGTACCTCCCAAGATGGGAGTTTCCCCAGGCACTCGAGAGGTGTCGGGATTCAGGTCCGCAGGCTCAGAGGCATCGAACTCCGGCGTGCAGCCGGACGGCGTTTTTGTCGCATCAGCGGGTGCACCATGCATTCATGATTTCGATTCTCTTACAGCAGCACTGATCGCAGCAGTATGGCCGGAACGTGCGGCCCCAGACCGTGCAGCAGCCTCAACTGCTCGATCGGATTCAGGTTATTGGAATTTCGGAGTTCAGGTTAGCCATAGGAACACTTTATCTAGCGTCACAACAGCCTTGCCAGGACTCTGTAAAGAACTTAACCAATTTCTTCAGCAATGTTTTCCAGGTGAAACGTGGAACTCCTTGTGCGTCAGCAGGAACGTCTTAACAACCCCACACAGGGACTCGGCTAACTTGAAAAATTCCCTCAATCTTTCGGTGAGCGTCGGAAATTTTTCAGGAGGGCGTCTTTGGATAGAGGACCCCGAGGGTTCAGTCGAACAATTCATCCCTGCACTTGGCAAAACCCTCCTGGGGTCGTACACTTGCACTCGCCATGCCCCCAAAAAATTCCCCTGTAATCTATGGCACTGCACAGAGCCATGGTTGGGGGATAGATGGGTTCTCACCTGTTTTACCCTTCCTTCGGTTTCCCATTCAGGGCTCCCACAACTGGGTTTCCCCACTGTCATGCATTCGGGTTTAGCCCCACCGAAACCCGCACAGCCCGAACCCTCTGCCACGCAGGCGCATTCGACAGCAGTCACGCCTCCAGCATGCATTGAGCATCGACCGTCTCCAGTCGCAGGTTCCCCAATCAACTGGGGCAAAGCTTCGCCTTTCGGATTTACTAATCATAGCTTGAAGGTAGTCCCGGACCCCCCTAAGCAAGTTCCTCGAGCCACCGCCATTCCCATTCCACAACAGATGGGATCAAGGATTTTCTTGGATCTTTGTTCGGGTCTAGAAAAGCCTCTGTCGCTAGCAGTCGCTGCTCTTGGCTTACCAGTGCTGTCCATCGACATTCTTTTGGACCCAACTATGGATATCTTGAACAACGACTTCTTTGAGCAACTTCTGTTTATCTGCGGTTCGGGTATAGTGGGGTATTGCGCCTCCTCTCCTTGCTGTTCGGAATATAGCCGTTTGAAACTTCGGGGTGATAAACCATACCCCATACGTACACCGCAATTTCTTGAAGGGCTTCCAGACATCCCCGCAGAAGCCCAATCCCGCGTTCAGGAAAGTCACGAGATGCTCTCTCGAGCATGTCAGTGCGCAAAAGTCGTGCACGCTGCAGGGGGCCACTCCCATGTGGAGCAACCTTCAGGAGCTATGTCGTGGGAAGAACCGTGTATGCAAAGCTGGCTTCATGCAGGTTCGGTCGTGCTAGTTCTGTGTGCTGCATGTGCTTTTGGGGCAAACTGGCAGAAGACATGGCTTTTTGCCAGTAGCTTCAAGACACTCGGTCTCATGGGCCAAACTTGCTCGCACGGGCGAGACGCTCACCCAGTGATGCAAGGTCGCTCTGTCTCAGGCGTCTTCCAGAGCAGATCCACAGCCAAATATCCGCAACCCTTGGCGGAAACCTTCGCATTGCACATCAGACCCCTACTTTCGGGTGATTCTGGCGATCACACCATAGCCTCAGCCTCAGCACTGATTCCGGTGAAGGGTATTCAAGCAGAGCCCTGGGTTCTCCATGACGGAGCAGGGCGTCACTCTTGTGGTGACTGGAGCAGCCCGTTGTGTTCCGACAAGCTTAAACCGCTTCGCACATACTTGCTCAGTTGTGTCGCTCGCCTGCAAGGGGACAAGCGTCTTCTTGCAAAAGCAGAATGGCCCAGCCCTGATCCATTATTTACACAGTCTGAGGTTTCCGAAGTTAGGCAGGGTTTTCTTGCGAGCTTGGGGTTGCAAAATAATGAACAAATGTGGCACATTCGAGAACACCAGCCCTTGGCTCTCCACATCTTGGAGAAGCTTGCGAGCATATGCGGTGATCCAGACATCAGCTTGTTCCCAAGTTTGAAGAACGGGGTCCCTACAGGCTACAACAACGATATCCCGCCTTCTCACTGCTTTTGGCCAAACCAAAAGTCTAACGTTGAAGATGTCCCGTTGTCGATCCACATGCAGAACTGGCGCTCGGCATCGGTCGAGCCCTCAGTCACACAAGCGCTCCTGGATGAAGAAATCAATCAGGGTTTTTGCTACAAGTTCCAAGGGTCGTTAGCCGAAGCCAAGGCCAAGTGGCCAGCACTTGCGATAGGAAAGCTTTCAGTCGTTCGCGCTCCAGGGCGTGCAGAGCGATTGGTACTTGACAATTCAGTCTGCGGCACGAACGCAAATTGTGATGTCCCAGAGACTCAGCACATGCCGTCTGCCAGAGATGTTGTTAACAGCTATCCACTTCGCGAATGTAACGCTCGGCAATCAGCCATATCTTTGGACGTAAAATCAGCCCACAAAAGGGTTTTCGTCACACCTGCCGAGCATGGCTTGCTAGGGTTCTCATGGGATGATGCTTTGTACTTCTACCGCGTGGCACCTTTTGGTGCAGTCTTCGCCCAGCACTGGTGGGGCAGACTTGGATCGTGCATCCTTCGCATTTTGCATGTGCTTATCTTCATCAGCCACACAGGTCACTTATTTGTGGACGATTACCTGTTCTCGCAACTGGCAGCGATCATGCCAATGACAGGGGCTATGATTTGCCTGTTCTTTCAAGTCATTGGCCTTCCATTATCTTGGCGTAAACTTCAACTGCATAGTCGGGTCCAGTGGATAGGTTGGGACTTTGATTATACAGCGGGGGTAGTCTTGTTGCAGGAGCAAAAACGTCTCAAGTTGTTGGGGATGGTTCAGGATCTTCAGCGAAAACCAAAACTTTCCAAAAAGGATCTTGAACGCTTCGTGGGCCTGGCCCTTTGGGCTTGCCACTTGTTCCCTTCCATGAAAGCACTCCTTCACACATTTTATCACGACCTGTTCAGTCCAGCAGCAACGAACTACTCGATATCTCCAGAAGTATGGCACCAACTTCGAAACCACCTTACAGAGGATCTCAAATTCAAATCCGCCCCGCCAGGTACCGCCATTCCGCTTCACTCTACACTGCTATCGGTGCGGCACCAAAAACTACAAAGCCTTTCAGATCTTGCCAGTGTTCGCATTACAGACAGACGTATCTGGATGCGCATATCCAGCCAATGCAGCAACAAGCGCCGCCTGAGTGCGGAGTCAGTGCGCATTCTGGGGCTTTATGAGTTGTGGTTACTTCACATGAGCCCTATGGTCAGCATGCGACCGGCAGCAGTGTTTCCAGTGGAAGCACAAGCGGATGCCAGTGCCCAAGGTCAACGGGCTTGCATTGGTGGGTTCGTGTCACATCCTGCATTAGGCCAAAGGTGGTTTAGGGAAGAATTCACATATGAGGAGTTCCGCGAGCTTCAGGTTCCCGTTCAGCAAGATATGCAGCTTGACATTGCGTGCTATGAAGCACTCGCTCAAGGGGCGCTGATTATCGCATCTTCAACCTTGATACCTTGCTCCAGAATCAAGCTTCGGACGGTCTCAGACAACAGTGGTGCGGAGGCAGGTGTGAATGCATCATTTACAACTTCACGCCCACTTGCATATTTCCTTGAACGCATCTCTCTGCTTGCTGCAGTGTATCGTACCACTTTGGATGTGTCCCACATACCGGGGGAGAAAAACATCAAAGCAGATGCACTGTCAAGACCTGGTGAACACGACATTCCCCCAGACTGCCTCGACTGTGATCGCATCAGGCTTCGCCTGAGTGATCTTTGGCTGCCTCGGCCGGCCATTTCCATTTCGCCCAGCGATGCTTCGCTGGCATGGACCGTGCGAGCCCCAGGAGTGCCGAACAACCTCACATAGTTTTGGGCTTTTCGAGAGCGAGGTTGCTGGGTAGTTGTTATTGGGCGAAACGTGCCACCCATCAACCTAGTTGTTTCGTTTGTTGTCTCACTCGACTTATGTGAGACAAATCGGCACTCCTGGAAAATACTACGTCTTTCAGGGCCTTTGAGTTTGGACTTAAAGCCTCCGGCATACCGCTAGCAAGCACAACTAAACCTATAGAACGATTTGTGTACTTGTTCACATCTGTTTTATAGTTTATGTGTGCGAACATTTTGGCTCACAGTATTAGTTGTGCTTGCTGGCGGTTTTTTCGAATTCCTCACCCTCCCGCCCTTATGCGGATTCACGACTGGCGCATTCTAGGACCGCACAGCTGTTTCACAAGGCACTGGCCAAAGAACTCGACAAAGACCTCGTAACAAGAAAACTGGGCCTTCGGGGCAGGCACGTCTCACAGTCCCAGTAGTATCAGCAGCTGAGCAGTGTTTTCTACTTGCATTTATCGCTTGTCTTGTTTATCTTACGCTTTTTGCTGCAATACACCGTGTCACCTCTTTCAAGAACCTCCGCAATGGTAATGCTTTAGCTTGGGCTTATATCCGTATCCTTTTGATTCGGGTCGTTTGTGTCCTCTGCCAAAGGAGGTTCCTCGTTGCGACCACTGGTTCTCATGCATCGCAAGTGCAAGTGCTCGCGCTGGTCCCGCAGCAGTACTTCGAACTTATTCCGCCATTGCGTTCGCAGATTGGTCATCCTGTACTTCGGGTTCTCTCGTCTTGCTACTGCTGTAACGACAGTTTGGATGGGGGGGCGAAACGTGCCACCCATCAACCTAGTTGTTTCGTTTGTTGTCTCACTCGACTTATGTGAGACAAATCGGCACTCCTGGAAAATACTACGTCTTTCAGGGCCTTTGAGTTTGGACTTAAAGCCTCCGGCATACCGCTAGCAAGCACAACTAAACCTATAGAACGATTGAACTTCACGAGTCCGTTGCAACATATGTTATGACTTGCGGACCTTTTTATATTATATATGATTGGAATCGAAGCTTTTCCGTTTCATATGCATCCTGGAAAGCTCCACATCATGTTTGAAATATTCTAGATTTTTGAGCCGCCCCAGTTTTGTATAATTAGAAGAACCGCTCCGACTTGTCGGTAGCGCTTTCTAAGTAGACAGAACTGTAGGCTCGCAGAGCGAGCCGGGGCGGGTCCAGTATCGTGTACAGTCTTGCGGTATGTGGTAGTTTCACTCAAAGCAGAATTTTTACATGTGATTTTCACGGTGAATTTTTCATGAATGTTTTTCCTGGCATTTTCGGCATGCGAGATTCACTTTGTGATTTGATCTCAATCAGCATGGCCGCGCTCGCCCTCTCAAGCAACAGAAGGGCGGGGCCCAACATTCATGAAATTTTTGAACCCACCCACCCTCCCGGGGGGGGGATGTTGTGCCCCGTAGATCTCGTAGGCCTTGTGCCGAGGTCGGGGCAAACCGGGATCGTTTCACGAATTCCCCCGATCGGCTATGCAGCCAAAAAGTGTCCGTGCGAGTGCGATTGAACTTCACGAGTCCGTTGCAACATATGTTATGACTTGCGGACCTTTTTATATTATATATGATTGGAATCGAAGCTTTTCCGTTTCATATGCATCCTGGAAAGCTCCACATCATGTTTGAAATATTCTAGATTTTTGAGCCGCCCCAGTTTTGTATAATTAGAAAGGCAGATGAGATTGACGCCTGGATGGCGACCTGCCGACAGCAGGCTGACAGATACGTGAGAACGTTCGAGGAGCCGGCCACGGTCAACATCCTCCAGGAGATCCTGGAGCGCTCTACCTGGGGCTCGTATGGTGGGGGAAAGCTTGCAGTATGGTACGACCTGAAAACGGCGGGTGAAAGCTCGACGCAGCCTCACCTGAGGCGCCCGTCCTTCAACCCGGACAGACTCCAGAAGACCATCAAAGCAGCTCTCGCAGCACGCAAGCTGGAGGCTGTCACAGCGAGCTTGTTTCTCATTCATGGCAACGTAGGCTCCACAACCATGTGCCTTTATCTTCGGACCCTGAATACAGGCGGGGCCCAACGCCGACGTCCTGGTCTTGTGCTTCGACGGGGGTAGAGACCACAACTTGAAGCTGTTCAACTGCATGATCTGCCCTGACGGCAGCCATTGGCCGGACCGAGTTCCGTTTTTTGCTTCAGATGTGTTGTTGAAGTTCCTTGTCTGGGTGTGCGTGCATTGGGCAGGAGCGCGAGCGCCAGCAGCTGACCGTGACCTACTCGGAGGAGAGCGTGCTTGCTCGCAAAGCGACGCAGCGCGGCTTCATTCAGCTTGCGGAAGGGCTCCACGTGTTCGGCTCGAAGATCAGCGTTGAGAAGCGGAATGGCAGGCACTTCCAGCGCAGCACCATCAGCTCCGTGATAGGCCCCGGCGAGTTGCCGCAGTGGAAAGACTTGTGGCGCGAGACGAGCGACACAAAAAAGGCCATTTACGGCCACTCCGGGAAAATTCTAGCTTCCGGACCCTCCCCCGATCCTAAGATGGAGAAACCAAGCTTTGGAGACGAGCGCGAGCCAGTTCACTGGCACAGCATGCCGACGACGGTGGTGGAGGAGGTCTTGCACACGTTCCAGATCGGCGTCCTCCTGGACGCGAGCATGGCTGACGAGTCAGTGGGATTGGCGTGTCTCCGAATGAAAGTTTCCTACCTTGGGATGGCGTGGACGGCAAAGCACGCCGAGCTGTTGAGCAACAGGCTCAAGCAGCGCCTTTGGGCCGAGTTCAAAGACCAGAAGAGCCCCCTGCACCAGCCCATGTTGTGCCCAAGCTGCATCACTTGACTTGATCAGTACACCAACCCCCCCTCGTGGTAGATTCCTCAGCATACCACAACTTGAGTCGGGTTATGATTCCTGTAAGGCGGGAGCTGCTGTGTGGAGGCGAGGAGCAGACCGCCGAGGAGCCTCCGCAGAAGAAGCCACGCAAAGGCGATCGATCCACAAGCGGAGGCGCTTCCAAAGGACAAGGCCGCGGAGGGAAGGCAAAGGGCAAGAACAAGGGCAGGGGCCAAGCGGCGGCCCGCGCAAAAGAGATATTGGCCAAATTGGCCAAATTCAAAGGCAAGGGCTCCACGGATAATCAGTCCTCGCCAAAGGGAAGCTCCTCCGCAGACGCGGATGCCCCAGTCTGTCCATCGCCAGAAGCGTGAGTGCCTGGGTGGTAGATCCTCTTGCAGTCGCTTTTGACTGCCGAATTTTGCGGCGTGAGATGTTGCGCTACACCATCAGATCATGCTGCACTCCCACAGGTCCAGATCATGGCCTCTAGATTCTAGATCCTGGTACGCGCAGCATCGCTTTTCGCGCACTTGTACGCCTATCATCAGGCCGTCTGCTGGCTGGAGAAGCAGCAAGGAAGAACTCGGTAGGGGGCGGGTTTTAGGGCTCGTCAGGGTTCGTAGGATTTTATAATAGGGTTCAGAGGTCTAGCATTGATAGGGTTTCTAGGGTGTAATCGTATACACTACAGAGACGAGAGCAAAGTCTAGCGCAGCTGCTTCCCCAGCCCTTGCTTGGCATGCCGGTCTCAATCCCAACTTCCGCTTGTTTGAGCAGTAGCCTGCACGTCGCATGAAGCACGCAGCCGTGAGTGTTACACTTAGGATAAGTCGACATACCATGCGCCCATGCACTGCACGGCTGCCAGAAGATGATGCACACGATGCATGTCGCGTCAGCACTTGGGCAAAAAACATGGACGCAGCTGTGGCATGCATTCTGAACCGCGGCTCCACATGCACGAGCTTTTCTTGCAGGCTGAACCGCCAGGTGTTGGTCTCAGGGTAGTGCAAAGCCCAGTGATTGCAAGTGCCTTGTAACTTAGAGTGATGCAGCGGCAGCAGCATCGCGTGCTGACTGTCGGGAGTGCCTGTACCGGACTTGCCAGTGAGCTCTTCGCAGCACGCCGCCTGAATTTACGCGTTCGTTCCGTTTTTGGCTGTGACTGCGACTCTGCCAGTCAAACCTGGAATCAAGAAATGTGGGAGCACGAGCGTTTCTTCAACAATGTCCTGAGCACCGAATTTATGGAGGAGCCCGTTATCAGCACTTCGAAGTGATTCAGTTTCTTAACAGAAGCGATAAGTTCTGTACTAGACCCCATCGCTATGCCACCGCCCTGATCAGGAGTCCGAGTCAGCTGACATTTTCGTTTGTGGGCCGCCCTGTCAGCCCTTTTCCCGCCACGGCCTGGGTCTTGGTCAGCTGGACCCACGGGCCGCAGCTTTCGACGCTTGCCTTCGATGGATCGAGTTGCGACACCCGCGAGTCTTCATAATAGAGAACGTGTGCGGGTTGCTTGAAAGCCACCCGCAGTTTCTTGAGTACGTGATGAAGCGGCTGTCGTTGGTGCGGGCTGGTGGCCGCTCGGTCTACTTTGTGACCCTCATGGTGCTCAACCCTCGCCTACACTGTGGTATACCACAACACCGAGAGCGTGTTTTCATCATTGGCTGCCAAGCGGCGCACATGGTTCGAGAGGTAGAAGTACCGCCGGAGGCCCGCGTAATGCTTAATATACGTCCTGAAGCGCTCGTAGAATGTGCCGGTAGGTCTGTAAAAGAGTAGTCTGTGCAGGTGCCTATGCAGAGCATTCTGGCCTACACCCTGCCGGAGGAGCTGGTGAATGTGCTGGATCAACCGACGGTGCCTTCTGCAGGAAGCAATGCTTGTCGCGTGCTCCAAGAGTCATTGGAACGTATCATCCTTGCGGGTGGGGATCCGGAGTCGGAGCCCTATGTCATTGACGTGGGTCGATCCACACCCCACTACAACTACGACTATTGTCCATGTCTTACTCGGGCTCGCGCCGGGGGCAAGGGCTTCTTTCTGAGCTGGCGCATGCGCCATATGTCCGTGTATGAGATGCTCATGTTGCAGGGCATACAGCCCGAGGAAGTGCTTGGCACTTCTCTTTCTCTCCCTCAGCTTGGAAAGCTGTGTGGCAATGCAATGTGTGTGGATGTTCTCGCTCTGGTGATGCAATCTGCTCTTAGAGCTGTGGGGTTGCTGGAACCTGATGCCTAGTGTGCTCATTCGAAACAAAACCGAAAAGCAGCCGCTCTCGGTGACCAGCTGGTTCTGCAGTGCATGTAGCTTTGACGGGCTTAGGGGACTGTGTTGCAAGGTCGGTTCTGGGGTTCGATGAGAAAGGAGGCAGTCCTGAATTTGTTTTGGGGGATTCGGCTTGTGATGCCTCAGAGCGCAATTCCTCTCCCTCTGGAACCCCACATGTATAAACCCCTTGTCCGAGAGACTCGTTGTGCAAATCGAGCACGCCCTAGTTCCTTAAGTAGCTCAGACCCCAACCCATCGAGGCTTATTGTGGAAAGTCTTGATGAGTGGCAGCTGCGGAGTTGGGCCCTTGGCCAGCCTTGCTCAGTCATGAGAGGGAATCGAGATTTCTTTAGGGGATTCTGCTTGTGATGTCTCGAATGAAGCTCCTGTCCCCGCAGAACCCGACATGCTGCTCATTGTAGACAGTACGGTATACCCTAATTCCCTAACTACCTCGGACCACGACCCATCGAGGCTTGTGAAGAAAGCTGACGAGTGGCCCCTTGCTCAGCCTTGCTCAGTCAAGGGTCGCTTCCGGGTTTCAAGAGAATCCATGTTTCTTGGGGATGCAGTTTTGGAGATTCGGACGTCCCTCCGGAGCCCCATGTGCAAGCCCGATCCGAGAGGCCAATTACGAAAGTCCCTGACTACCTCACACCCCAACCTACCGAGGCTAGTGGAATCTCGGCACCCAGTTCAATACGAGCACTCCTGGCACGCTTGGTCCTTGAAAAGGGAACCCCAAAGAACCCTTTCCCTAGAGCCTCACTGTGAGGCGCTCGAGTGGCTTCTGCAGCATTCCGCCTTTCGTCCCAGCACCGTGCCGCCAGTGTCGCGGCCTGGGCAATGTGTTGCACGTGTGACCGCTAGACGACAGACATTGTCTGTTCATGTTGTTGCAGCTGCATGCACAGGTGATTTCTGGCGCAAGAGTGCAGTTCGAGGCACGGGTTTGGCAAACGCGGTTTTTGCATTTGCCGTGAGACAGCAGCCTGTGCATAGTGTATCAGATCTCGCAGATTCTCTTGTAGAAATCCAAGCCTGCGAAAAAGAAGATATTACCAGAACCAATCCGCTGAAATCCGATGCGCGAGGTTGTTTCGAGCACACATTTTGCGAGCACGAGGAAACTACAGATCAGTTAACTCACTGCCACAGCTGCGACAATAGCACCATGCCGCTTTCGCGGGACGCCCGCACTGTGTGCAGAACAACGCAGGAGCGACGTCCCTGGATGAAGGATTGACGTCCCTGGAACGCAAGGATGTGAGACCGTCTGTAATCTTTGAAAACGCGGCCGCAGCGGCGTCTCGCTGGACCTTTCGACTCGGCTGGAAGTAAGTGTTCTCAAGCATTCTGCAAGAAGTACCTGTGATCAATGAGATCACTTTCGTGGCCACTCCAGCGCCCTTGAGGAGCGTGACTGTCGACTTCTTCATAGAATGGGAAGAGACTCTGGCCAGCGATATCTCGTCGAAGACGTGCCCTCTGCCTTCTGCTTCTGCTGCTGTTCTTTGCTTTGCGATGCAAGACTGCGCCACCTGAAACCTGTCGTGCCATCCGCGTTCTGTGACTGGCTTGCGGTAGTTGCGTCCTCCTCCTGACAAAAGCTTGCCGGGAAACAAGAGATTGCCACGTTTCCGTTTCTGCGCGCCTGTCCTCTCCTGATCGGCCATCTGCAATGTCTGATCCGGATGCGGCCACTGGGAACCGCCGCCCCCTCGTACGGGCCCAGATTCCGGGCTGGTCCACTGGGCCAGAAGGGCCGCAAAACTTTTATCTAGCGGGATTTCTCTGGCTTTGGTCTTTTTGTTGATTCTGGGAACATTGATGCATGGGTGGTCTGTGCCGATGCCTGTGAACCAACTGTCGCGGGCGCCAAGAACGCAAGCCTGCCTCTCCCCCATGAAGACGCCGAGGAGGAATGCCACTCCGGCCCAGGGTGCTTGCACCTCCATGGCAAAGGTTTCGAAGAGCGAGCAGCATTGTTCTGCCGTTAATGCTTCCCGACCGCCCCTGTCAGCCCTCTCCGGTAGATGGCATTTTGCCAAGTGCTCTGCGCAGCAGAAACGTGCAGCGCCACAATTGCTACGCAGTTTGCGAGTCTCTGTCAAGTTCACGTGCTCGATCTCCAGCACATGCGATTTGTTCTTGACATCTATGTTTCGCCGACGACAGCCCTTCCACGCGCAGAGTATCTTCACTGTGCTCCCACGCGCCCTTTTCGGCCCTCGCGGCATTCGCGCGATCTGCGACTTAACACCTATTGGTCGGGTATCATGCGGAACTGCAGGTTCACTACAACCCAAGAATGGTTAGAAATTGCCTACTCTACTAGGAACAGCCTCTTGACCTAGTTGCATGAGCAGGGGCATTTTGGGCAGCTTACAAGCAGTGTCGAATGAAATCTGTTGCAGAGAGGCTGGTGGCTGCACATGCGAACGAGACATCTGTTGGAAGCAGAATAAAATAAGACTTTCCGGAATGAAAACCAGATCTCGCGCCAAAGTCTTGTTTCCTAGCTTCCGAAACACTTCCCGGCCCCACTTCTGAATCCTCCCCTATTTCGGAAGGGGCACTTCCGAAGTCTGGTTTCCGGTTTCCGGTGGTGTTCAAGAGGGGTTTGTTCAAGAGGGGTTGAACGGTTTCCGGTGGTGTTCAAGAGGGGTTGAAATGGGGCTTGAGGTTTCAGGGGTTGAAAAGAGGTTTGAGGGGTTCAGGGCTTTAGGGGTGTCGGGCTTTCTGGGATAAGTGTGCTTACGCAGGCAGGCCTTCACGGCCAGTCCGGGCCAGGAAGTCTGGACCACGCCTCCGCCGGCGGGCTCAGCGAAGACGCGGCCTCAGAAGCTCAGTCTGCTTGGGAGAAGTCCCCACCCCAGGACCCTTTGATTGCATACTGCAGAAGCCGCAGAAATCTTGAGTGTGCAATCTGCTTGGGAGAAGTCCCCACTCCAGGAGCCTTTGATTGCATACTGCAGAAACCACACACATCTTGAGTGTGCCCAGTTTGGCACCTTCTCCGGGTGGAAGCGGGCGGCGACCTCAGCACTGTGAGTCAGAAGCAAATGCTTTCATGTTCGAGTGCGTGCAGTGTGTGAGCAGTCGAGTGTGCACCGCCAGCCCGCCGTGCTCTGGAACATGCTCACATTTCATCATAGCAGAGGCAGCAAAACCAGCACCAGCACAAGCATCGGCAACACCAGCACAAACACGGGCATCAGCAACGCCAACCAGCTCTCAGGACCCTGACGCCCTAGCTCCCGGCGGCCTCATCGCACAAGTGGCCGGAGACCTCAGCAGGCAGTGTCCCACACGACGAGCAGGGCTATGTCTGTCTGTGCATGAAGAGCTGTCTTGCGGGAATGCGCTCAGTGCCTCTGATGTCAACTGCATGTTTTCTTGAAGGCGTCACTGGGTTCTTCAATGCATGATCTCAACTCCCTGTCCCTGCATGTCCCACAAACAGCCAGACTGCTTCTTTCAGATCGAACATGCGTCAGAGACAAGTGATGTGCGAGCAGTCCTAGCGGAGCTGGTCATGTGTTCTTCACATGCACGATGCGACATAGTACGTAGTTTTGTCGGAGCTGCCACAATCTAGTTGCAGCCAGCGCATCAGAGGCAGCAACACCAGCACCAGCACAGGGCATCAGCAACACCAGCACCAGCACGGGCACCAGACTTTTGCAGCACCAGCACCAGCACCAGCACAGCACGAGCAGCAGCACGAGTAGCATGGCTTCGGGGTCGGACGGCTCCCGGGCATGGAACTCCTACTACGGTCAATACGTTGACCGCCGTAGTGAAAACGCCCGGAAAAGAGAGACCGATGCTGGGCAGAACCGCGACGACCGAAGCGCGCGCCTCGTGAAGCAGCTCAAGGAGAAGACTGCGGAGCTGAAGGAAGCCGAGGCGCAAGACACAGAGGGGCAAGTGACTCCTTGGGGTGAAGGGAAGTTAGATGACAAAGGCAGAAGGAGAGAACGGATCACACGCCAGGAAGCACTGGCAGCAGCTCGCCAAGCCGAGGTGGGGCGTGACAGGAAGCAAGGAAACAAGCAGGGATAGACGTAGAGAGAGCCAGCGCAGGAGGAAGCTTCAGCAGCTGGCGCAGCCACCGAGGTGGATAAAAAGAGAGCGAGACTTAGAGGGAGGGGGGCAGAGGGAGAAAGAGACGGCAGGCGGAACTTCGGCAGCTGCTCACAACTACGGATGTCGGGCACTTGGCGCATCAGCCTACCCAGACCCAGACCTCGCCTGGCTTGTTCCGAGATATGAGAGCGTAGACTCAGGCTTACCGGGTGACCAACCTCGCAGAAGCTCGGGCTTTCTACAGCGAGAAGGTCACCCGGGGCACCACCGCCAGAGTGTTGGCTGCAGTGACTGTTCGTACTCATTCTGTCAGGCTCTCGCAGAGGAGAAGTTGAAAGCAGCTGGGACAGAGCTGGAGAGCACGCGTGCAAAGCTTCTCAGGGTGGAGGCGAGAATGGTGCCAGCCTTAACAAATCGTTGGTTTGTTCGTCCGAAAAAGGAACAGAAAATCCAGAGTATCGGTGCAGGCATCCGAGAAGGCTGCAATGAAGAGCGCTGAGGCCATTGGATCATCAATGACAGAAGGCCCCTAACATGCTAGTTCATTCTGAAGGCCAGCCAAACGGAGACCAGGGAGCAGCTCCAGGCAGACCGGGCGGTGGCGGTTGAATTGGTTCCAAAGAGCCCGGCATTCCTACGTAGCGCAGGAGACGCAAAAAGAGATGAGGATAGAGCTCCAGGCAGGAACCGGGTAAGTTGCGTTGAAATAGGTTCCAAAGCGCCCATTCCGAGGCTGCGGAGGAGATGCGGAGAGAGCTGAAGAGAGCTGCGGAGCAGCAATTTTGAGAGTCAGCTCTGCATTGATGGGCTCGTGCGTGTTCCTTGACAAAACAGCTGAGGAAAAACAGGTTCTGGAGGAGACCCGGGAGTGTCACAGGGCTTTGGACAGGAGAAATGCTGTCCTGGTGGCAGACAACACCCGGCTCATATCCCGCCACAAGCGAGACGAGGCCCCTGCATTCTCCGACATTCTGACATCCAAGCTTGGAATCATAAGCTGCACATGTTGTCAGGAATACATCAGGAAAGTTGAACAGGATCTCCGAGAGGCTGGCTGTCAGACCATAGGGAGGTGTTACTGTCGGAATGATAACACGGCAGGCCAACGCAAATGCTGGAGTCCTCGCAGAGACGCAGGTGGGTAGACAGACATAGAAGCCAGCTGTAAGTGATTACCGATGGACCAGGCCTGGCTCGCGCATGCCAACGCGTGTGCCAGCGAGTCCAAGCAAGAGCTGGAGGCAGGGTGGGGCCAAACAGCGAAGCCGAGATCACCCAAAAGTCGCTGGAGGCCAGCGAGGAGCGATTGGCGGAGCTGCAGGTGGGGCGGTCTGAAATGTTCCGGGACCAAGAGTCAAGAAAGCTGCTACAGGAGACATCCGCAATCATTATGAAGGCCGAGGCGAGTGAGGACCATCGCCAGCAGTTGCAGGCGGGGCGATAGACATCATATGGACATATTCACGAACAGTAGACAGTTTGAGTAGGACCGCTACTATGCTGTTGACAGGACAACGAGCTGATGATGCAGCTGAAGTTCGAGGCATGTCTGTGTGCGGCATGCCTCCTGTCTTGGTGTCAGCTCCTGCTGAGCAGGAGCGGCGCTGCACTGATCGTGCAGAAATGGAGACGATGCAACGCAAGCTCGACGACTCCGAGGCGCGTGCAGATGCCGCAGCCGCCCCGTGAATCTTGCATTGGAAGATGTGCCTGGCAGGGCCGATGTATGGCTTTGCAGCTGCAGCTCCGCCAGGACTCGTGTCACAAGAGCACCAAGGTCTTACCCATTGCAACAACATGATGTGATGAAAGGAGCTCCGGATCAGCCCCTTCTCCTCGTTGCCGACTCTGGCAGTGCTGCCGACTGCTCATGGGCTGCATTGGTGGCTTATGATATTTCTCTGCTTTTCTCTGTTGTAGAACATCCAAAAATCCTGTGGAGCCTACGGAAGTACCGCTTCACCAGGACTCTCTTGATAAAGACCACCAAATTTTCACATCGTTTCAAAGGGGGGGAAGGGACGTCAAGACCTGCGCCCAAGGAGCTCTCTATTCCGCATGATCATCCACTGCGCAGGAGCAGGCCTTGTCCACGCCATTGCGATCCTCGACCTCGCCCGCCGAGGCACCAGTGGTCTGTTAACAAGTCTTTCAAGCATACAGTTGCTAGACTATAGACTGCCTACCTCAGGAGAAGTTGGTTCCCACCGAAGTGCCTAGCAGCCCTAGCCGCTGACGAAGATTGAAGGGCAGATGCCATGACTGAAGCTTGGATTATAGGTTTTATGCTCATTATCAGAAGCCAAGCCCATCACAGAGCAGCTGCGAAGGCTGCAGAAGTGGTTACATCTCGGAGTTACCGCCTGTGGTTTCCAGCCTGGCACTGTGTCAACTGCAATGCTCAGGATGCTGCCAGAAGCTCTCTTCCATACTTGCGCCTGAAGTGGTCTGGCTACGGTCTGAGTCTTACCCTGCACGTGTTGTCCAGCCGAGAATCGAGATTTCCCAAGCTACATTGCTAGGGGCCTCCGACTCTTCCGACTCCTGAGTCCGTGGCCGACTGTCCGCTCGCGCCTGGCTAATAAGGACTCTATAAAGCTTCTTTGGTGCAGAAAGATAAGATCTTCCAGAGCGGGCTGTCGAGCGATGAGCTGTTTGCAGTAGCTAGAACTTGCGGGCTATCTGAGGAGTGTGAACTGCTTCGAATAAATCTAAGCACGTAAGGTCTGTCTCAAGCAGAGCATGCCCGTCTCGTCGCAAAGTGATCTTCCGCTGAGACCGGCGCGACACTGGGACTCCGGATCCAAAGTCTGCCCTGCAACCGCTCACATGCCAGGTGTTGCTTGCTGGGAAGGAGGATCCTCAATCCTTCATCGAATGCTAATTAAATTCTGCCTCAAACATCCTAGAATATCCTAGAGTCCGAGAGCCTTGCGTCATTTAGCGTGAGCCCTTTACATATTGCGGCTCCAGATTCTCCCAAGCATGCAATTGACAAGACTGTACTACAGTAACACGGGATTTTGCTGAGGCTGCGTCTTAGAAGAAGACGGGGAAGCCCGGGGCCTTGGAGGTTTGTGGATTCTGCAACTGAGACGTGTGTAGCTGCTCGTGCAAGAAGTCTTTCAGCAAGCCTGTGTGGCCTGACCCTCCTCTCGCTCTCGCAGCATAAGATGCACTGAGGGCGAGGCCTCAGAGAGGGAAGGAGGGAGAGAGAGTGAGTGCGAGCGAGAGCGTGAGAGAGAGGTTTGCGCCATCACGGCGCATGCATCGTCGGCTGTCGTCGTCTTCTGCGCCGTCACGGCGCACTCGTCGTCTGTGTCGTCTGCGCCATCACGGCACATCTTTCGAGTCCTCGCACGCTGCTCTTACTCAAACTTCTCCCAATCGTGTGTGATCTGCGCCATCACGGCACATCGCGCTTCGATCTGCGCCGTCACGGCGCACTGATTCTGCCCTTCGCAGGCATAGTTCACCTCTTTCGGATCCTAACACGCCTGCTCTTACTCAATCTTCTCCCAGGTGTTCCTGCGCCATCACGGCACATGGTTGTCGTCAGTCTCGTCGTCTGCGCCATCACGGCACATCTATCGTCAGCCTCGTCGTCTGCGCCATCACGGCACATTCGTCGTCGTCCGCGCCATCACGGCACGATTAGCTTCTTGAACTTCTCCCCGGGCTTGCCTGCAGGACCCTGAAAAGAACGCGGGGTTCGGGACTTAGGTGCCTCAGGGGGGATGCTCGGGTTTACCAGGGTTACGGTGTAGGCTTTCTAGCTGCTCTAGCCTCAGCCGGAAACATGCGAATTATGTATGACACGCATGGTAAGGATCTAGCACTCAAAGACTTTAAGGCTTTAGGCTGCTACAGTCTACTTTCTACATGGCATGCATGTGTATGTTGCAGGTGCAGAAGCGCACACACACACACAAATCACAGAAACAATCAAGTGGCTCATGATTTGATGTGTGTTTGAGTTTTGATGTTGCCAAACATGATGCCCCTGGACGTGGTACCAAGAATCCCAAAAGATGTTCGATTGAAAGGCTGCTGCCGTGTGACATTCTCCAAGTCTAGTCTAGTCTTCGAGTTGAAAACGATAACTTCAAGAACACAAAAAATCAAGTGGCTCATGATTTGATGTGTGTTCGAGTTTTGATGTTGCCAAACATGATGCCCCTGGACGTGGTACAAAGAATCCCAAAAGATGTTCGATTGAAAGGCTGCTGCTGTGTGAATTTCTCCAAATCCAGTCTTCGAGTTGAAAACACTAACTTCAAGCGCACACACAAACAACAAAAAATCAAGTGGCCCATGAATTGATTTGTGTTTGATTTTTGATGTTGCCAAACATGATGCCCCTGGACTTGCTACAAAGAATCCAAAAAACAAGTTCGATTGAAAGGCTGCTGCCGTGTGAAATTCTCCAAGTCTAGTCTTCGAGTTGAAAACGAAAACTTCAATGAAGTTGTAAGGTTCCATGTCATGTTTGTCAATCAAAACAGTCCCCCGGAATTGTTACAAATGCTTTTGCCACAGGATAACTTGAGTTTTGATTAAACAGACTTCATACAAAGCAAAAGTCGCTCGGGCGTTTTGTAGGACCTCATCACTTCTGTCAAACATGGACTCTCTCTCTCTCTCTCTCTCTGGCTCTCGCTCTCTTTCTTTCCTCTTGCTTTTGCTCCCAGGACGTTTCTGTCCAGCCGCTGACAAAGGATTTTCTTCCAACATGATGTCAAGCCGAAAGGCTCACTCATTCCTGCATTCCCTACTGAGCCGCAGCAAGCTGAAGGACACAAGCCACGGTCCCGCAGCAGGGGTCGAAGTACACAACAGGGTTAGGGATCGGGGATAGGGGTAGGGAGCGGCCTTTTGGATCTTAAGAGTGCATTCTTTTCAGGCAGAAGCTGTGCCAAACAAGTGCATTTTCACGAACCTAGGGTTCCCTCCGCCCCGGATTCCCGAACTTGCCCTGGGTCTTCGCAGTCAGGTCATTGCCGTCACTCCCTTGTTGGTGAGTGCGTGGCAGCATCTTTTGTTCCTGTGCAAACATCGGAGGAGCGTCCGGATGAACCCGTTGTTTCCGATGAGTTGTTTTGTAATCGTTTTGATCAGCCTCCGATTTCGATCTACCAGGAGGTTTGCGCGCCCTGCCCTCAGATCGTCATGCCGTGCATCACGTCGGACAAGTCCGTTTCGCATGGCACTTTGAGGCATGAGAACATCCAGTTTTTTCCGCGCAAATTGGTTGCATGCTTGACTCCGCAGTGTGCGCTGTGTGCAGCCCCGCTAGCTGTCACATCACATGTGAGTGCGTCTGAATTGTGCGCCTTCTGTGCTGGCCAGGCGGCGAATAGCCGAGAGGGCCTACGTCCTGAAGCCGCGTCAGCTCCGAGCTGTAATGGCCGAGGCCATATCGAACCCTCACATGTTCGAGGGTGGCTTTTAGGGTTTTCCGGCTTGGGTTTCGGCTTGATGGAGGCTTGCTCGCAGCTAGCATGTCCGGAGTTGTGTTGTGCATGCTGCCACGTGCCTGTATCGGTCCCCTTCCCTTGCCCGAGCTTTATCGTGCAACCCCTGTGTCAACACTGCCTTCAGGACGAAACTTTGCACTGTAGACTGCGGCAGGTTGCATTTATTGATCCGTATGTGCTTTCAGGTCAACCTGTGCACAGAGTTTTTGCAGCCAACATCCTTGCCAGCAAGCCTGCACGCAAGTTGGTGCCAAGGAGTGCTTGGGCTAGGGCCTTTCCTTGGATGTGGCAGGAATCAGGCGGCAGGCAGCCGGTTTTTGATTTAATTCCAGACCCTAACCCGTGTGCTTCCCTCAGTTTCGAGGGCCTGAACCCCAATTTGCAGCCTGGTTTAAGGGGCGGTGAGGCTGGAGATGAGTGCATCGTCCGTTACTCCACTGGCAGTGAGGCCACCATTAAGGCAGAGATGCTGCTTCCGTCCACTTCGGGAGTCCGAGAAGGGTGTTGGGTCAGGGCTTGTTTCCACCAATCAAGCCACCAACCTTTTGCTTTAGCAGAGCACCAAACAATTTCTCTGGAAAGGCCTTTGGAAGCGAATTCCAAACCCCCCTTTAAAGGCCTCCGGGAAGGGGGCAGTTTTCAGAGCACGATCTGGACCGACAATTGGAGGCTGGAGGCCCAGGATGCAATTCAGGTCCCTAACCCGTGTGTTGTCCCTCCCTGGGAGGGCCCTAACCCCAATTTGTGGCTTTCAGGGTCACCTGAAAGGGCCTTGCAGCCCACAGGGGAGATGGCCTCCAATTGGTTGCCTGATGTTTCGGTGGAGTCCAGTGCAAGTGGATCTCGCTTCCCAGTGCAGTGTGAAGCATGCGGTCAACGGCCGGTTCTTGCCTGCTCCCAGAATAGTGAGGTTGCTCAGTTTCTCCATGCATGTTGGAAGGTCCACTGCCGTGAGCCTCAGTTGCAGCTTAGCAGTGCAATCCATGACTGTTGGCATTTTTGTCCTGAGTGCTTGTGCATGTGGCATCGGCAGTGCCAGTCCCAGCCCTTGGCCAGACCACGAGGAGGCATCCTCACAGGGCCAAAATATTTCCATAACACAGCTGAGTTCTGTGATGAGTCCGATGGTGATGCTACTCAGGTTTCCTTGCAGCCAAAGTGTTATCGTGTGGAAGAGCCGGGCTCTTGTCTCCCGGCTGTGTCGACACCTGCGCAGACTTCGACAGTTGCTGCCTAGAAGCCGGCCCAGGCACTGTGCTCACAGCCACCCCAATCTAGGAAATCGCGGCGCAGATGGCACAGGCGCAGGCGTTTGGCGGAAGCGCGGATTCCTATGCTGTTGAGCCGGCAGCAACATGAACCCTATGAACTCTCCGGGATTTCATGTGATGTGTCTGCTTGGGATGAGGTATGTGATGATCTTGTAATAGAGCCCCTGTGTTTTGGCCAGGGAGCCCATGTTGGCGCAGTTTCGAACACCGCTGCCCAGGTCTTGACTGACCCACCTTTTGGATCCCAACCTGTGCGTGCATCCGTTGCAATCTGCAGCTCAAGGCCTTTCCCAGATGACCGACAAAATCAAGACCACAGAGGGCCCCGTGGAAGCGGGGAAGAATCATTTCCTCTCCTGAACCCGTGTGCTCCCTCGTGCCCTGAGGACCTTAACCCCAATTTTCAGGGCGGGCAGCTTTTTGAGGAATTACTTGCAGGGCAGCTGGAAAATCCCACCGAATCTGGTGCCTTCCAGGGTTTTTCAAGATCCAGGCTGCAGTGTGATAGCTGTTTGAAGCCGGGTGCAGCTCCTGCGCCTCGGCAACAACAAAGGCCACCGAAGGCTGACTGTCATCTGGAGCTGTGGCAGCGACTTCAACTGGCATTGAAGCCATTGCAGGAAGATAAAGTAGTCGAGATTGTTTCTAAACTTGAGGACCAGGGGCTAATCCAGGAGGGTACGTTCCCATGGTTCGCAGCAGACCTGGCCATGCAGGCATGCCACGGGGATGAGCCTATGCTGGCTATTTCCGCCTCGGAAGATGTCATTGCCAACCTGAACAAGCCCTCCAGGCCTAGAACCTTCCGTGTCACGAGTGCCAACATCACCGTGTGGCGCAAGGACGTTGCGAACTGGATTGCAGACCAGCACGTAGACGTCTTTCTGCTGCAAGAGACTCATTTACCAGAGGACAAGCACGAGCAACTTGCAAATGCCGTCGGGAAACATGGGTTCCAATCCTTCCAGCTTCCTGCAATTGCCACCGGTAAAGGAGGCTACTCCGGAGGGCTTGCCATTTGTGTCCGGAAGCATCTTGATGTTAGGCAGGCGGCCCATTTTGCTCACCAAGGTGCGGGCTTCCACTCTGTTGCCATGCGGGTGCGAGGCACCGACCTCTACCTGGTGAACATTTACTTGAAGTCTGGAGAAGGTTTTCAGAGTCCTGCCAATTCTGCGGTGCTTGCGCATCTGATTCCCTTCCTTGCCTCTGTTAGGGGTTCTTACATGGCAGCAGGTGATTTTAATGATGATTTTGAAACTTTGTCGGCTACCAACATTGCCTTGGAAGCGAAAGGAGCCTGGCTTGCACCTGAAGGACCCACGATTGCAAGTGGAAGCCGCATCGATTTTGGCGTGGTTTCCAGGGCGCTGTCACATGTGGTGACGGTGCGTTCACAGTGGCTCACGCCCTTCAAACCGCATGCTGCTTTGGAATGGGAATGGCAGGTTTCCGATATCCTGCTCAGCGTTCCACAAGTCAAACCTTTTAAGCCCCAGCAGGTGCAGGCACAAACTTTTGAGCCTCGGCAGTGCGAGCATCAACTTCATGTGCTAGGACTTGAGATTCAGAATCGTGCATTGGCCCAGCAATTTGCAGAATTATCCTCGGCAGTGGAGAAATCTGTTTTCGGTAAAGTCCAGGGCCGTGGCGTGCATATCCCTGTGATCCGGGCACCCCTGCAAGTGCAAGGCAGGCCAGGTGCAGGCTGGGGAGGACAACAATGCGCGTTTTGGAGCCGCTTGCTGTCTTGGCTGGAAGCGTGTCAAAAGACCCCTCAGAAATGTCCCTTGGGGTCCCAGGTTGTGTCCTGCATTTCCCAATTTTGGCACGGCGAGCCGGACCTAGCCAAAGCTTGCTCGGAGCAGGTTGCAGACTTGTTAGCCCAACAGTCAGACGATCTGATATCTTCCCTTGTGCCAATTGTCCGGCAACAGCTTCAGCAGCACACCCAAACGTGGATGCAAGATAAATCTAAGTCCTACCAAAAATGGCTTGACCAGTCAACTAAAGGTGGCATGCGACCGCTCTTTCAAAGTGTCAAACAGCATGAAGGCAAGACTTTGAGGCCCTTTCTAGAGGCGCCGCTCCAAGAGCGCATCTACTTGCGTTGGCGCCAGTGGCATGCTGTGTGGCATAAGGCCGATACTGGGGAAGTTGATCTGCATTTGGCTGAGGAAGTTAAGCAGCGAGCCATCGCCCAGGCTCAAAGTTTGCCTCCCATTTCAGTGCGGCGGGCCACCGCGTACTTCCGTAAAGCAGCCAAAAAGGCCCCAGGCATCGACGGGTGGTCCGCAGACATGTTGCGCAATATGCCAGGTGAGGCCGTTCAGGCTGTGGTGGATTTTCTGCGCGCCTGTGAGTTGCGAGCTGAGTGGCCTGCCCAGATTGTCGTTGCACTCATTGCACTGCTGCCTAAGAGTGCGAAGAAAGAACGCCCTATTGCTCTTCTTCATTTCCTATACCGCTCGTACATCCGGCTGCGGTGGGATCTAATTGCGGAGTGGCAAGTGTCATATTCCAAAAATGCAGCATGGGACAAGGCACTGCCCGGGTCCCAAGTGTTGGATGTTGCACTGGGCCGGCTGATGCGTGGCGAATCCACGAAACATGCCAAGGCGCATATGATCACAGTGTTTCTTGATCTTGAAAATTTTTATGACCGATGCCGTTTCAGTGACATGTTAAAGACCGGCTTAGACCTGAACTACCCTCCTCTAATACTCCACCAGGCTTGGCTAGTGTATTCGGCTCCCCGGTTTTTGCAGTCTGAGGGTGCGCTGGCACCCCCGATTTGGCCATCACAAGGAGTACTAGCCGGGTGTCCTGCTGCCCCTTCAATTGCGAAGCTCATCATCCACCCGGTTGCAGCTTGCGTCACTTCCAAAACAGGAGCCACGAACTTGGATGTGTGGGTCGACGACCTAAGTCTTGATGTTGTGGATGCTTCCGCTGAGACCGCTGCCCGCACGAGCCTTAAGCTTTTCAGGTCCCTCCGCACTTCCTTGACTGTTAGGGGTGCCAGCCTGTCCATGGACAAAACGTGCTTTGTGGCGACATCAGCGAGGGCAGTCACGGCCCTAAACAAGCTTAGATGCCCCACGGATCCAGAGGTTAAGCCCTTTGCCAGAGATTTGGGTATAACCTCAGGTGGAGTCAGGAGGCGCATTTTGGGGCTTGCGGAGCAGCGGCGCCAAAAGGCAAAGGCCAGGCACAGCCAATTGTGTAAATTGCGTGTGCCGGGCCAGAAACATCGGCTCAGGATAGTGCGTGCTTCCATTTGCATGGCAGGCCTGTTTGGACACCAGGCATTAGGAGTTTCGCCGAAACGTCGTAAGTGGTACCGCACCATTACGGCCAGGCATCTTGGGCGTCAAAAGCTGGGTTCTCTTGATTTGGTTTTTACTGTCATGGGACACATTTGCGAGGATCCCTTTGCTACGATTTTACGTCACCATTTCAAGGCAGTCGCTAGGGTTTTTCACAAGTGGGCTGTGCAGGAGCAAGAGAAGTTCCACAGTGCTTGGCGAGCGCAGTGGCGCAGGATTCATGGGGGCAAGTACCCGTGGCTGCGAGTTGCTGGACCTCTTGCGGCTACCCAGGCTTATCTCAGTGAACTGGGAGTGGAGGCGCCGGACCCTTGTCAGTGGGTGCATAGTAGTACCTCCCTCAGTGTAGATTGGAAGTCGCAGGACACCTGCCGCCAGGTGTTGCAATGGATTTCCAGGCTGCACCAGGCTCGGGTGAGGGAGCGCATTGCTGTCTTAGAAGGCTGCCAATTGCTTAAACAAGGGGTTGACCTAGCAGTGCCCAAGAAACTTCTGAGGAAAAAATTCTTTAACAAAAACACCCTTGTGAGTCTCAAGGCCCTTTGGCAAGGTGCACTTTTGAGTGAGTCAAAACCTGGCTACTGCAGCCGATGCAAGTGCCGGCTCAACCTTCAGCATGTGCTGTGGGAATGCCCGGCCATCACTGAGCGCTTCCCCGAACCGGAACATCTCAGGCGAGCCCGCGGGGATTTTCCGTGGGACAGCTTGTGGCTTCGAGGCCTCATGCCCTGGTGTCACATGGTGATGCCGCATCATGGGGGCCACTTGCAAGGTCTTCGTGTTGAAGGCTTGTGGAAGGATGGCTGTGTGCTCGATGCTTCTGCTTTCGTGTTTGCGACCGATGCTTCGGGCGGCCCAGGCAGCTCTGACGATCGCTTAAGGTGTGTGTCATGGGCCATTGCAGCCTACACTTTGACTTCGGAAGGTCCTCAAAGGGTTGCCAGTATTTCTTGTCTGGATAGGAACCTCACGGTGCCTGCTGCTGAACAAAGGGCACTTCTGGAACTTTTCAAATGGGTTTCCGGTGATTTTGACGTGACGATCGACTGTAAGAGTGTCACACAGATCTTGAAAAAATCTTCACCCCCGCAAGAAGGTTCCATTGCATGGGCCGCTATTTGGCACCACAAGGACAGGGCCAGAGCCACTTGGGTCCCCTCACATAAGGACCAATGCTACTTCAAGCAGCACGACATTCCGGATTGGAGAAGGATTATTAATGAAGACGTTGACGGCATCTGTCGCCATCTGTCTGCAGAGGCCTACTCCTGGGAGCACGCGAAATGGCTTAAGCAGGCGGATGCCGTGTGCCAGGAAGTTTCTTTGCATCTGGCCAAGAAAATTACGTTCATTTTGCATAATCGCAATTCGGGAGTGTTGCCGTGGATCCTTAAAAGGCCCAAACATGCAGACGCTGTGCACGAGCAGCCACTGGTGCTGCCGAATCCTGCTTTTCAGAAGCCCAAAACGGCCACCCTCAACAAGCGCCAGCGAATGAAAGCATGCATTGAGGGCACTGGGGATACTTTGGGTCATAAGTGGGTCTTGGGCTCCGAGGGTTCTTCAAACCTTACCATGAGGTGCGAGATTTGCGGTCTGTACGTTCAGCAGATTTTGCTCCAGGCGCGTTTTGACAAGCTCATGCAGCACCCTTGCAAGGATCAGGCTAGTGCCCTACCTTCGGAGTGGAACATTCATCCCAGTCAGAGTATGCTGAACATGGGGGTGTACTGGATGTGCACTAAGTGTGAGAAACTTCAGAGGCCTGTTTCGGAAGAGGCTGTGAAAATTCTTACAGTACCGTGTAAGGGGCCACCTAAAAAATCAGGCCACCATGCGAAACAAGGCCATGCCAATCAGCGGACCCTTACCCAAAAACCTGTTGCTGCTCTTGAAAAGACTCAGGCGAGGGTTCCGTTCGGAACCAAGGTCAAACATAAGCCAACCGTCGGAGAGGCTCATCCACCGCCGGGACAGGCTGAATCCAGTAGCGCGAAGCCCAACAAAGAGGCTCCGCCTGCCCTGAAGCAATCTTTGCTGGTTTTCGGCAGGAAGCAGTAAAGGTCGCCTGGGGTTGTGGTTGACTAGGTCCTGGCCCCCACTTGGCAGTGCACACGACCGCCTTGTCAGTCTGAGCTTCGCAACCCTGCAAGTCCTGGCTCTCGGTCTCGCTGACGGCTTCCTGCACCTGACCTGGGGCTTGTTTGCACCCGGCAACCCCACCCTTCTCGCGCCGAGATTGGGGGGGTTGGTTTCGGCCATTTTTCAGCCCTGCAGCGCCAAAAGCAACCCCCCCCTTCTCGCGCCGAGAATGGGGGGGTTGCTTTTGACCATTTTCCAGCCCTGCAGCCGCAACGTTCAGAATAGCATCGTGTTGACCCGCCTGCGCTTGGCTGGAGCTTGCTGGGAGATTCGTCTCGTCAAGAAAGGCTGCATCATCAGCATCACGGGCAGAACTCTGACAGATTTGAGAGTCGGGAAGGGCCTGAGAGGATGCAGGCGGCCGCGCAGTGAGAACAAAGGGCTTGCTGGTCTTGACCGTAAGCCTGGTGCGAGCACTGAAATGTTGCGAGGATGAACTAGCTGTCCACTTGGACCGGTCCCTTAGGAAATGCCTCTTGTCCCTGCCCCAAAAATTTGGTTTGGCCTGGGTTGTGTTTCTTTAGGGGTTGAAGGTCCCTCTAATGGGTGATTCTATCAGGCCCGATCGGAGTGCGCTTGAGTGCTGCACCCGGCTTGCCCAAGTCCCCTACTGACCTCTAGTACCGGTGTGCGCCAGTTGGCTGCACCCACCAGCCTTCTAATGCTGTGGGGGCGAGTACTTTGCCGACGTTAAGGGTCTTGCGTCCAGGCCTTTGTTTAGTGGGGGAGCGGCTCAGGCTGTAGCTGTCGCCATCTCTCATGTTGGTTGACTGCACCCGTCCCGCTGGTATGCAATGTGGGATAGTGGTTTCGCGCTGTTGCATTTCTTGTGGCGAGGCCAGTCACCAGCGTTGCACAAATACTGCATCCTGTCATGCCAGTGCTTGAGGGGTTTGCCCGGCGTTAGGCTAGGGTTCTGCCCGCGCGCTTCCCCCCTTAAGAGCGACCCCCGTAATCCTTTTGATTTCACGCCGGTGTGCGCTTGTCAGCTGCACCCGAAAACTGAAGTTGCTGGTCAAACAAGGCTGAAGGCAGAAGCGTGGGCACCTGTGAGGCCCTGGTTGGTTTGCTTTCCAGCCAAATGCACGCCCGACTGCTTCCTTGACATAATGCTCATGTTGCGTTGCCTTACCCTACAGGGCTTCGGTACTGCTGCAGCGTGTGAGTGCCTCCCGCCGGCTTCGCGAAAGGGGCTCTTGGTGCGAATGTGCCTTCGGGAGGCTTGTCGTCTGTCGAGGATTGCCGCCTGTCTTGATGCATCGCTGCTTTGTGGCCATGTGCCCAGGACAGTCGTGGTCCAGTGCACTTGATGAAAGTTCTCTTGGCTATAATGCTCATGACCCTTCTGTGGTACGTGCACTCGCGTGTGCGTACCACCGGGGGGTTCTTCTTCGTCGCTGTGTACAGGCTGCTGGTAGCGAACTCGCTGTGTACAGGCGCTGTCAGCTGCCGTGGTCCGACTTCAAGCTTTACTTGGGGCTATGGCCCCTGGGCCGTCTGGTCCTTTCGACTTGTGTCAGGCTTGTTTGCCTGTTTTGGTGGCCTTGCTAAGCCTGCCTGGCTTGCTGTGCTCCCTGGCTGCCCATGCTGGTCACCTCTGAGCTTTGGTGCATGGTCCAGCGCTGCTCTTACGCTCTTGTGTGCCACAGTCCCACCTTCTTTCCTTCGGGAGAGCTGGTGGGACTCCCGTAGTGGTGCAGTCCCCGCTTGCGATGCGGATGTGCGTAGTGTAGAGTGTTGTGCTGTTTGATCTGTACAGTTTCTAGGTTCGTTAACGAAAGGCGGCCATCGGCCGCGGCATCTGCTGTCCGCACGGGAAGAAAGTTCATGTTTAAGACATGTTACTTTGGTTGTCCTGCATGCCTGCTCAGGTGTGAGTCGTTTTAGCTGAAAGTTTTGCCTTGGAGGCTTGACTGACGAGCTTGCTTTCAGTGGAAAGCCTTTTGAAGTGCTTGAGAGTGTAGGGAAGTGTTTTTCCTTGGTGTAACCGTTTGGAGTGACTGTGTAGCTGTAGTTCTGCTTGCGCTAGTTTTGAGTAGGTCCCGAGAACTCCCACTGACGTTTGAGTTTGTTTTGCAGTTGTGGAGAACACGTGGCTGAGCAGTGTTTCACTTGCAGTGCTATGGCACATGGAATATCTGTGGCCAGTTGCACAGACAAAGCCTCCGGCTGCTGACTTTGGCTCAAGCCGTGAGAAAAAGAGGGTTCAGCGCGCTGCTGCTGTGTTTTCACAGAAAGGGGCTGCGACTTGCAGACTCGTTCGGCCTTTCAGAGTGTAACCTCTCATGTCTTGTTTCCGGACGATCTTATGTGGGCATTAAAGGACTCTCAGACTTCTTTCTCTCCCTTCACTCTTCGAAGCTCAAGCTTTTCTTCTGCCGGGCGCGATCTCTCCGGTGGTTGAATTATAAACTAATACAAAAGTCTGCCACGCGCGCGCAGAGCGCGCGGCGCCGAAAAAACTGCAAAGAACGACAGAGCCAGACACCTGAGGGGTACCGTTAAAAAAAAGTCGACGCTCAGCTGGATTTGGCTCTGGGTTTCAAACAAGGCACTCTGCCACGTCTAAGTGAAAAGGACGCTTTTCGAAGGGTTGGAACCCACTGGCCTTCGGACTTTCCAACCTTCCCACCTTCTTACCTTCCCACCAAACCAGCAGCCCTCCTTACAGACTTACCCACAAACCTACCTCAAGCCCAAACTCAACAGGCTTCTTTTGTGCAAGCCAAAGGAACCTCAAACGTCGCTTTCGGCAGAACCGTCTTCTTCAAGAGCGGTTCTTCTGTACAGTGCCGTCCAGCTTAAAGTGAGCAAGTGAAGTCCAACACAAGGAGCCGGAACTCTACTTGCCGCAGCTTGCCAAAACAGTACAAGTTGTATCCGCCAAACCAATACTTAAATTGGTGAAGATGAACAAGCTTAGTGCATGAGTACCATGCGGTTGGCACTTTCCGTAGAGGACCCTGCGGTGTTCAAGAGCCGCTTACCTACGTCTTTGCGAAAACCGGCAAAGAACCTATCAAGTTTCTGGGTTCCGCTCCAACGCGTTTCCTCAACAAAAGCTTCTCCATTCCAAACGCGGGTGGAAATTCGCTTAGTAAACTCTGGATTGAGGTTTGTGCTTTACACAGGTGTGGCCCAGCTTCAAAGCTTCAAAATCAGTAAACTGCTATTGTACAGAGGGCTTACTAAATTTTCGGTACGCCTTGGCTCCGTCAGTGTGACAAACAGCCCACAGCCAGAATGGTTTGGCTTCTTTGTCCAAACAGCGGTTCAAGAGAGTCAACTGAGCACTCTGAGTGCATCAGAAAGTTCATCTGATTCTGCTGTTGCTGCAAAGCCGTATTCTGGTTGTTCAGCATCTGCAACATCAACTGCTGCAGTTGTTCACTCCAAACGCGGGGTTCGGAGGAACCGAAAAGCCGACGAGAATCGGCGAAAGATGTCTGCGGACCCTTGCAGCTTGAAGCAGTTCGGGAGCAGCGCCGACAGCGCCTTCTGGGTCGCTTGTTGCCCGTCCGAGTGGGCCTGCTGCGAGTTCTGGAAGCTTTTCGAGTTTTGGTGGTCGTGCAGAGAAGTATCTGCCACCCCTGCCTCTCATCAATGCTGGTGAGATGAAGCAAGACCGGATTCGGGAGCTTGAGGAGTTCCATCGCTTTCTGGAAGTGCTGTCCAGCTGGCTAGCATTGACCGATGACGCCTTTGTTGGCGAGCGAAGGCAGTGCTTGTTTGTTGCTAGTGAGATCCAGCAGGTTACTTTGCCCAGTGACACTGCGGGAAGAAGTGCACGTCTTTTTTACCTGTTGCAGCAAGCTTTGGCAAAGTGGGACAGAGGATTGGAGATCCTCCGGAGTGTATCGACACGCCAGAGCACTGCAGCTGCAGGATATGAGGGTGTGAGAGAGCTTTACCGGCAGTACTCTGTGAACAGCCGCATGGAGGCGGTGTATATCAGAGACGAAATGCTAAAGCTCCACACAAAGACTGCAGCGCTGAAGCGCCCTCTGGAAGTTGTGCGTTTCCTCGAGGACGAAATCTCCAAGGGAGATAAAAAGCTGGTGCGTTTTCCCGACCTCTGCTTGAACGCCGCCGACAGATCGGCCATTTTGCTGCAAGCTGTGTCAGTGCAAGCCAGAGAGTACTTGGTGCTGCATGGCAAGACTGGCAGTTGGACCGAGATGGCGGAGAGTCTTCGTTTTTACGAGGAGCAGCTGCGCATGGTGGAGCTGCCACCACGACAAAGGCGGGAAAGACGGCAAAGGTGCAAAAGGAGGAAAAGCTGGCGGTGCCAAGGACAAGTCCCAGATTGTCTGCTGGTACTGCGAGAAGAAAGGGCACAATCAAGAAGAGTGCCGCCAGAGGATCGCAGATGAGAAGAAGCAGGGCAAAGGCGACAAGAGCAACAAGCCCAAGGGCAAAGGCCAGGGCGACAAAGACAAAGGAAAGGGCAAAGAGAAAGGCAAAGGCAAGCATGGCAAGGATAAGGGCAAGGACAAGAAGAACAAGAAGCAGCACGCACGTGCTGTAGCGGATGGCGAAGCAGAAGAGGAGCCGGAGGGAGAGACGGTGATGGCCCTTCGCGCTTCTGGCGAGTTGGTTCCGGTTGATAACATCGCAACAGGCGCTTCAAGGGACTTTGTTGCTCAGCAAATTCCACCACATCTCCGCGCAACACAGACCCGTGCCACCCCCCCGCAACACAGGTCCGTGTATTTTCTGATTTCGGACAGGATTCTGCGCCTGTTTGGATCAAGTGTCGTTTGATCTTTGGTGTTTTTCGGTCTGCCTCAAATGTTAGAAGTGCTTTTGAATCAGGTTAGTGACCGCACTCGTTTTGTCTCGTTTCGTTTTGCTTCGAATGTTTTCAGCTCAAGTGAAAGATGCACACTCTGTTTTTCTTGGAAGCGGACTTCGGCCTCGCCTGTGCAAGGTAGAAGTTAAGAGTTCTTCTGGAAGGCACCTGTGCCAAGAAAGCATCAAAGTTACCTGTTTGGACCAGATCCTATTTGTCCGAAAAGTCCGCCTGCAGCTCAAAAGTGGAGTGTTCTAGCTGCTGTGTCTGGAACACCTGTTCGGCCACCAGTGCCGCCGATGTCCACTTTGGGTGCGGACCAACTGCAGCACACGCGGCTCCAATTGTGGGGTCGAACAAGCTTAGGCAATTTGGCTTCGCTTGAGTGGCCCCCCTCTGTATCTCCCCATTAGTGACAATGGCATGTATCTTTCTACCTTCGCTCCGGCTTGTACACAGCTGATGGCTCCGCACGACGTGCGCACGGCACCTGCATTATTCTTGCTTGCATGCCCTTGCAAGACCCATGTTACTGAGAGCTGGGCCGCTTTCTCGCTCGCGGAACATGCTGGTTTGTGGACGGCTTGTATCAAAGCCAAGACGTGGCCGAAAGAAGTTAAGTTATCTTTTTGGTCCTTAGATCTTTTCAAACCGCACTTCTTGCCACGTCGGTTTTGTGCGTTTTCAAGTTGCTGCAGTTTGCGCATTTTGTTGAAGAGCTCACCATGGTCATGTCATCTTTATGAAGTACTGCAAGTCTCAACTCCAAATACCAATCTGTGATGTTTGTATGGGGTGTAGTCGGAAATCAAAATGATTCTCTCACTTCCTACCACGCACTTCGACACGTTGAATGCCTGAAAGAAGCAAAAATTCATATTGTAGTGCTTTTGTGTTGTATGTCACATGTGTACGTGCTCTATCTTTGCAGAGGTCATAAAAAAGACATTAGAGGTCCAGAAAAAGATCCAGTCCGAAAAAAACACATGGTCAGATACGAGATGTTTTGAGGCCGAGAAAAAGACGGCTTAAATTGTAGAATGGAGGTCGAAAGAAAGATCGTAGTCTTTTTTTAGACCTCGTCGCGGGGCTGAAGAAAGAGGTGTCCGAAATCAAGATGGATCAAGCGCGCGGTCTGAGAAAAAACATTTCGGGGTCGAAAATTCGAGCAGCCCTGATTTATTGCGTGCTTGCATCGGACCGAGTGCTGCAGCGCCGTCTTTGTGGCCGGTTTTAGCAAGGGTTGTTGTTTAGAGGTTCCAATCGAACATAGTTGGTCGATGTGGTGGTGCCACCAAACCAGGCATTCACCAGCACCAGACCAGCACGGAGTTACAAAAGGTTCGTCGGATTACCATCACCCTTTGCAACGGTTCACAACAGACAGCGGCTTTGTAGCAACCAGTATTACGTAGTATTTGTGGTCATGATGCCAAAAAATGCTTCATCACTGCAGTAGTTAAAGGATTGATTACAATGCCGAAATCTCAGCCATGGCTTTGCAAGTTGTGCTGTCACAAGCGACGGGGCAGAGCTTCGAAGTGAGGGCCGGAGTGGCTGAAACCCTCGGGTGTTTCAAGCAAAGATTGGCTGAAAAGTTGCCGGGTTCAGTTCTAGATTATAGTTGTGCATCGTCCATGCTTGTTCGTTCATTGCCGGTGCCACAGCTTGAGGCTTAATTTCCTCAGGTTCGGAGTTGCCACTGCTGGCATACGATTGGAGCACAACAAGAAGACCTTGCTCGACGACACCCTTGCATTAGAAGCGCCTCAGCATTTGTGTTGGTGTGCCTGTGGAGCGATGCTGCCATGCACAGTTTTGGCTTTGTGACAGGATTTTGAGACATTTGCTTGTGTGCGTTGTGGAAACCGAGGCGCTTCTGCAACCTGGTGAGGAGCCCACCGATCCTTCACAACTGCTCTTGCAATTTGGTTTGCGGGATGGCGAAGAAACCGGCCAGCTCCAGAAGTTGACCAGCTGCTCGCGCTTCCTGCCTCATTGAGCAGAGTTGCAGATTTGCGCGACGCTTTGCGCAACTGGCCAAGTAAAACTAACATGCCCGTGTGCCACTTAGGTGAGGAAGTAACCGGTTTTCTTGGAAGGCTGGCCCTCAGGGCGCTGAGCAAAGATGCTGCTCGGCATTTGTCCTTGTCGGTCCGGACCGGTACATTCGGATACATATTCCTGACATGGGGGGGTGCGGGAAGGTGACGGCACTCCGCCGCCAGGTCATCCTTACAGCGGTTCGGCGAGCTCCAGAAGTCTTAGGCCGAATTGGCAGCTGGCAGGATGACAAGGCCAACTGCCGTCGGAAAAGTATGCAAGAGTTGCATTGCCATGTGAAGAGAAAGTTGCGGCCTGGCCAGCCTGCAACCCTGACAGGAGGTTGTGTTGACTGCAGTCGGGCACGACGGGATGGCGCTTGAACTGGCTTCTGAAGCACTGAAGGCACAACAGCGTGATCAGTGCTTTGTCGCAAGGTTTTGAGACACTTTAAATTTGATAGTGCAAGCATATTTTGCAGGAGGACGAGGAAGTCGTCCTGACTGCTGTGGCGCAGAACGGCTTTGCACTGGAGTTTGCCGCCAGGGCGGGAAGAGCCAATCCGAAGGTGCCCCGGAAGAGAATTGCCGCAGATCGGAAGCATCGCGAAATTTTTCCCCCCGAGCTGGGCCGGAGTGCTCAAAGTGGAGGCAAGCTTTGCACCGCGAACCGTCATTCGTCACGGCACTGGAGGTCGTGGCGGTCGCCGTGGATCAGACTGGGACGGCCCTCCGCCACACTACAGATGCCCTACGTGCAGATCGCATCACCGTCCTCGCAGCAGTCTCAAGCGACGGGCTGGCGCTAAGGCATGCATCAGATGAGCTCAGGGCCGATGAGGAAACCAGTTTGAAATCCGGCACTCTTACTTTGCCGGATTCTCCGCTGTTGGCGTTGCTTCTTCCCGTGCTCCCCTTGTCAGGAGGTGGTCTTAGCGGCTGTCCGGCAATGCGGCGAGGCCCTGCGCTTTGCCAAAGCCGTGTGCAAGGCTCGAAGAGACCGCGGCACAAGTATCCCAAAAAAAGAGGGTATGAAATTCCGTACACTTAGACTTCGACTTAGAGACTCCAAGTATAGGACGTAGAGCTCTCTCTCTGTGGACCAGGCCAAGGCTGCCGTCGTCGCCGAAGCCGTGCGACACCAGGGCAGGCGCCTCCCTCACACCGGCGCCAAGCCGCTCTTCTTCGGATCTTCGCGTTGCGCAGGGCCTTGCGGCATGCAGCTTCAAGCTGCAGAGCAGACGCAGTCATCTTGTCCATCGCTGTGGAGCAGGCTTGCGCTTTCCGTTTTGGGATCAGGAACGGGTCAGAGTGAACACTGGAAAGGATACAGTTTTCATGCAGTGTGTTGGTTTGTCGTTGTCGATGAGTTGGGAAACAGGCCCGCAGTGAACCCGCTGTCTTGATGTCAAGACCTGACCTGATAGCTTGCGCCGGGCTTCACCAACGTGTTTGAATACTAGGTCCGCTAGGTTACTAGGCCCTCCTACGCCCTAGGCGACGAATCCAAGCAGCCCACCAGGATGCGCTTGCCCTTGAGTTTGCCTCTGACGAGGGCAAGTCGGACAAGGAGTGTCTCGGTCGCGTCGAAGTGAGGTTTGCAGCGGCCATCGCGTACTGATGCTCTATACTGTATACATCTGTATACCGTAAACTCTACCATGAGAATCCACCATTCGAATTCTGAGGCTGGTCCTGGCTGCCGTGCGTCAAAATGGTTTGGCCTTGGAGTTTGCAGCGAAAGTGCTGCGATCGGACCCAGAGGTGGCTCTGGGTGCAGTTGAGGATCCTCTGAGGATGCTGTGCCATGCTGTGCCACGCAATGCCGCGGCGTCAGGTCGTCTTGGCAGCCGTAGACAACCATGGCCAAGCCCTCCGCCACGCCGACGCCCTCCGATGGGACCAGCGAATGGTGCTGCGAGCCGTGGCTCAGGATGTCGAGGTCCTGGAGGACGCACCTCAAGCTTTGAAAGGAGACCGGAGCTTCGCGCTGGAGGCCATTGGAATCCGGCTGGCAATAGTTTTAATGGTCTGGCGAGAGTAGTTGGAGATTGTTGCTGCGGACGAAGAGTGTCGTGCTTCCAGGCCGTGCGAGTTTGTGGCACCGCTCTGAAGCACCTACCGGCCTTTGCTTCTGACCGCGAAGTTGTGCTGGCGGCCGTGCCGCATGCAGCTTTCCGCAAACTGGGACGAGTGGCCATTTTTTCGTGCAGACTCATTACTGTAATCCTTCATTTACCAGTTTGTCAACTTCGGGGCTCTGCAGATGCAGAAGGCTAGCATGCAACCTGCCAGGCTGGCGTGCTTGGGTGGGCTTCAGCCGAGCTGAGAAGAGATCCCGGTCTCGTTTGTGCTTTTTTGCGCTACGACTCCTCCGCGGTGCTGTACGCCGACGACGCCTTGACACGGAACCGCGAGTTCGTCCTCCTCGCCCTAAGGGTCAATCCGCAAGCACTTGCATACTTGCAAGACTTCCAGAGAGATCGCCAGATGGTACTGCAAGCCGTGGTGGGCGATGGGAGCATGCTGTGCTATGCATCAGAAGAGCTGCGGATGGACGAGGACGCATTGCAATCCGCCAGTACAGCATACTATTCAATTGTGGAGGTGTAAAGTCTTGCATGCTGCGGAGGACTTTGTACTAGAAGCTTTTGCCGCAGCTCCTGAATCTCTCCGGCATGCTGCAGCTCTACTCTTCGAAGATGACGACTTCGTACTGAGAGCTGTCACTTGCAATCCATGTGCGCTTGGCCTCGCCTCGCACGACGTGAGATCAGACCCCGAATTCGTGCTGCAAGCCATCGAAGTAAACCCTGCTGTTTTGGAGTACAGCACATTCGAGCTGCGGCAAGACCGCGACTTTCTGTTCAAAGCTGCTTGCCAGACGCCAGCAGTCTTGCAGCATGTGGACGACCAGTCTGAACTGGATGATGATTTTCTGTTGGACATTATCACCGTGCGTGCCGATGCCGTGTCATGCATGCCTGCCGGGCGGCGTGCCGACAAGGACCGCACTGTCCATGAAGTGAGGCTGGAGAAGTGTTCGCAGAGCTTGGAGTAGCCAACTGTGTCAGCCAGGACTTTGGCCTCCGAGCGGTGCAGCGCAATGCCTCCGCCCTGAGGCCTGGAGATGCCGAGTGATAGTGTGATGGCGGGGAGTTAATCTGCCCGTGGCTGCGTTGGAGATACTTGGGGATGAACGACACGGACTTTGCCCTGGAGGCTTTGCAGCTGCGTGGAGACGTTCCTTGCTTTGAGAAAAAGTGCCCACACGAGCAGAGCCTTTCTTCTTCCGAGCGCCTCATCTCAGGCGCTGGCCTTCGCCTCGGGCGAGCTGCAAGCGGACAAGACTGCGGTCCTGCAGGCCGCACGGGCCTGAGAGATCCTGAGCACGAGGCACAGAAGAGAAACAAAGCAAGATTGGGGTCGATAGGCGATAGGGTATGGGCCGATTAGGTTCGCATGGCTGTGAACAGTTTGAGGTTCGCAGCTCGGGCACAGCGCTCTCCTTCGCCTCAGAAGCATTGCGCAATGACCCAGACGCGCCTCGGAAGTAGAACCTGGTAAATTTTGCCGCCGATCGGGAAGATCAGTGCATGGAGTCAGGTGATGACAGATAGTCCAAATTTGTCTGCTTCGCATGTGCCAGGGCTCGCTTTGCGTGTGTCGCCTGTGAGGTTTGCCTCGCGGCTGTCCAGTCCGATCCCATGGCTCTACGCTTCGTGGCAGAGAGTTTCAAAGCACCTGGGCAACTAGCTTTTTTTTGGTACGGGTGCAGCTTCATGGGGTCCCACTGTCCCACGACCCACGAGCCGAACCTAAAACCTGCGGGCGAGCACTCGAGCACCCGCAGTTTGCTGGACGAGGCTTTGACAAGCATGGATTCGTGTTGAATGCTTGCACTCCGCAGCTTTTCGGGTTATGTTTGAGCGGCCAGGTGCTTGGCCTTTGCTGTTAGGTTGGCTAGGCTGCTCGAGCCATAGCAGCTCCGACTTCATTTTGGCCTGCTTACTTTGCTGGCTCGGGGGCCTCTTCTGCGGGATTTGCCTTGCCACTCTGCTTTTGAGCCAGGCGGCTCGTAACATTGTGGGCGGCTTTTTGGGATTCTTGGTTCGAGAACTGCAACCTCCTGCTCCAGGAGGTGTTCACCGGCTGGCTCGGTATAGGCAAGCCGTGCATGAGCAGTGACCAATCCCCTGATCCCTTGAACATTCGGCTCCTTGAGAACCAACTTCGTAATCTGACCATCAATATCATCGTGAACGAACAACCTAGCAGCGGCCCTGCTCCTGGATCTTCTCCGGCTCCTCCCTCAACATCGACTTCGCGATCTGCTCCGACATCCTCTACGAGATCTACTTGGCAAGTGCCTTCGGCTAGTTGCCCACTGGAAGTCCTTCGCTTGGGTCGAGGGCTTCACTCTCTCCGCTTGGGTAGTGGGGAAGAGCGCGTGCGCATCGCCTACCAGCTTGGGCGTGAGGCGGCTGCTATCCTTCGGGGCGAGGCTTCTTGCTTCACTTCGACGGGGACCTCGGGGCGCCGATCCTGCTACGTGGTTCTCTTCGCGTCTGGTGTGAGCGAGCCCTTCATCACCTTCGACCGAGCGGTCTACTTTCGCTACGTGAAGACCGGCCCCGGCAACAGCTGGGACCCTGAGGCTGTGTCCCACGGCTTCGTCTCGCAAGCGGAGGCTGAGGCCTTCTGCAGAGGTGCTGGATTGGGTGGCTTGCCCCGTGTCTTGGAGCAATGACCGCTACAACCTCCCTGGATTACCTCGGAAGCTTTCGTACTGCCGAGGCGGCCGATGCGGGCTACTCCAAACTCTGGTTTCGCCGAGGAACCAAGTGCGGTCAGGCTTTGATAGTCAAGGCGGTGCCGTCAGGTTTCATCCTATGCGTGCCACAAGGATGCTTCAGCGAGGAGGAGCTCGACCAGGCGACTTTGGACGATTACTCGGGCGACATCGGGCCCTGGACCAACGTCAATGTGCTGGCTGTGAGTGTGACCGGGCGCGAGCTAAAGAAGACTTTGCCTTGCCTGCTTGTGGATCTGCATGCCCAGGAGGTCGCTTCGCTTTCGGCGGAGGCTCCCACCGATGGCGGGCTGGAGTTGCTGTCCTTTGGCACTGTTCGTCTTCAGTCAGTGTGGCCGGCTCGGGTGAGAGTGCTGGAGGCCTTGGAAAATTTCCTAAATGGGGAAGATGTGGACGATCGGCTGGAGCCGTACTTCTCTGCGGTTTCGGAGGCCGAGCTGCCCCGCCTTCCTTTGGACAACGGGGCTACCGCTCCGCGAGGGGGCGGCGACCCGGACTTCGCTGGGGAGGTGTTGCAAACACTGCTGCAGCAGAGCAGCGCCCAGGCCGACCTGCTATCGGGCATCCAGCATCGCTTGAGCAAGATGGATTCTCTGGAGGCCCGTTTGGGAAGTTTGGAGCAACAACCTTCGGCCCCTGTCCTGGCGGCGACTGCGCACCTGCCGACGGATTCTGCTGCCCCCGCTTGGGCACCTCAACTATTCACCGAGGGCCAGGCCGCGAACTTGGGCCCGGGCCAGCTTCAGCACCTTCTCAAGTTGGCCGGTCAAGGCCCCAGGACCTTGGGGGACGTAACCGGGCCATCAGGGGCGGAAGCCTCAGCATCATCGGGGGCAGCCCGTCTGGGAGCTGCCCCGAAGGTGCGACCTGCACTGGCTTTGAGGGCTCCCGCTGCGGACGAGGACGAAGAGGAGGCCACCGGCGACGACGGCGTGGTTGCCGCGGAGCCCGACGATCTGCTCAGCAAGCTTCTCCTGCAGCAGACCAAGATCCTCGGACAATTGGCTTCGGCGGCAAACAAGAAGGCCTCCGATCCCCTTCAGAGCCTTCTCGGAGGCAGCGGCGGAAGCGCAGAGGACGAGCCTCGGATGCCCGGAGTCCGGGGGATGGCGGCCCGCCAACTCCTCATCGACCAGTTCGAGGCCCACCCGGAAAAAGTCGTGCTGCGCGTGAGGGAAAGATTAGCCTTAGCTCGACGGAAGAGCTCCCCGAACGACTTGGAGCCGCGGGACATGTACCTTCACTTCCAGGAGACGGTTCCGCTGGGAAGCTTCAAGACGCTGAGCTACTTCTCCTTCCTGCTCGCGGAGATGTGGGAAGCCGCCGAGCGCGGCCAGGCGGCTCACATGATGTCTCTGGTCGCCCTAGGGCTGGTTTTTGCCGAACAGGTAGCCCACGAGCAGGGTCACACGAGGCTGGGATGGCTGCTGACGGGCCGCCCCGACCCGCCATTCGCTCTCGTCGAGCAGCGCAGAGCTCCGCGCCAGGAGGTCGCCCACGGCATGCTTTCCGACCCGAGGTGGGTGACCGCACAGCTGGCTTACCTCGGGGAGCCCCCAGTGCAGCCGATCAGCCCCCGAAAGGCAGAGGCCGCGGTCGCAGACGCGGCAAAGAGACGACAGAGGAGGCGGCGGTGTGACTTCGTCCCGCTGGTTCCTTCCTCAGCTTTTTCCTTCTGATCTGGCTTCTGCTTTGAGTGCCTCTAAGCTGTGTACAGTGGTTGCGAGGTTTTTGCCCAGATGCAGGTCCAGACTTTCAAATTTCATTCGGTATTCCTTGGCACAGTTTTCTTCGAGCTTGGCCTCGCCAAGTTCCTCCGAGCTTTGGCCTTGCCCGGTACCACCTCCCCTGGCCCTCCCTAGGACGTGCCTTGGTGGTCGGCGCGGGGCGCGGTGGAAGGCAAGAAGTGAATCACGGCTTGTGTGTCGCCATTTTATTGCAGCGTGTAACTGGCTAGTCGTGAACCGTACTGAATTGCCTCCTGCAGCCCTGCCGCCTTTATCCAACCAGCAGAGTCGTATGATTGAGCGGTTGGAGGCGCAAGCCTCATCTTGGATTCGCTTGGGTCGTGGACTCAAAAGCGAACTTTCCCGAGCAGTGCAGAAGTATGATTCCATCAGCGGACAATTGGAGCAGCTACATGTGATGAGTCAACGCTTGCATTCAGATTTGCTTCCTTATAGCAAACCCTCTCGAGGCGGATCGGTGGACTCGGCGACTTCGAGTTCTGCTGAGCCGCGTGCTGCCGCGAACTTTGGCTCTGGACAGATTATCGGCAAAGCTGCACCCATTCAGACCAGTATGACCATTGACCCGGCCCGGCTTAAGTTTGAAGCTCCCCCGAAGTTCAAAGCCGAGAAATTCCTCGTGGATCCTTTGCTTCGTGCGGGCCTTCGTGACCCACGTGCCTTCCGGAAGCCTCGGTCAGAATGGGTGCAGCCTCGCCTTGCTAGAGTTCAAGCCAATCGGGCGAGCCAGCTGGAACTTTATCGGAAGTGGGATAGTGCGCATCAGTTATATCTGGTCCCGGCATCCGAGAGCGAGTATAGGTACCGTTGTGGGTTATTCGCGGTGTACAAGAATGAGCAGACCGATAGACAAATCTTGAATCCTATTCCCGAGAATTCGAGGTCTTTTTCAGTTTCCGAAAGTACCCGCACGTTGGCTCACAGCAGTCTCCTCTGCCAGCTATTTATACCTCAGCACCAGGCGCTGGTTATAAATTCTGATGATATATCCGACTTCTACCACAACTTCCGAGTTTCCAGCCAGCACGCTGCTCGTAATCATGTGCACGGCGTCTTCGAGAGCAAGCTGTTTGAAGGGTGGAACGCATACCGGCCCGAACTTCATGGTCAGGAGGTTGTAGGCTGCTTCGGTACATTGGCGATGGGCACAAATTTTGCTGTAGAAGTGGCACAGCATGCCCTTTCAGTTCTACTTTACAGAGCTGGGTGTTTGAGAGAGCATGAGGTTGTACGGTATCGTCATCCATTACCCTCTGGACCCGGGTTTGATCTGTTGTGCATAGACGACCACATTTATCTTCTGCTCGTTCCTTTGAGTGCCATTGCTCACCCCCCTCAGCCCGACAGACGCGATGCTCGGCTTTTGCGTCAAGCGGCGGATGCCTATGCCCGGGAAGGGCTACGGGTCTCTGCGAATAAAGCTGTGCGTAATGTCTATCGCAGTGTTGTACTCGGGGGCGAGCTGGATGGCATCCGTGGCGATTTGACAGCACCACGATTGCGGATTGTGGCTCTTGGTGCATTGACTTTTCAAACTGTGGTGCTAGGTTTCTGCACTAAGGAGCTTTTGCAGTGCCTTTTGGGGTGTTGGATATTTGTGTGCATGTTCCGACGACCCTTTATGTGCATCATGAATCAAGTGTTCCATGAGCTGCGCAACAAATCCGATCACACGATCTTCAGATTGTCTCACGAGGCCAGGCAGGAGCTGCTTTTGCTGGTTTTATCTGGGCCGTTCATGTTCACAGACCTTCGAGCCGAACCGCTCGAACACATTTATGCTACTGACGCATCAGGGTTCGCCGCAGGAGCCTGCCAGAGCCACATTTCGAAGGCCGCTTGTTTGGAGTTGATTCGTCATGCTGATCACCGGGGCTTCCATACTGCACTTTTGCCTAAGTCTGACGAACTTGTAAGCCGCCTCGGACCTCTGGGTGAACTTGATCTGGAGTGTGCTGCACCTTCTATTTCAGCACCCTTGGCTGAGGGTACGTTGTTCGATGTGCTCGAGATTTTCAGGGGCGACGGCAATCTATCTTCAGTGGCTCATGAGATGGGGTTCAGAGTTCACCCGGGTTTCGACATGAACTTTGGCCCGGGCGGCACGGTCAGCCCTCTCGATTGTATGGACCAGGTGATCGGCCTCATTTGCAGGCGTGTGGTCGCCTACATCCACGTTGGAACCCCGTGCAGGTCTTTCGGAACAATGTGTAACCCGAGATTGCGTAGCAAGACTCAGGTTTGGGGCTTTAACCCTGACGATCCCGAGACTGCTTTAGGGAACAAGCTGGCCATGCATTCGGCTTTCATTTTGCATTTGTGCGCGGCCTACGGCTTGCTGGGCAGTGCAGAGCAACCCTCAGGTTCGATTATGTTCAGGCTCGACATTTTCAAGAAATTGTTGGACAGGGGTTATAAAGTGGTGACCTTTCCGTTCTGCAACTTCGGCACACCATTCCTGAGGCGCTCCGCTTGGATTTGTAATAACCCGGCATTGCTGCAGCTGCGTTCTGAGTGCACTTGCGGCCTGGAGGGCCGCCACTTGCGCCTTGAGAGCACTTTTACGCGAGAAGGTGTGAAACAATTTACCGCCATGTGCAGGCCCGACTGCGCTACCGTGTATGGGCGCAACTTCGCTGTCGGAGAACGGTTAAGCTTGGTCTCGAGTGCATACCCTCTGCCCTTGTGCCGCAAGCTTCTCGAGTTACAGCGGCCGGCAATATTGCAGTTACAGCAGCCCGCCAGTAACCTTGCAAGACCAGCACATGAACCCCCACGGTGGATAGCTGACTTGGGTCGATCTCTACGTTGGCGTAAGCTGTTTCAGTACCGCTTCCAACGCGCAAATCACATTAATGTCAATGAAGAGCTCAGCTATCGCAGCCTCGTCAAGTTCGCAGCTAAAAATTCTCCATGTCATCGGTTCCCAGTGATGCTGGACTCACGGGTGGTGATCGGGTGCAATTCCAAGGGTCGGTCTAGCAGTGCCAGGCTCAATTACTACCTGAGTACCTGTTTACCGTATGTTATCGGTGGCAACATATATCCTGCCCTACTACATGTTGGTACCCATGACAATTGCGCCGATGATCCTTCGAGATTCGTTGAGTTGAGACAACCTTCTGAAGTGGTTCCGGTGTGGCTGCGGCGCTTTCTGGCTGGGGATAAGACGTACTTTGCTGCTGTTAGGCGGGCCGATGACATCGCTGGGCACTTGGGCCGCTGGTCTCGCCTGGTGCTGATCTTGCTCGTTCTTGCGGGCGATGCCTCGCCCCCGCCGGGCCTCAGTGGACACTAGAGCTGGCGTCAACTTGGACGCCACGGGAGGACTGACCTTTGTTGTGGCAAAGCGGCGTGAGCAGTTGTACCAGGACTTTTGCAGCTGGGCAGAGAGGGAGTTCAGCTGTCACTTCAGTCAGCTTTGCTGTTCAGGGCTGCTGCTTGGCACGACCTTGGTCGCCTTCGGCAAGTTTCTCTTTTACCAGGGCTCTCCTAAGTATATGTTTTCTGAAACCATAAATGCCTGCGCCGACCGCTTTAAGCATTATCGATCGTTCTTCGCCACCTCCTGGAGCGTCCTTACGCGGTGGGAGGAAGAGGAACCTTCAGAGCGTTCAATGGTGATACCAGTGAGTCTATTCAAGGCTGCTTTGGCATTGTCACTGTTGTGGGGCTGGCCGCACTTTGCGGCCGCTTTGATGGTGGCCTTCAATGGCCTGCTTCGGCCGTGCGAATTCCTCACCTTGAAAAGGCGCAACCTCCTACTGCCACGCGACTTGCTTTCCGACCTTCCGGTGGCCTACGTTCGCCTGCTGAACACGAAGACCAAGCGGTTCATGTTACGACAGCATGCCAAAATTTCGGACTCGCTTACAGTCAAGTTTTTGGACGCTGTTTATGGGAATTGTGGCTACACGGAGCCCCTCTTCAACTGCTCACCGTACGTGTTCAGGCGGCGTTGGAATGCAGTGTTTCAAGCTTTAGGAGTTAGAACTGACGAGAGCGCTGCTGGAGTCACACCGAAGTGTCTTCGCGGTTCTGGTGCGACCTGGCTCTACCAGGTTACTGAAAACATCAGCAGCATACAATGGAGAGGGCGCTGGCAGCAGCGCCGTACCCTGGAATATTACTTGCAAGATGTCACTGGCCAGCTCTTGCTTGCTGATTTGGCAGAGAGCCATAGGCAGCGAATACGCGAGCTGGCTGCGTCTTCTGGCGCACTGATGGTACATTTTATGCATTGCTCCGGCTTTCAGCCGTAAGCACGTGACAGAGACGGAAAGATTCGACTGTTTGGGTCGTACAGAGATCGATGGCTGAAAACAGCTCTTTGATCAGACCTTTACCACTGGCCAGTGGAGTTGTTCCCTGTCGTTTGCCTGCAGCTCACTCGGGACACTTCACGTTGAGTGCAAAAGGAGGCTCGCATCCATGACATGCATGGATTCGTGTTGAATGCTTGCACTCCGCAGCTTTTCGGGCCCACCCGTGCCGCCCTGGAAAGATTCGACTGTTTGGGTCGTACAGAGATCGATGGCTGAAAACAGCTCTTTGATCAGACCTTTACCACTGGCCAGTGGAGTTGTTCCCTGTCGTTTGCCTGCAGCTCACTCGGGACACTTCACGTTGAGTGCAAAAGGAGGCTCGCATCCATGATCTGGTATGAGTCATACATGATATGCTGATATGGCGTAGTGTGGTATGGCATGGCAGGCCATATGTAGCGGTTTACAGCGGAAGCAAGTATATCTGCATCAACAGTTATGGACAACTAAGATACGAGGTTCAGCAAGTTTATTTTTGAGTACAAAACATAAACAGCAAGGTAAGTAGACACGCCGCAATTGCAGATATACATCCATTTATCCATGCAGGCATGCATGCATTCATTCATGTCACGCAGGCATACATGTGGGCCTTTAAATATAACGAGGCAAAGCAATCATGCGCACCTACCAAACTGAATCACTTGCGACTGCTGCAATCGCTCACGTGCGCCTACCAAAATCAATCGCATTCGCCCACAAAGAACTTTACAGCTTCTTTTCTCGTCGGCTTATCATGTCCTCCAAGGGTCTTGTTCTGGCCTGGGTCTAGATCTCTTTGTTTGAGAGGGGAGGGGGGGGAGGTTGGACTCACCACGTGGACATATTCCTGTGACGATAAACTCGCCATCCCACCAGCTCATTCGCCCATCCTCGGTTTTGTGCGGCCCGCTCGCGATTGCCTCCTTTGACGATTTCGACAGCTTCCAGAAGGACTCGCCGTCCTTGCAGGCTGGCTTCATCATCGTCTTTTAGGGTTTAGGGATGTTTAGGGCTTCTTTGGAAACAAGGCGTGCCCTGTGAATTGAAGGGTCTTGGGCTCCGCACCTTAGGGTTACTCGCAACCTTGTAATCTCCATATCGGGCTGCGACGATGCCGACTCCAAGGCACCACTGCTACTACTGCTAAGCTGCTACTACTACTACTACTACTACTACTACTACTACTACTGCTACTGCTACTGCTACTACTACTACTACTACTACCACTACTACTAAGCCCCTTGGCTCCGCCAGGTTGAGAAAGAGATGCTGATCAAAACGCTGGGCCTCTGCCACCCCAACAATAGCGGATCTTCTAGAAGCCTCCGGTCCACCAACTCAAACACGGCTGTAGGCTGCATGATGGTGCATATCCTTGGGCTCATTGGGCTCATCAGTCCTACCTCTGACCGTATATCCCCAGAGGGTGCTCTCATCCATTGCTGGCCCGGAACTGAGATGAGCAACAGAAGCTACCGATGTGTGCCCTTCTCTTCAGTCTGTGCTGTGGCCGCGACTCAAAAGCCTGCCTATGCGTGTTTCCTGAACCGCAGCCTTGAGCAGGATCATCCCTGGGCCTTAGCTCACTGGACATGTCGCCCAAGGAGGCTAAGGCTAAGCAACGCCGGGGCAGTGCAGCAAAAGCAGCTGCGAGGTCGAGGAGTTCGCGCTCCAATAGGGTCGCACCACCACCGAAGGCAAAGTCGTCCAGCAGTTCGCCGACGTCCCCGCCATCGCCGGACTCCGACTCTGGAGGCGAAGGAGCCAAGGCTAGTGCATTGGCGAAGCACACCTCGGTGCCGGCCGGTCCACCGCCACCAGTGCCGGTTAATCACCCCAGCCGAAGTGGTGCAGGACTCAGGCCTGCCGGCCCACCACCGCCGGTACCTGCCTTCTCTTTGCCAGGTGCTCCAGCAGGTATGCCGACCTACCCCACGCCGGCACAGGCATTGGCAGCCGTGGCTAAGGCCCCCTCTGGTCTATCGAGTCCTGCAATGGCAACAACTACTACGCCAACTGCGATGCCTACATTGCCACGACCTGGGCTACCTCCGACAACAGCCCCTGCCAAAGCTGCTCCCACTATCACGGCCAAGGCTAAGGCAACAGGGCAGATCCCCGGGTGGTCGATTACCATCAACATTCGGCCCCTCCTATGATCGAGTGCTGAGGTATGTCCAGGCACGACCTTTCTGCAGAGCTAGCACCACAGGTGCATGTGACAGTCGTCAGTCCTCTGCCGTCTCTTCCTGTACGAAGACTTGTCGATCTGTGCCCAGCAGCCTTTCGGGTCGGATTCACAAAAGCCGTGCTGTCCTTGTCAGTGTGCCAGTATTGCCACACCTAAGGCGCCCATTGCTACTGTCACAGTGGAAAATCCTCCGCGATGACTGTACTGCCCAGGCTGTCCCCATGGCAGGCTCCGATGACTTCGAGAAGGCTCCAGGTCAGCGACTTCCCTCACCTGAAATCGGAGCTCCCCTGCCTAGAGTTGCTCGCCACAGGTATCAGGTCTCCCGAGACGACCACTCCGGTGTTCTCCTTGCCCACCACCGGGTTTGGGCCTCAGCCTTGCTGCTGCATCTCGCGACCAGCCAATATGCTACTCTGCCGCGTCCTTGTGTGCACCTTGCAGCCCCACCATGTGGTAACCGTGTGTGCCTGCAGCTCTTTCCATACCAAGCATCACTGAAGATCCTGGAAGAACATGTGGTGCCTCAGCAGCTTGCCACTACTTCTGCCAGCCTTGCATTCCTTAGGGCTGTGAGACCTCCTGCAGACTGCTCGCAGGTAAATTCTCCTCAACTTCTTAACTCGATTGACCACCCTGTGCTAAAGTGCCCTACCTGTGCCTTTCGAGGGATCATGGAGTCAGCCTCTGAGCACAGCTGGCCAAACTGGCAGGCAGCACTTGTTCCGCTTACAGTCGGGACAGAAGTGGAGGTGACTGATGGCCACAGACAGCACCTCATAGGCCGCCGGGCGATTGTGCTCCCTACCTTGGAGTGTGATCACAACACCACCCGGAATGTGCGGATGATACAAGGACCTCGAGCTGAACAACGACGTATCTATACGATCGACAGGGAACACCTCGTTCCCCGACTGGGGTCGGAGGCTACACAAGCTTCCATGTGTGATGGAATGGAGCCGAGTCTGAGGTGGAGATGTGCACCCCCACCATTAACCATCTTCAGCGCACGTTACCTTCTTGGCTACCAGGCCCTGGCGACCATGGTGCCCCCGGCGGCACCCAAACGGAGTCCAGCTGGCCACTATGTCCATCCCCCGCTTGAGGCACCCTGGGAAAAACACGCTGACCCAGCTAGCAATCGGCCATTCTACTACCACCCGGGGACAAAGCAGGTGACTTGGCGAAAACCACGGCCGGCTCTGGTCCTTCCGAGGGAAGAGGAGATTGGGCCCACCAAGCCCAGACGAGGCAGGTCCGAGATACCTCAGCCGCGCACTCCTAGCCCACCTCCTTCCAAGCGGGTGAGAGTGCATCCCACCACTGATGCCCGGCAGAGAACTATGAGCTCTGAGGTCCAGTCGTCAGGCTCTACTGCAGCCAAAGGGATGCCAACCGCAGAGAGGAAGCCTGCTCCGGACTTTGATCCTCAATCTTCTGGTGGCCCTTCCGAGTGGAACTTGGCCGATCATGCTTTACCTGCCACTCCAGACCGGGTACTGCTCTGGGGAGCCAAAGCCAGGTCTCAGCTACCACAACCGCCCAGTGCCCCTGCCTGCACTTTGGACGTGGAAAGATTTCTCAAGAGTTTCTTCAGGACACGGCAAGGCCCAGACGGCACATCCCTTGCAACCTTACTTGGCGACCCGACCCCGCAACCTGATGGTTGGTGGCGTGTCCCGTGGACTCCGCTGGGAACCTCGCACTGCGAGTTGCTGTGTCAGGGTGGTTGGCAACGTGGCTGGCACGGATGCAAGATGGAGGCACTCTACTCCATCATTTACCATGGACAGCTCCTGCCGAGCATCGATGAGTCGAAGGGTGACAGGTTTCTGGCAGGCTGTCCAGGGGTGTACTTGCACCGAGACAGCCTGCAACACAAGGTGGAGAACTACATGAGGTGGATACCACTATGTGGAGACGGTCTCTTTTGGGCTGCCAAGTGGGAGGTGGTGTATGCTCCCTCGGGGAGCACTAAGCATGGCAAGCGAACTGATCAGGTTATACAAAGTGCTGAATCGGTGGAGCTGGTAGCCCTCTGGCTCTCGGTGCGCTCCGAGAACATGATGCCTGACGGGACCGCTGTGCAGGCCAAATGGTCCCCTGAACGTGAGGCCAATCCACGCCTTACTCAGTCCAGGCGAAGAAGCAGTGCTCTGATACAGACCATGGACCTCACGGAACCGTCCGCCTCTTCCAGGCCTCTGCCCAGCTCCAGCCTGAGTTCTGACCCGGCGATCGACAACAAAGGCCGACTCAAGCCGACGCCTAAAACACGTGGTCGCTTGTCACACATCCCTTCTGAATTGGAGAAGGACCGGACGCCAGCACAAGCGAAGCTCACCATACAATCGGGCAATCTGGTGCTGAAGTCGGCCACAGCAAATAGCTTGGAGGCCCCAATGTCTCGGAGCCACAAGACCTTGGCCACCACGACTGCTGCAACCCCTGGTGAGGCTACGACTGCTACGACAACCACACCGGCTATCACTTCGGAAGTCTCGCCCCAACAGCCCCCGTCAGATCTACCTCGCCGAGGACCAAAACGGGCTCGACCTGACACTTCCCCTGCCACTCCGAAGCCACGGAAGATGCAGACTAGGCCCAAGCCGAGACGATCGATTTGGTTTGATGTCACAGACAATCCGGATGACCAACCACTCTCGTCCTCCATAGCTACAGCCAAAGTCCGAAGCACTTGTACCATCAATGCCGCCAAGCTCCACGATCGTGTCCGCAGAAGGATGGCCAGGAAGATGAGGAAATTTTCCAGGCCAATAGAGCCGCTGGACTCAGCACGGACCCAGCTGCCTCATCCAGTGCTGCATACAAGGATCCAGTTTACAGTTCATCATGTCAGCGTCTGCATCAGCTTGGTCAGTCTTGCAAGAGACAACACATGCCCCTTTCACTTAGACCTGCCATGCTCTTTGCCTTCGCCCCTCTCAGGTCCAGCCCACCAGTGGCTCCGACAGGCCAAGTTGACACAGGCGGGGATCGCTTTACTGAGTGCTCGGTGTTGCAGACCTCTGCACCTAGGTCCGGGCAGCCACCTAGGTGGGTTCCCTGCTTACAAACCTTTGTTGCTTCCTCCACTGGCTACTGCCTGCAACACTTGCGGCTATCAGGCTCGTGTCTGCCGACATGTCGGATGCCCGACGGCAAGCCCGGATCCTCGCAGGTCCTCTTGTTACCCTGCTGGGGCTTTGAAAGGCCACTGAGCCCTTCCACATGTGCCTATCCAGGCCTTGAACGACCAGCGTGCACATCTACCACCATGCCGGCCGGGCTCACATGGACCTACGGTGCCTCCCCACACCGTGATGACTATCGATGTGCTGTGACTCGAGGTATGCCAGCTGCACTGGCAACAGGTCCTTCTCTGTTGCACGTTCACTGCACCATTGCTGTTCAATATAGTCACCACACCTGGCAGGGGTGGCCGGATGCTTTCCTGACTGACCAACCTGAACAATGTCTGGTGTGCCTTCGTCACACCAGACCATCTGCTGGTCCTGCTTCGGTACGATGCCCACCTCCACCACCAGGAGCTGGTTTACAACCCGACGGGCTCTCAGTTCTTGCGACCGTCACTCCCAGGAGGATGATAGCTCCATCTAGCTGTTCTTCCAGCCTGCCTCCAGGTATGTCTTCGCCACTGGGCGCAGGCCAGAGGGTCGAGCAGGCATCACCCTGGGACTCTTACTTGTCCAACTTGTGCAGGATATCCCGGGCACGTGGCTTGCCTATCGTCTGGCGGACCCATGCTGTGAGTGGTGTCGGCTTGAGTACCGTAGATGTACACCATATGCCACCCGTATGCAACAAACCAGCACCTCGCAGGCTAACAAGATCAGATCCCGCGAGCCTGACTCTGAAGTGCAGTTGCAACACAAAGTCTCCCACACGGCACTGGACCTGCACACTATGGATTAGCTGTGTAGACAGTCTGCTGCACCGCACTCCGATGCCGATGCAAGCATTTTTGTCAACATGGACAACTAGCACTATAAGGTGCCCCTCTCACATTCTCAACACACCTGCTCTGAGCTACTCCGGTCCCAATTCCGGAGACCGACATTTTCGTACGGCTGACAACCTGTCATCTTTCAGACACCAGCTGGTTGTCCATCGAACAGTCGGTAGGGGCGAGGGTTGTGAGCGGCTGCCACCCGCTCACGAGACCGAAACTCACCTTCGTGGTGAGGGACGGGAAGCCGTGGCAGGAGCCCAATGAACTACACTCTGCTGTGAGGGCAGTCTTGCGGGACCCCCCACAAAACCACACTATTCGCTCTGACCCAGAAGTCACTCTAGGCATTGCTTGTTCCCCTAGCCTGACCTCCTCTCCGTTTTCAGCCATCTGTTCATCGTGGGCTGGTCCGAGAGACCAGACTGCAGGCCCCTGTGGCGTGCCAAATAGCATGGACAAGCTGCTGCCAGGATATGCTCCACCGCAGTCCAAGCCCCGGTATCTCTTCCTCTACAAACAGGGTCTTCCTATTCGTCTTGTTGCCATCTGGGCTCCAGCACTTCTACACCTTACCTCTCCTGGCCTTCCTCGTCTTAGGAGGCCTCCCTCTGGAGTACAACCACCAACACCTGCAACCCGACCTATCAACACCGCTGACAGGTGTCGTCCTCCGTCGAACACTGATCGACCTAGTCAGGCCCCTGGCACGTCGACGCACCCTAAGCTGTGCCCTCGTCCTATTCTGTTTCTCTCGACTCTGTTAGCCCTCCCAAGGTCGATCTGGGGAGTGCCCTCTGCACACCCCCTGCACTCTGCAGTAGCGGGTCACTCAGGAGAACCCAGGCCGGTTGCAGCCAACCCCACTGAGTACACATTTGCCAGGAAGCGATCTTACAAACGTGCCTTACGTCGTGCTGCACAGGACCAGGCCCAGCATACGGTTTATCGGGGCCGTGTCTGTACCCTGCAACAGCTTTGCAAAGGCTATCGGGGCCATCGACCCGCCCCCCAGGCTGAGCGTCGTATGCAGCAGGCCGCTCTGAAAGTCTCCCAGGGACGCTTGTTGTTCCTCTCCTGGAATGCTGGAGGATTGTCCCAGGCCCTGTGGCAGGAATTCTTATTAACACTTGAGAATATGCCGCCTGACGATCGTCCCCAGATCGCGTGTGTTCAAGAAACTCACTGGACGGATAAGGTGGCACCCCAATTCCCCACTGCTACGTGGGATGTGTACACCTCCCCGACCACTGATAACAAATCTGCTGGGCTCCTGATTCTCCTCAACAAGCAGACTACCCGTAACTGCAGAATTGTCTACGCCGACCCTCAACCGGGTAGGGTGCAACACCTGAGGATACTCCATGACCAATGGGCAGTCGACCTGCTGCACATCTATCAAAAGCCGCACAACTCTCATCCACTCGCCCTGCAATCTTCCAAAACCATTCGCTTAGCTGTTTGGGAGTGCATTGGTAAGATCCTGGCGGCTCTACCTGCCCGCAACACGGTGATTATGCTTGGAGATTTTAATACTCAGATCAAGCCATGTGCTGCAGCTGGCACCAGGATTTGTTCAGGCAACAGCTCGGGAACGCATCCACCTGATCAGGCACGGCTGCAGCATCTTGTCGAGGACTTCTCCCTCCTACATCTCAACTCATGGTGCAAGGCTGCTGGCCCCACGTACCATCACAACAAAGGTGCCAGCCTCATTGACCATATCATCATGCGTTCTTGCCAAGCGGATGACCGTGCTCGTCAGGCCAAACCTCTCCGCCTGGGACTAGCTGCATGGAGACTTGGTGGCTACCATTTACCACTGAAGGCCAGTATCCCGCTTCAGCGCTTCCACACTCTCAACAAACCGGTGGCACCAAAACGGGCATGGGACCATTGGGGCTTGATTCAGGTTTGCCGCTCTGCTTGGGATCCGCGAGTACAAAGTCTACGTACTGCCGTCCAGGCATCCCTACCTGGGGTCACTGATCTTGGGCAATTACATGCTACTCTGATTCACTGTGCATCCCAATTTTTCCCGCCGCCCACAGGTCAGCATCGGCTAGCACTATGGCAGACACCACCAATGCAAGATGGCATCCGATCCATGTGGCAGGCCTACCGAGCCTGGAAGACTGCCAAATCTCAAGATCGGCACAATCCGCTTTATGTATCCAGGTGCTATCATCACTTCAAGACGGCACACAAGGCCTTTCGTCAAGCCGGGAAAGAAGCTAAGAAGCACTGGTTCCATGGCAGGCTCCAGGAATTACAGGCTGCCGCCTGTTCGGGTGACTCCCGCAAACTTTATGCTGGCATCCGCACCCTAGCTCCTAAATCCTCCAAGCCGAAGGTTCAACTGCGAGATTCTGGTGGTCATCTGCAGGACCCTAAGATCCAGCTACAACAGCTGGAAACGCACTATCGTAAATTATATGCTGCAGACGAGGATACCAGCATCCAGGGCCCCCAGCGGACACCCATTCACATCGAGGTCACGGAGGCCGAAATGACCCTGGCACTTTCGCAATTGTCGCCCCACAAAGCTACACCTCCGAATCTAGCCACAAACTCTTTATGGAGGCTGACCTCGGACATTGTCGCGCCTCTCTTGTGCCAATGGTGCCGGCAATGGCCTCATATACCAGAGCTTTGGCGGAATGCATGGTTGACTCTCGTTCCTAAGATTCCGCGACCACTCTCACCCAAGAATCTCAGACCAATAGGGTTAACTGAATCCAGCGGCCGCGCATATGCTTCCATACTTCAGGCGAAACTGCGCCCCTATGCAGAGAGGTTCCTTGCGGACCAGGCACAATTTGCATATCTACCGGGTCGCAATGCTGCCCAAGCCATACATCGTGTTGCTGCTCACTGCAAGTATGTACAGGATCGCTGCTCGATCTCAACACCCACGGTTGTGGATCGTCACGCACAACAACCGAAACCCTGCCCACATTTTGCAGGTGCACAACTCTCACTGGACTTGTCCAGCGCTTTCGACCTCATGGACTGGCGCTTGCTGGACAAGGCATTACTTGCATCTGCAGTCCCGGCTGAGTTAAGACACCAAATCATGTCCTGGCACTCCGAGATTTCCTATGTCCTTACCCACCTTGGGCACACTGCCAAAGTGGAGGCCCAAAGAGGACTTAGACAAGGGTGTAAACTAGCTCCGTTGCTCTGGACACTTGCCCTGGCACAGATATATCGTGAGCTCCTTGCAGAGGGGGACTCGCTCCTCACAGCCCCTTGGCTAGAGCAAAGCTCTACGATTTATGCAGATGATATACATCTTAAAGATACCGTGCAGAACACTCGTGAGCTGGACGACATGGTGTATCGCTTTAGTAAGATCCTCGATGCTCTTGCTGCCCATGGTATGGTCATCAACTCGGCCAAATCAGCACTGTTGCTGAGACACAAGGGAAGTTTCATCAAAGGCTGGCTGCGACGACATCTCATACACAAACCCGAGGGAGACCTACTACGCTTTCGTAGCCCCCTGGGAAAGGTGTATGAAATTCCGTTGCGTGATCATCACACGTACTTAGGCATTCGCATCTCATATCATTCCCAGGCCAAACAAGCAGTCACTTATCGGCTACAGGCTGCGAACCAGGCATGGCAAAGACTTCGTGGTGTCCTGTGCTCTACCAGGCACCTTGCTCAGACACATCGTCTTAGTCTATGGAAATCCACAGTGCTTCCCACGCTGCTCTACGGCATCGCGGCATCCAACCCAGGTGCCAAGGATATCCAGCGTATGCAGCACATGATGACCAAGCAGGTCCGAGCCATCACCCGATCTTTTGCACATCTTCAGAAAGAATCCACACACGACCTCCTGCATAGATGCTCTCTGTTCACCATCTTGGAGCATCTCCAGAGGGAAGCCGCCGCCTTGCATCGCAGCCTGACTGGCCTGAGTACCCAAACGAGCTTCGTGACCCAAGCCCAGGTGGAAACAGCTCGAGACACAGCTGCTACGCTCCACCTACAGGTGCAACGCCAATGACAGGTACCTCTCGGTGACAAAGAAGGCATCACTGACCCTGCAGTACACCAGTGCCAGGAATGTCATCGGGTCTTCACCTCCTTTCGGCTACTACGCTCTCACGAGGCTAAGTGGCATGGACTCAAGACACCTGCTGCTGTCCCAGTGCCTTTTGATAGGTATGCACATGGAACAGAAGGACTTCCAACGTGCAGACATTGTGCCCATCCCTTCCGACAATGGGACGGACTTGTCAAACACATCAAACGCAATCGGTGCCAGGTACTCCGTAGACTTGCCACACAACCTCCCGCTGATGCCCAACCCTTGGCTCCGAGATCAAATGAATCCGATCCTTTACCAGTCCTTGCATCGGTCACCCTGCCACCTCAGGCCCCCTCTCAGGAGACCCACATCCTACAAGAGGCTCAGGCTGCTACGCCTACTACTATTCCTGTCGATATACCTGAACCCCCTGTCACAGACGCTCCACTGCAGGACAGCTCCACTACACCGAGCCATGAGGCTGTTCCCCTTCATCAGCAATCTCATGTTCTCGCAGCGCTACGTGCACGCAGGTGGACTGACCTCCTTGAGAAGCCGGAGATCCAATCGTATCTCCAGCACCACTGCCCGCTGTGTTACCAGTGGCTAGCCATTCCTACTAGCATCAAGTATCATCTCACCATGCAACATCCAGAGTGGAAAGACTGCCAACCTGCGACTCTCAAGCTCCTTACTGGTTTCCGCCGACATACTGTAGTTCCATGTCGATACTGTCATCAGCGAAACATCAACAAAGATCGACATTGGAAACAGTGTCATGTCCTGCATATCTGTGCATTTCTAGCAGAGCATCATGACGCTCACCGCGGATCCCATGGAGCTGGACGAACAGGAGAGGCAATTTTGGGCCCAGGCTGGTCCGGTCAAACGGGAACAGGAACCGAGAAGAGATATGCTGCAACAAGCCGAGCAATCCAAGAGGCAGCGTCTGGCACCGCAGGACCGGAACAAGGGCAAGGGCAAGGGTACCAAGGGCAAAGGCAAGGGAAAGCAGGGCCTACCAAGTCCACCCAGTGCACACCCGACCATGGGTTACACAAATGGTTTCGGAAGCCATCCACCCAATCCATGGACACAGACACAGGACCTGCAGCCACTGGGAAGTCAGGATCCAGAATGGATGGAGTACAGGATGAATCGACTATCTCAGCTGGTCCTTCGTCAGGAGCAAATCATCTCAGCCATCCGTCAGGATCTGGTCCTCTACCTCTTTGTACGATCAGGACCAGAAGGGATGGTGCCAGTTCTATGCGAAGCAGCGGAGAAGTGGAGGAAGATGAAAGAGGAAGAACCCGAGAAGATCACTTACTCCCTCAAACTCATGCTATTCAAGCAACTGCTCATCACCCTGCATCAGAGGTTGACCAACATGATCGCGGACGAGGATGCTCTCGCCAAAGCCAAGAACCTGAACTGGATCGACGATCAGAAACATTGGAAACATCTCACATGGAATCCTTCCAAACAATGTCTGGAAGTCGACAACTCAGTGAGGCCAATACCGGCGGAGGATCTGTTGGCCCAACTGGTTCAGATGAGGAAGGCTGTTACGGAGGAGACCCTGGTGAGGTTCAAGTCCATGCGGAAGCTCACCACGGAGGTGACCTCCGACTGGATCCAATTCCAGATCTGCTTGTCACTTCGCCCAGAGGGAGGAGCCATGTGGAGTACGCTGAACCAGTGGATCGGTCAAGCATCGTGGCACACACTGGGATGCAGGCTCCGTCGCGATCGACCGAACTACGACACCCTGGTCCAGGAAGTGTGGCAACATCAGATGCCATACTGAGTGTGCGCCCTAGTCTCAAGGCCGTCCTTCGATTGATCTTCCACAATCCATCGAATTTGTGCTACCTACACTCTACCATCTATGCCCTTCTGTGGACAATCCTTCAGGCTAGGCTACACGATGCCTACATTTCGCCTCCACCGCAGGCTCTTACCATGTTGTGTCCACCAATCACTGATTCGCCCAATTGTCCCATTCAGGTGCTCCATTCGGTACCGTGGCTTATGCTGCTGCAAGCTTGGCCTTCTGTACACCGTCAGCATGATGCAGCTGAGTTGATACAATACCTCTTACCCAGGTTTTCGCATAGTGGGTTCAATGGTGGCTGGGAGGCCAGAAACTTTGCACCTGGAGGTATTGTCACTCTTGATACGGGGCCTACCCAAGCTCCAATTACGATTGTGCTACCGGCAGGTCCAAGCTTGGAGCTTCAGGCAGCCATTGATGGGTGGAGTGCTCAGGTCACCGCCCGTTATGCACTGCTGACCCCGTCTCCCATGCTCTGCATACAACTTCAGCGCTTCACGAATGCCGAGGGAGTCATGCGCAGGGACACCAGACCACTGGCTGTGGCCTCGACTACAGTTCGTATGCCACTCTTTGCAGGGCTGCACACTATGCAAGTTCGCTATGTTCACTACCAGGTCGTCGCTGTACAGCTTCACTACGGGGCCACTCCTGATATGGGGCATTACAGAACTATCCTACGAGGACAGCCGCTGTTTGGTGCAGAAAAATGGTGGATCACTGATGACTCCTGCACAGCAAAGTCAGTTGGCACAGAAGACGATGGCAACATATATATAGTGTGGCTACGTCAGGTACTTCCTCCTGGTGCCTGACGCTGAGCAAGTGTAGTCTTAGTGGATGGAGCTGGCACTGCCCTCCAGAACCCAACAGAGGTTCCGATACCCCGAATACCGGGTTATCGTCAGCTCGCTAGGCGAACCCGGACACTTCGCTGCGTGGTGAATGAATACCACTACTACTACTACTACTACTCCTACTACGACTACTCCTACTACTGTTGCTACTAGTACTGCTAATGCTACTAGCATAGCTTGACATATGAACATACGCACACACACATGCATGTGGTATGTTTGCATACATTGAGTCAAAGAGTGGAGACCTCTTCACTGCCCAGAGATGCTTGCGGCCGAGGCAGATCGAAGATTTGTGTTTCCAGCTATCAAGGAGAATGGCCGGGTTTTCGCCTACATCTCCGAGGACCCTCGGGGCTAGTCGTTAAATTGGTTTGCGGGGCTTGGTAGACGACGAAGGAGCTGAGAGGTGATGAGGAGCTGGTCTTGGCCGCGCTCGCGACGGATCCTGGAGCCCTCATGAAAGCTCCGTCGGCTCTACGCTTACAAAGGCAGTTCGTGTGCCGGGCTGTTCGTCAAGCTGGTATGTCGCTGGAGCACGTGGGCAGCGAACGGAACGACGAAGAGGTGGTGAAGGAAGCCTTGAGCCAGGACGCATCTGCTTTCCAGTTCATTGGCGAGCAGCTCCGGAACAGCAGCCGTTTCCTCGGGGACGTCTTGCTTCGATTTGGTTTGTCCGATGACTTTGCCACTGAGCCGGAGCGCGACATCGAGGACGACTTTCCCGTCTTGCGATTCGAAAGCTGCGGTCATGTCAAAGGTGTGCGTAGTGTGTGGTGCATGAATCTTTGTGGTTCAGTCGGTGGGCCTGTGTCCTGCTAGTGCTACTGGGCTGCTATTGGACAAGTGGCGGCTCTGGATTGCGTGCTAGCTGCTAGAATGTTCTAATTGTGCAGTATCTGGTACCCAGCCTTCTCTCATATTCACAACGACCTCGGCTGTGAAAAGGCTTCGGACATGTGCGGTGATTTCGAGAGGGTGCGAGAGCTTGCCGAGATGTTCGAATGAGTGGTGGGACGTTGCAGCCATGTTGTTTTCTCATCATCAATTTGCAGTTCATGTGTTCCGAACGGTATTGTCATTCCTTCATGCTCGCGTGCGGCTTGTGCTTCCTTATACCTTTTGTCTCGCGATCGTGAACTACCGGTTCAATCGTAAGAACATCTGATAAAGTTCATGGCAATCTGCTTGTGCTTGCGTTGTGAGTTTAACAAATGCCTCTTCAGAGCTCCGGATGCAAACCGCACGCATCGGCTTCACAGATCCTACAACACGTGCAGGAGCTGTTGCACAAAGTGCAGATACTGGAGGGTGCTGAAGCCATTGTGCCTCGTCTGGATGGCTTCAGAGCCGGCCTACCGAGTCCCGTATTGCCAAACCTAGACGTGCAAAAGCGGCTGCCCCGACAAAGGCCAAGTCAGATCGCGACGTAGTCGTGAAGATGAGGCGGAGAGCCTTGACAGCAAACTGAGCATGTGCCTTAAGCTTGTGGAATGTATTTCGGTTCTTTTGGATTTCAGACTTTCGCTGAGTGAGGGTCAAAACATGAGCTGGATGAGCACATTTCAACCAGGACGGTATGGCCTTCTGAAGTCCCTCGCGCGTCCGTCGCCGAGCCCAGAGATGTACAAGGCCTGCTGCAGAGTTGAGCGGACCAATCGTAATGCCCTCTTCGTTGTGCCAAGCCAAGCACCCTAGCAGGTCCTGCTGGCGGGTGTCTTTTCATTGGACCGTGCGTTGTGCTCGCTTGAGTGCCTCAGCCTCGTTAAGGGGACAGGCATGTCTGGGTGATGTGGGATATGGTGGGAGCATCTTTCCGAGGTGGTTCCCAGATCTCTGGCACGCTGCCCTCGGGGAGCATATGCTTCTTCAGCGGAAGTTGGCCGATGCTCATGCAGACAAGGCCCTCATTCTGGAAGGAGTCCGACGGCAAGCCTTTGGCTTGCATCTTCTGTCAGCTTGGTGCAACGATCGTGACATAGTCTTCGCGGCATTGGAGCAGAACGGTTGTGCTTTGCGACATGCTGCTCCAGCGCTGCAAGCCGATATCGATGTGGTGTCTGCCGCTGTGCGACGGGATGGCTTCGCGATATTTTTCGCAGATCCAATGGTGCAAGACACGGAGATCCTCCTGCCAGCTCTGCAGCATCACGTTGCGCGAGTGAGGCAGTGGCGATGCCACGCACATGCGCTGGATTGTTGGCAGATCTTCGAGCTAATCCAGCAGTGCCTCATACTAGCCCACATATGCCTGGACAAGCTACGGTCGGATGAAGGCCTTGCTTTGGAGATCCTCAGATTGGAGCTCCTTAGCTCAATTCAGTATCGGACCTCGTGCCTTGTGCACACTGTCGGTGTCTGTCGCCTTTCGCTTACCGCACGGGCCGTACGTACACTTTGCCCGTCTAGTCCTACGGCGACCAGGGGTCCTACTCGAAGCGAGATTGAAAGGGGAGCATCGTGATGAGGTGATTCTCGGACTGTTTTTTTTGGGTTTGCAGGTTTTGCATGCGAGAGCTGGCGGCGGGCTTTCCTGCACTTCGGGAACTTCTCGCGGCCGAGCTGAAGGATTCCCTCTTCCAGCTGCCTCGCCGGGATGAGCTCCTTGCCAAGAAAATGGTATCTGCGCCGCAGGTCAGTTCTTTTCCTTTTGCTCTTCGATGTCTGTTTTTTGACTTTTGGGATATATTTCTCTGTTTTGGCTTGCTTTACTCCTTCTTGCTTTCCGCTTTCTTCTGCAAGCTTTCCCGTGTCCGTCTTGTTGTCTGATTTGTGGTTTTGCCTCTTCTCTTTTAGCTCTGCTCAATGCTTCCGCTCCCTCCCTTTTCATGTTGCTTTCCTTCACATAGTATTGCCAGTATTGCTAGTTGATACTTGTTGTGCTTCATTTGCACGCCATTGCCATCAACGTGTCTGTGCTGCGTGATCCTAAGCAGTTCTTGCATCATAAGTTTATGTCGTTGGTCCAGGACTTGAAGAATATTTACTGCAGAAGACTAACGCCTTTGTGGAAAACGCCCTTGGCACTGGCAGTTTTGTTAAGGCCTGGACCAGTATAGTTCAGCATCCTCCTTAATCAGTCCTAAATTTTCTGGGTATCGGGATGCATACGGGAAGTGATTTCTTCAAGCGTGTTTGAGGTGTTTCTCTGACCGAGTGTTCAGCAGGCTCAGCAAGAGTTCCCCAGTTTTTGGCCAGTATGCCACACTTACAGGCTGACATCGAGCAGAGTATTTGTGGATACGGCAGCGACTCTGCCGCAGAATCGTGCACCCTTGGAGTCTGTTTTCACATTTCATCAGGTCGCATTGTATGTTCCCCTGACTCTCTGCCGAGGTCAAGGAGAATTTGTTCTGGCTCCATCATGCATCCGGCGAGCTCCAGAGAGATCGGCGGCTTGTGCTGCGTGCCTTGAAGCACGACCGCTTCTCCTTGCAGCGCCATGTCGGTTAATTATCTCGCAATCAGATCGTGAAGCAGAACTGCAGAACAGATCCTCTAGAGAGTGCTTGCGCCAATCTCAGGCATGTTCGCGAGCATCATCCAGCTGATTTCGAGAAGCTCCGACGTGATCGCCGGGTCGTCCAGGAGGCTCTCAGACACAACTCCCGGGTCCTCGGGTTGGCTTCCGAAGAGCTGAAGGCAGACAAGCGCCTGGTGCTTTTCGCCCTTGCGCAAAACTTTGCAGCCTTCGAATTTGCACACAAAGACCTACAGTCAAGCAAGCGCTTCGTGCTGTGTGCGGTGCGCCCTCGCAAGCACTAAGCGAAATACCCGGTTGGATGGTGAAGGAGGGAGGAGACTGGGAAATACTGTGTCTGTATGCTTGGAATTAAATTAGGTTGTGCTGCATCGTCTGGTCATATCTGAAGAGATCGCATCATGTTCCCTGTAGTATAAGGTTTCATTTCACATCACTACCTCTTGCTACATACCCATACATTTTCTTTTCGCAGATTCGTTCGGGCATTCGGGCTTATGTGTGTCAATGTGCACTTACTCAAAAGGATCCTGGAAGCTTCACGACACCGAGGCGTGTAGCAGGCCATGCTCTGCAATATGCAGATGCAAGCCTGCGTGCAGATGGCGACGTGGTCCTCGAAGCTGTGCGTCAGAATGTGTATTCGATGGAATTTGCAGCAGACGAGCTGAAGGCAGACAAGGCTTTCATCTTGAAGGCCACTCTCTTTGACAGCCTGCTTGAACGATATTCTTCATTCTGAGATTCTGCTTTGTCTTTGATGCATCTTTGCAGAAGGGGCGCAAGCGAAGTCGTTGCAGCTTAGGCAATGAGCATCAACAGTGCAGCGCTCGAGCTTTCGGCGGAGGTCATCAAAGCCCTTTGGCCTCACGAAAGAACGGAGAGGGAACGGAAGATGGCATATGGCAGCTGTCTCACTGTAAGGCTGACAAGGACTTCATGCTAGAAGCGCTCAAGCTCAGCACGGAAGCGTTGGGGCGTGCAGACGAGACCATCAAGTCTGACAAGGACTGCGGGCTGCGCCGGCGGGCGAAGCTGTCATCGTGAAAGCATTGATGACCTTGCGGAGCCTGAAGCATGACTTAGGATGCAGCAAGTGTGCCTGGAGGAGGTGGTGCTTCGTGCAATCGAGCAGAACACCCTGGCAGCATATGATGCAGCAGGATCGGCCTTGGACAAGGATGTCATGCAGGAGGCCCATCTAGCCTCCATTTGGCCTTCGAAGTGAGAACTGCCGTCAAGATTAGAAAGTTGTGTTATGCAGGTGTAATTCAACGAAACCTTTCCATTACAAGTGATTCGCTGAGAGATCTACAAGTTCTGCGTTGCTGCCGATCGTACCACTACCACTGCCACTACCACTGTGACGACGACGACGACGACCTATACTCCTACAACAACTACTACTACTACTACTCCTCCTGCTACTACTACTACTACTACTACTACTACTACTGCTACTACTGCTACTGCTACTGCTACTGCTACTGCTACTGCTACTGCTACTCCTACTACTACTACTACTACTACTGCTACTAAGCCCCTTGGCTCCGCCAGGTTGAGAAAGAGAGATGTTGTCGAAACAGCGGGACCCTGCCACCCTTAACAGTAACGGGTGCACTAGAAGGTCTGAGTGCCTCAACCTCAACACGGCTGTAGGCTGCATGATGGCTGTGCTTCTTGCCTGTTTGATTCCATCTGCCCCACCATGGCAACAGGGCTCAAACTTTGTGCCACAGTGTCCCAATTGGACAGCATCCAGCTCGTGTGCCTGGCCCAGCACTCAGCATCCGCAGTCCCTTTTACCCTTGTGGCCAGTTGCTAGGTGCACTCCAGAGCAGCTTTTTCCGAGCGCCGCCTTCTGTGCTCAAGCCTTGCTGTCGCATAGCCCGACCAGCCCAGGATGTCACCCAAGGAAGCGCGGCGAGGCAACCCGTCGAGGTCGCGATCTGGAAGGCCAAAAGCCAAAGCCACAGTGGCTCCGGAGTCCTCTTCATCTGATAGCCCACCGAGCCCACCGAGCTCAGGCGAGGAGGCCACCGCTCCACCAGTTGCTACCACAAGTGCTCCAGCAGGGCCACCCCCCCCAGTGCCGGTCAACAGGCCAAGAGGCAGCGTTGGATGTGCCACAAGCAAGCCCGCGGGGCCACCCCCGCCGACTCCGGCATCCTGCACGTCTCTTCCGACAACACCGGTGCAGGCCTTTGCTGCCATGGCTCCAGGGGGCTTACCAGCAGGTGCTCCACCAAGCACAGGGCCTATCACTCTTGCAATGGGGGCTGTTCCCACGCTCCCATCGCCTACTACGACCTTGCTGCCTCCTCCGACTGCACCCCCAGCAACGAGTGTCAATGCAGCGGAGGGAGTTTCGGGCACACCAGCTGGACACGTGCAGCAGCAGCCTGCCACCATCACGACCAAAGTGGCGGGCTGGACTTTCACGCTCACGGTTAGGCCACCGAGTTGAGCCACAAGACACCAGGTCTTATGGTGGCCAGGCACGAGCTTTCTGCAGAGATAGCACCACAGGTGCAAATGACAGCTGTCAGTTCTCTGCCGTCTCTTCCTGTATGCAGACTTGCCGTTTTGTGCCCAGCAGCCTCTTGAGTTGGACTCACAAAAGACGTGCTGTCTTTGTCAGCGTGCTAGTACTGACACCTCTTTGGAGCCAACTGTCACTGCTATCTTGGACTATCCTCCATGCTGACTGTAATGCCCAGGCCGTCCTCATGGCAGACCTCGATGACTTCGCGAAGGCTCCAGGTCAGCGGCGCCCCCCATCTGCACTTGGCGCACCCCTGCCTAACGATGCTCGCCACAGGTATCAGGTCCCTCGAGACGCCCACTTCGGTGTCCTTCTTGCCCACCACGGGGCTTGGATCTCAGTCTTGCTGCTGCAACCCGTGATCAGCCAACATGAAACTCTGCCGTGCTCTTGTATGCATCTTGCAGCCTCACCATGTGGATACCGCGTGTGCCTGCAGCTTTCCACAAACCAAGCCTCATTGCAGACTCTGGAAGAGTATGTGGTACCCCAGCAGCCTGCCACCACTTCTGCCCGCCTTGCATCCCTTCGGGCTGGGAGACCTCTTGCAGAATACTCGCAGGTACCTTCTCCACAACTTCTTAAGTCAAAGGACTACCCTGTGTTAGCGTGCCCTACCTGTGCCCTTCGAGGGATCATGGAGCCAGCCTCCGAGCATAGCTGGCCACACTGGCAGGCAGCACTCGTCCCGCTTACAGTGGGGACCGAAGTAGAGGTGATCGACGGTCACAGACGTCACCTTGTCGGCCGCCGAGCGATTGTGCTCCCTACCTTGGAGTGTGACCGCAACACCACGCGGAATGTGCGGATGATACAAGGCCCTCGAGATGAACAACGTCGTATTTTTACGATCGACAAGGAGCACCTCGCTCCCCGACTGGGGTTGGAAGCCACACAAGCTTCCATGTGTGATGGAATGGAGCCGAGTTTGAGGTGGAGATGTGCTCCCCCACCATTAACCATCTACAGCGCACGCTACCTTCTTGGCTACCAGGCCCTGGAGACCATGGTGCCTCCGGCGGCACCCAAACGGAGCCCAGCTGGCCACTATATCCATCCCCCGGTGGAAGACGCTTCGCTTGAGGCACCCTGGGAAAAACACGTTGACCCAGCTAGCGATCGGTCCTTCTACTACCACCCGGGGACAAAGCAGGTGACTTGGCGCAAACCACGGCCTGCCCTGGTCCTTCCGAGGGAAGAGGAGATTGGGCCCACCAAGCCCAGGCGAGGCCGGACTGCGATACCACAGCCTCGCACTCCTAGTCCACCTCCTCCCAAGAGGGTGAGAACGCATCCCACCACTGATGCTCGGCAGAGAACTACGAGCTCTGAGGCCCAGTCGTCAGCTTCTACTGCAGCCACAGGGGCGCCAACTACAGAGAGGAAGCCTGCTCCGGCCTTTGATCCTCAATCCTCTGGTGGTCCTTCTGAGTGGAACCTGGCAGATCATGCTTTACCTGCCTCTCCAGATCGGGTACTGATCTGGGGAGCCAAAGCCAGGTCACAGCTACCACAACCGCCGAGTGCTCCTGCCTGTACTCTGGACGTGGAAAGATTTCTGCAGAGCTTCTTCAGGACACGGCAAGGCCCAGATGGCACATCCCTTGCCTCCTTACTTGGTGACCCAGTCCCGCAACCTGATGGTTGGTGGCGTATCCCGTGGACACCGCTGGAACCTTCGCACTGCGAGCTGCTGTGTCAGGATGGTTGGCTACGGGGCTGGCACGGATGCAAGATGGAGGCACTATACTCCATTATCTACCATGGCCAGCTTCTCCCGAGCACCGATGAGTCGAAGGGTGACAGGTTCCTGGCAGGCTGTCCAGGGGTGTATTTGCACCGAGACAGCCTGCAACACAAGGTGGAGAACTACATGAGATGGATACCACTATGTGGAGATGGTCTCTTTTGGGCTGCCAAGTGGGAGGTGGTGTATGCTCCCTCGGGGAGCAATAAGCATGGCAAGCGCACTGATCAGGTTATACAAAGTGCTGAATCAGTGGAGCTGGTGGCCCTCTGGCTTTCAGTGCGCTCCGAGAACATGTTGCCTGACGGAACTGCTGTGCAGGCCAACTGGACTCCAGCACGCGAGGCCAACCCATGCCTCACTGAGCACAAGCGAAGAAGCAGTGCTCTGTTACAGACTGTGGATTTCACGGCACTGTCTGCCTCTTCCAGGCCTTTGCCCAGCTCCAGTTTGAGGTCTGACCCGGCGATCGACGACAAAGGCCGACTCAAGCCGACGCCTAAAGCACGCGGTCGCTTGTCGCACATCCCTTCTGAACTGGAGAAGGACCGGACGCCAGCACAAGCGAAGCTCACCATACAGTCGGGCAATCTGGTGCTTAAGTCGGCCACGGCAAATAGCTCGGAGACTCCCGCTGCTTCGACCACGGTTTCGGCTGCTACCTCGGCCGTCCCGTCAGACTTACCTCAACGAGGACCCAAACGGGCTCGATCTGACGCTTCCTCTCCGAAACCACGGAAGATGCAGACAAGGCCCAAGCCGAGACGATCGATTTGGTTTGATGTCACGGACAATCCGGCTGACCAACCACTTTCGACCTCCTCAACTGCAGCCAAAGGCCGTGGCACTGGGACGATCAAGGCCGCCAAGCTCCAAGAACGTGTCCGCAGAAGGATGGCCAGGAAGATGGAGGAAATCTTCCAGGCCAATAGAGCCGCTGGACTTCACACGGACTCAGCTGCCTCATCCAGTGCTGCATACAAGGATCCAGCCTACTGTTCATCATGTCCACGTCTGCATCGGCTTAGCCAGTCTTGCAAGAGGCAACACATGCCCCCTTCACATCGACCTGCCATGCTCCTTGTCTTCGCTCTTCTAAGGTCTAGCCTACCGGCGGCTCCGCCAGACCAAGATGACACAGGCGGGGATCGATTTACTGAGCGCCCGGAGTTGCAGACCTCTGCACCTAGGTTCGGGCAGCCACCTAGGTGGGTTCCCTGCTCACAAACCTTTGTTGCTCCCTCCACCAGCCACTGCCTGCAACATTTGTGGCTATCAGGCTTGTATCTTCCGACATGTCGGATGCCCGACGGCACGCCCGGATCCTTGCAGGTCCCTTCGTTAATCTACTGGGGCTTTGAAAGGCACCTAAGCTCTTTTCCATGTGCCTATCCAGGTCTTGAACGCCCAGTGTGCACATCCACGACAATGCCAGTCGGGCTCACATGGACCTACGGTGCCTCCCCACACCGTGATGATTATCGATGTACCGTGCCTCGAGGTATGTCAGCTGCACTGGCAACAGGCCCTACTTTGCTGCATGCTTATTGTACTCGTGATGTTTGCTCAAGACATCACACCTGGCAGGGGTGGCCAGACGCTTTCCTGACTGATCGACCTGAACATTGTCTGGTGTGCCTTCGACACACCAGACCATCTGCTGCTGGTCCTGCTTCGGTACGATGCCCACCTCCACCACCAGGAGCTGGTTTGCAACCCGACGGGCTCTCAGGTTTTGAGACTGCCACTCCCAAGCGGCTGCTAGCTCCATCTCGCGGTTCCCTTAGCTTGCCTTCAGGTCTGTCTTCGCCATTGGGCGCAGGCCAGTGGGTTGAGCAGGCCTCACTTCGGGACACCCACCTGTCCAATTTGTGCAGGATATCCCGGGCACGTGGCTGGCCTATCGTCTGGCGGACCCATGCTGTGAGTGGTGTCGGCTTGAATACCGTAGATGCACCCCCTATGCCACCCGTATGCAACAAACTAGCACCTCGCAGGCTAACAAGATCAGATCCCGCGAGCCTGTTTCTGCCGAGCAGTTGCAACCCAAAGTCTCCCCCCCGGCACTGGACCTGCACACTATGGATTAGCTGCGTAGACAGTCTGCTGCACCGCACTTTGAAGTCGATGCCAGCATTTTTGACAACATGGACAACTAGCACTCTCAAGTGCCCCTCTCATAATCTCAACATACCTGCCTTGAGCCACTCCGGTCCCAATTCCGGAGACCGACATTTTCGTACGGCTGACAACCTGTCATCTCTCAGACACCAGCTGGTTGTCCATCTAGCCTCCGAACAGTCGGTAGGGGCGAGGGTTGTGAGCGGCTGCCACCCGCTCACGAGACCGAAACTCACCTTCATGGTGAGGGACGGGAAGCCGTGGCAGGAGCCCAATGAACTACACTATGCTGTGAGGGCAGTCTTGCGAGACCCCCCACAAAACCACACTATTCGCTCTGACCTAGGAGTCACTCTAGGCACTGCCTGTTCCCCTAGCCTGACCTCCTCTCCGTTCTCAGTCATCTGTTCATCGTGGGCTGGTCAGAGCGACCAGACTGCAGGCCCCTGTGGCGTGCCAAATAGCATGGACAAGCTGCTGCCAGGATATGCTCCACCGCAGTCAAAGCCCCGGTATTTCTTCTTCTACAAACAGGGTCTCCCTGTTCGTCTTGTTGCCATCTGGGCTCCAGCACTTCTACATCTTACTTCTCCTGGCCTTCCTCGCTCTAGGAGGCCTCCCCCTGGAGTACAAACACCAACACCTGCCACTCGACCTATCCACACTGCTGACAGGTATTGCCCTCCGTCGACTACGAATCGATCCAGTCAGACCCCGGGCACGACGACGTACCCCAGGCTATGCCCTCGCCCTATCCTGTTCCTCTCGACTCTGCTAGCCCTCCCAAGGTCGATCTGGGGAGTGCCATCTGCACACCCCCTGCACACTACAGTAGCGCGTCACTCAGGGACCCTCAACCAGGCTACCGTCAATTCCAATGAATACACATTTGCCAGGAAGAGATCCTACAAACGTGCCCTACGTCGTGCTGCGCAGGACCAGGCCCAGCATACGATTTATCGAGGTCGTGTCTGTACTCTGCAACAGCTTTGCAAAGGCTATCGGGGCCATCGACCCGCCCCCCAGGCTGAGCGTCGTATGCAACAGGCCGCTCTGAAAGTCTCTCAGGGACGCCTGTTGTTCCTCTCATGGAATGCTGGAGGACTGTCCCAGGCCCTGTGGCAGGAATTCCTGTTAACACTTGAAAATATGCCACCTGACGAACGACCCCAGATCGTGTGTGTTCAAGAAACTCATTGGACGGAAAAGGTGGCGCCACAATTCCCCACTGCTACATGGGATGTGTACACCTCCCCAACCACAGACAACAAATCTGCCGGGCTCCTGATTCTTCTCAACAAGCATACTACCCGTAACTGCAGAATTGTTTACGCCGACCCACAACCGGGCAGGGTGCAACACTTGAGGATACTCCACGACCAATGGGCAGTTGACCTGCTGCACATCTACCAAAAGCCGCACAACTCTCATCCACTCGCACTGCAATCCTCCAAAACCATTCGCTTAGCTGTCTGGGAGTGCATTGGTAAGATCCTGGCGGCTCTGCCTGCCCGCAACACAGTGATCATGCTTGGAGATTTTAATACTCAGATCAAGCCGTGTGCCGCAGCCGGCACCAGGATCTGTCCAGGCACCAGCACGGGCACACATCCGCCTGATCAGGCACGGTTGCAGCATCTTGTTGAGGACTTCTCCCTCCTACACCTTAACTCATGGTGCAAGGCGGCTGGCCCCACGTACCATCACAACAAAGGTGCTAGCCTCATTGATCATATCATCATGCGTTCCAGCCAAGCAGATGATCGTGCTAGGCAGGCGAGACCTCTCCGCCTGGGACTGGCTGCCTGGAGACTTGGTGGATATCACCTACCACTGAAGGCCAGCGTCCCGCTTCAGCGCTTCCACACTCTTAACAAACCGGTGGCACCAAAACGAGCATGGGACCATTGGGGCCTGATTCAGGTTTGCCGCTCTACCTGGGATCCGCGGGTTCAAAGTCTGCGTTCTGCTGTTCAGGCGTCCCTGCCTGGGGTCACTGACCTTGGGCAATTGCATGACACCCTGATCCACTGTGCATCCCAATTTTTCCCGCCGCCCGCAGGACAGCATCGGCTGGCACTATGGCAAACACCGCCTATGCAGGATGGTATTCGCTCCATGTGGCAGGCCTACCGAGTCTGGAAGACAGCCAAAGCTCAAGATCAGCACAATCCGCTTTATGTCTCCAGGTGCTATCATCACTTCAAGACGGCACACAAGGCCTTTCGTCGTGCCGGGAAAGAAGCCAAGAAGCACTGGTTCCATGGCAGGCTCCAGGAACTACAGGCTGCTGCCAGTTCAGGTGACTCCCGCAAGCTTTATGCTGGCATTCGCACACTAGCTCCCAAATCCTCCAAGCCGAAGGTTCAATTGCGAGATTCTGGTGGACATCTGCAAGACCCCAAGACCCAGCTTAAACAGCTGGAAACGCACTATCGCAAATTATATGCTGCAGACGAGGACACCAGCATCCAGGGCCCCCAGCGGACGCCCATTCACATTGAAGTCACGGAGGCAGAAATGACCCTGGCACTCTCGCAATTGTCCCACAAAGCTACACCTCCGCATCTAGCCACAAACTCTCTATGGAGGCTGACCTCGGACCTTGTTGCGCCTCTCTTGTGCCAATGGTGCCGGCAATGGCCTCAAATACCTGAGCTTTGGCGAAATGCATGGTTGACTCTTGTTCCCAAGATTCCACGACCACTTTCACCAAAGAATCTCAGACCGATAGGGTTAACTGAATCCAGTGGCCGCGCATATGCTTCCATACTGCAGGCGAAATTGCGCCCCTATGCCGAGAGGTTCCTTGCGGATCAGGCACAATTTGCATATTTGCCAGGTCGCAATGCTGCCCAAGCCATACATCGGGTTGCTGCACACTGCAAATATGTCCAGGATCGCTGCTCGATTTCAACACCTACGGTTGTTGATCGTCACGCTCAACAGCCGAAACCCTGCCCACATTTTGCAGGTGCACAACTATCGCTGGATCTGTCCAGTGCTTTTGACCTCATGGACTGGCGCCTGCTGGACAAGGCTTTACTTGCGTCCGAAGTTCCGGCTGAGCTAAGACACCAAATCATGTCCTGGCACTCTGAAATCTCCTATGTCCTTACCCACCTTGGACACACTGCCAAGGTGGAGGCCCAAAGAGGACTTAGACAAGGGTGTAAACTGGCTCCGTTGCTCTGGACCCTAGCCCTGGCACAGATATATCGTGAGCTTCTTGCCGAGGGGGACCCGCTCCTCACAGCACCTTGGCTAGAGCAAAGCTCCACGATTTATGCAGATGATATACACCTCAAGGATACTGTGCAGACTACTCGTGAGCTGGACGACATGGTGTATCGCTTTAGTAAGATCCTCGATGCTCTTGCCGCCTATGGAATGGTCATCAACTCGGCCAAATCAGCATTGCTACTGAGACACAAGGGCAGTTTCATCAGAGGCTGGCTGCGCCGACACCTCATACCCAAACCCGAGGGGGATCTACTCCGTTTTCGCAGCCCCCTGGGAACGGTGTATGAAATTCCGTTGCGTGACCATCACACGTACTTAGGCATACGCATCTCATATCATTCACAGGCCAAACAAGCAGTCACCTATCGGCTACAGGCTGCGAACCAGGCCTGGCAAAGACTCCGTGGTGTACTGTGCTCCACCAGGCATCTTGCTCAGACACATCGTCTCAGTCTATGGAAATCCACAGTGCTTCCCACGCTGCTATATGGCATCGCGGCATCCAACCCAGGTGCCAAGGACATCCAGCGTATGCAGCACATGATGACCAAGCAGGTTCGAGCCATCACCCGATCCTTTGCACATCTTCAGAAAGAATCCACACAGGACCTTTTGCACAGATGCTCCCTGTCCACCATCTTGGAGCATCTGCAGAGGGAAGCCGCTGCCTTGCATCGTAGTCTGACCAGCCTGAGCACTGACACGAGCTTCGTGACCCAAGCCCAGGTGGAATCAGCTCGAGACACTGCCGCTACACTCCACCTTCAAGTGCAACGTCAATGGCAGGTACCTCTTGGGGACACAGAAGGCATCACTGACCCTGCCGTACACCAGTGCCAGGAGTGTCATCGGGTCTTTACCTCCTTTCGGCTCCTCCGCTCTCACGAGGCTAAGTGGCATGGACTCAAAACACCTGCTGCTGTCCCGGTGCCTTTTGACAGGTATGCACATGGAACAGAAGGACTTCCAACGTGCAGACACTGTGCCCATCCCTTCCGACAATGGGACGGCCTCGTCAAGCACATTAAACGCAATCGGTGTCAGGTACTCCGTAAACTTGCTACACAACCTCCCGCCGATGCCCCACCCTTGGCTCCGAGCTCCAATGAATCCGATCCTTTACCAGTCCCTGCCCCGGCTATCCTGCCACCTCAGGACCTCTCTCAGGGGACCCACATCCTGTCAGACGATCAGGCTGCTATGCCCCCTCCTGCTCCTGCCGTTATACCTGAACCCCCTGTCTTAGACGCTCCCCTGCAGGACAGCTCCACTACGCCGAGCCATGAGGCTGTTCCTCTTCATCAACAATCTCATGTTCTTGAGACACTACGTGCACGCAGGTGGACTGACCTCCTTGAGAAACCGGAGATCTACTCGTATCTCCAGCACCACTGCCCGCTGTGTTACCAGTGGCTAGCCACTCCTACCAGCATCAAGTATCATCTCACCATGCAACATCCAGAGTGGAAAGACTGCCAACCTGCGACTCTCAAGCTTCTCACTGGTTTCCGCCGACATACTGTTGTTCCATGTCGCTACTGTCATCAGCGAAACATCAACAAAGATCGTCATTGGAAACAGTGTCATGTCTTGCATATCTGTGCATTTCTAGCAGCGCACCATGACGCTCGGCGCGGATCCCATGGAGCTGGACGAACAGGAGAGGCAATTTTGGGCCCAGGCCGGTCCGGTCAAACGGGAACAGGAACCGAGAAGAGATGTGCTGCATCAAACCGAGCACTCCAAGAGGCAGCGTCTGGCACCACAGGACCGGAACAAAGGCAAGGGCAAGGGTACCAAGGGCAAAGGCAAGGGAAAGCAGGGCCTACCAAGTCCATCCAGTGCCAACCCGGTCACGGGTTACACAAATGGTTTCGGAAGCCATCCACCCAATCCCTGGACACAGACTCAGGACCTGCAGCCACTGGGAAGTCAAGATCCAGACTGGATGGAGTACAGGATGAATCGACTATCTCAGCTGGTTCTTCGTCAGGAGCAAATTATCTCAGCCATCCGACAGGATCTGGTCCTCTACCTCTTTGTACGATCAGGGCCAGAAGGGATGGTACCAGTTCTCTGCGAAGCAGCGGAGAAGTGGAGGAAGATGAAAGAGGAAGAACCCGAGAAGATTACTTACTCCCTCAAACTCATGCTCTTCAAGCAGCTGCTCATCACCCTACACCAGAGGTTGACCAACATGATCGCGGACGAGGATGCTCTCGCCAAAGCCAAGAACCTGAACTGGATCGACGATCAGAAACATTGGAAACATCTTACATGGAATCCTACCAAACAATGTCTGGAAGTCGACAACTCGGTGAGGCCAATACCGGCGGAAGATCTGTTGGCTCAACTGGTTCAGATGAGGAAGGCAGTTACGGAAGAGACCCTGGTGAGGTTCAAGTCCATGCGGAAGCTCACCACGGAGGTGACCTCCGACTGGATTCAATTCCAGATCTGCATGTCACTTCGCCCAGAGGGAGGAGCCATGTGGAGCACGCTGAACCAGTGGATCGGACAAGCATCGTGGCACACCCTGGGATGCAGGCTCCGTCGCGATCGACCGAACTACGACACCCTGGTCCAGGAAGTGTGGCAACATCAGATGCCATACTGAGTGCGCGCCCTAGTCTCAAGGCTGTCCTTCGATTGATTTTCCACAATCCATCAAATCTGTGCTACCTACACTCTACCATCTATGCCCTTCTGTGGACAATCCTTCAGGCTAGGCTGCATGATGCCTACGTCTCGCCTCCACCGCAGGCTCTTACCATGCTGTGTCCACCAATCACTGCCACACCTAATTGCCCCATTCAGGTGCTCCATTCGGTACCGTGGCTTATGCTGCTGCAAGCTTGGCCTTCTGTACATCGTCAGCATGATGCAGCTGAGCTGTTACAATACCTCTTACCCAGGTTCTCGCATAGTGGGTTCAATGGTGGCTGGGAGGCCAGAAACTTCGTACCTGGAGGTATTGCCACTCTTGACAAGGGGCCTACCCAAGCTCCCATCCCGATTGCGCTACCGGCAGGTCCAAGCTTGGAGCTCCAGGCAGCCATTGATGGGTGGAGTGCTCAGGTTACAGCCCGTTATGCACTGCTGACTCCGTCTCCCATGCTCTGCATACAACTTCAGCGCTTCACAAACGCCGAGGGAGTCATGCGCAGGGACACCAGACCACTGGTTGTGGCCTCGACTACAGTTCGTATGCCACTCTTTACAGGTCTGCACACTATGCAAGTTCGCTATGTTCACTACCAGGTCGTCGCTGTACAGCTTCACTACGGGGCCACTCCTGATATGGGGCATTACAGAACTATCCTACGAGGACAACCGCTGTTTGGAGCAGAAAAGTGGTGGATCACTGATGACTCCTGCACCGCAAAGCCAGTCAGCACAGAACACGATGACAACATATACATAGTGTGGCTACGTCAGGTACTACCTCCTGGTGCCTGATGCTGAGCAAGTGTAGTCTTAGTCGATGGAGCTGGCACTGCCCTCCAGAACCCAAAAGAGGTTCCGATACCCCGAAAACCGGGTTATCGTCAGCTCGCTAGGCGAACCCGGACACTTCGCTGCGTGGTGAATGAATACTACTGCTACTACTACTACTACTACTACTGCTACTACTCCTGCCGCCGCCGCAATTCTTGCCGCCAGTAATCCTGCGGCGGTTACTTATGGCATGACAGCAACTGCCAGAACTTGCTACTTCATCTTGTGTTCGTTCGCAGTGTCGGAGGCTGCCTGTCGCAAGGGGCCCCTGTGCGGTGAGATCATCGCCGAGATTAAGGCTGGAAAGTGAGACTTCATGCAGCATCACACAGGGTTCGTAATCTACCTGTCATGCAATGTGTTTGCACGGGTTGAGCTTCGATCTGGTTTTTTCATTGTTGGCTTTCCCCACAGAGCTACCTAGTTGAAGCTTGCCTGGAGGGCAGTCTGAGTCTGGCAAACATGATGCCAAACGCACCAATGACCACCATAACTTCGCAGGAAGCTCGCAAGCTGCCGTTTCGGAGCCGAGAGCCTGCACCTGGGTGCGGAAGGTCAAAGTTTTGCGATGTGACGGGTTTGAGGATTTTAAAAGGTTTTGGTGGGGCTTTCAGACACTTCTCCTCATGGGACGAAGGATCGGCGCCGGATTTTCGAGCTAGCTCCCGTGAGCTCTCACATGTTAGTTGAGTAGAATGAAAGCGACGACACGTGCTCCGGTTCGAGTGTGTTGATGGAGAGCGAGGAATGGTTTGTGGAGCTCTACACCTCCAAGTTCTCCTAGACAGCCAGAGCTGTGCGAGGAATCAGAGAAAAGTTGGGCTCGAATATCTCTTGTCAGGTGCCAGAACTGCTGCACACGAGATCTGAAAGGCTTAGATTTGTGACATCTTGTTCGTATTGCTACCAATGGTTGCTTCGTTTTCGTCTGCATGTGGATGGTTGGGTGGCTTTGACTTGTTCTTATTGCATGATCCACTGCTCAAAACGTGTGATTCAGCAAGAGCAAGCTACATGCCCCACCCCAACTTACAGCCACCCATCACCACTAGCTACAGGTTCGCAAGCAAACCGTTAGAAACACGCACTGTGATCACATACAGCATACACATGTTCTGTGCATTGCGGCAGCCTGTCATGAGGCCGGGTCGCCGAAAGATGCAAACAGGGGGAGACAGAAGCTACCGTCGGTGCCAAACTGCCGTTCACCTTGGCTACTCGGAGCCCTTCGTTACGCAGGCCTGCGCAGACCACCTTGCGTGTTGCTGCCGTGCCCCCGGTTAGGAAGGATTTATTGCAAGAGACGAGACGAAACGCTGAGGCGGAACTTTTCTTGCTCTTGCTTTGGATTTGGGATGCCAAGGCTGCACGCCTAGCCGCGTCGCGACTGCGAGCCATCTGCCTGCATTAAGACTATATGTGATTTCAAGCTCTTTTCGGCAGTTTGCGCTTCACCTCTCGAGGCTGCCCCCTGGTGCAACTTCCGCAATGGAAGCAGCATGGCGCAGGAGCACCTTAGCGGTACAAGCTTCGGAACGGGAAGTGGTCTGGCGAAGAGACAGGCAGGGAGTCCTGGCCTTCACCTCTTTCAAACCTGGCAGAGAAAGAGATGGAGAGTGAGGCAACTCCCCAAAACAGCCCTGGCGAAAGAAGGAGAAAGAGGCGTTCTGCAGGTAGAAGTTAAACGGCAGATCCACAGACAGAACAGTCTTTATCATAGGTCGTTGTGAAAACAGGGAGCAGCCGACTGATGGTTTGATGAAAATTGTGCAGCCCAACTATGGCCTTACACGGGCTGTATCATACCCGGGCGAACAGCTCTGCAATCCAAGTAGGAGGAGATCACCAAAAGACCACCAGAAACCCCAAGACACCCCCAGGAGACCAGCAGCAAACGGGGCAGAGACATCGCAGGCTAGTTTCAAGCGCCTCAGCCAAGTCCGAAATGCGACAAAGCACCACCGTCCGTGACAAGCCCACGAAGCTGAGGAGAAGAAGCAAAGCGAAAAAGAGGGGTTAGCATCAATCGTCAGACAGAAGGGTTGACTGACGGTCCACTGACGGTGGAACGCATGCACTCCTGACCGTAAGTAGCATGCTTCCTTTTGCCCTCGAAACATCGAAACGCGCTTGGGTTCTGCTCCGAGGGATAGCCTCGTTGCTCTGCCATAAGCGATATGGCAGGAGCAAGCTTCCAGCCCATCATTTTCAATGCCTGCGGCCGCATCTGCTGAGCCCACCAGCCAGGCAAAGGCACGGGTGACAGAGCTGGAGTAGCCACTCTGTGCAGGATTTACGACATGTCTTGAAATGTGATGATTTACTAGCCTGGGTCAGGTACCGGCCTCCGTGGAGGACGCGAGTGTAATCCACGAGTAATCTTGATACTAGGGATCGTACAGACACCCTACGACAATGTAACCGGAAATTGTTCAGGACATGCTTCCGATGTGGATGCGTAGCTAGGGTTTGACAGCCTGACAAGCCAGGCACACTTCGAAGCAGAAGCTGCTGCTCAAGACACAGCTCTCATTTGACGTAAATGTGGAATGGCGATGTGTTCCCAGAGCAGGATCTTGGAGCGACGATCTTCAGCCCAACAGAAGAACATCAGGCCAGTCCGGTATACCTTGCCTTGAGACAAGTGCTCTTGGACTTCCGCATGCCGGGCTCTTCCGTCCCAGGCCCTGCGGGAGATGGTCAGGTCCTTCGCAGAGGCGGAAGTCGAACCGCAGGCGGCGTGGGCTCTCGGAGCCCAGCTTCGAACCTGAGCGCCACATGGTCTCCCCGCGGTCCAGGCCATAGATTTCAATCGTGAAGAAAAGATGAACCTGCAGCCGGCTCGGGCTTTCCTCGCAAGAGAGAGCTCATCCCTAGCCGCTAGCTTTCCTCGTCAAGGCCACTCTTCCGAAAGTTGGGTGAGCTGGGCCTCCTTGGCGTCACGGTTCCCGAGGCCAGACCGCGGATCAGCGTGAGCTCTCTTTTGGGACCATGCTTTGCACACGTTTAGTCCGAGGAATATGGGGGCAGTGGCATGGATGCCACGGCGGCTGTCATTGTCCACGAGGACCCTGGAGTCGCTGAGGTGGCGAGAGTCCAGCCAGTGTGGCCAGGAACTGGCTGCAGTGGATCCTGCCTTCTGCCTGGCGTACCTGGCGCCCCTGTTCTGGCTGTTCTCGTAGACAGGTTTAAGATGTGCACGCCTGTAGACAGACGTGAGGCTGAGATCGAGAGAATTTCACAAGCGCTCTGGATCCATGTGCTTCACAGCGTGTTTGGCTAGAGGGTGTAGCGCAGGCGCACAGCATGTTGTTCGTGAACAACCTTGCGCAGAACGGCAACGAGGTCTCTTGTTTTGAGGGGTTTGTGCCGTCTCTTCTGCGCAGCTCTGGGAAGAGCACCGGTGTTGTGTGGTACAAGTACAAGTACTGGATGGAAGCTTGAGACTGCACGTCCTAGTGATTTGTGCACTGCAAAGCTTTGTCGTCCCACGCGAAGGCTCAGAAGCAGAAGTGGCTGCCCTCTGCTGTCGACGGCTCCAAGGTTTGCGGCATGCCCGCTGCCTAGCGCTTCTCTGTGAAGATGTAAGACTGACAAGCACGTCTCTGTCTCTCCGCGTCTCTGAGGTGCATGTCGGAGCCAGCTGCTCGGGCCCCAGGCATGGCGTCTGTACGCCACTGCTACTGGTACTGTATGGTGGCGCTTGCATCTGCCTGACTGCATGAGCTGCTCAGCGTACAGCCTAGGGCCTAGGACTTCTTTCCTTGAGGTTGGCACTGATGTGCTGGGCATGAAGACGACTGCAACGCGTGAGGGCGACGAGTGCCTTCCTCAGGGAAGCAGGCTTTCCGTTTCCATCGGCCGGGGACAACTGCAGGTTCACGACTCGAAGTAGCCCCATACTTAAGACTTATATGTAGGCAGGAAGAGGTTCGCACTACACGTAGAATTGTGTATGGTCCTGTCTCCTTGGCTCCATAGCGGCAGCAGTGATGTTGGGACACAGTTGCATCAATGTTGCAGGTATGTCATTAACGGGGCCAAAATGTGGATCACAAATGGCACCGTTGATGGGAAAGAGACTGGGGATGCCTACCTTGCTGGAGCCCTGAGATGCCAGGGAAGGCACCTTGCCATGCCCCTGATGGATTGCCACGAGTGAGCAGTGTCTCAGGTCTATGCACGCACAGGCAGCACCAGCAGGGATATCTCCCTCTTCCTGGTTGAGAAGGGTACGAAGGGATTCTCCTTGGGACAGAAGATCCAGGCAGGTTTCCCCTTTTGTGTGAGACATCCGTGACCTTGTTGCGGCCCTTGCGGCCCTTGCGTGGAGGACAAGTGCGGGATGCGGGCGTCCATGACGGCCGAGTTGGTCTTCCAGGCGCCGACCGGGGGCGGCCGCCTCCCCCTTGGCTTCTGCTCAAAGCCTCTCCTCTTTGATGCGCTCGAGGACTGCCGCGTTCCGGCCGCTCACTTGGTTGGCCAGGAAGGCTGTGACGGGGGGGGACGGTCGTTTTTGACATGTGCCTTCGATGGTCACTGCAGGCAAAGCTGCGCTGTGCATGATGCGGAATCTGGAGATTGAGAGAGTGCCAGGCTTAGCACATTCCGGCCGCTGCCGCACCGGGCAGGGTTCTTTTTTCTGCGAGAATTGAACAGATACATCATTGCACCGGGTCCGTTGCATTCATCTCGGGCATTCATCTCGGGCTCTGCTACACTTTGTGGCTTGCGGCAGCAGGCACGCAAGGCACCACGAATGCAGCAACAGGGCCCGTGCAAGGGAGTTATAGCTGCGCTCCCAAGGTCGCGCTTGCGTCGATGAGCCTCGGCATCGCTCGAAGGTGTGTTGAAGAGATGAACAGGCGCCGCACTTCTGGTGCTTCGCGTCTGCTATGCCATGGGGCCATCAGTTGTAGTGGGATATGTCTCCCCTCCAAAGGGGCCACGATCTCGCAAGTCACTGAATTTGCTGCTGCAGAACTTCTCTGAGACACCGACAGGATGCTTCTGACACAGCATCGGTCGCCTGCTCTTGGATGTGCCAGGTATGCCAAGGACCGCAAGGCCTGACAGAGCCTGGCGGTGCTTAGCGACCTAGAACGAGGAGCAGTGGCCTTCGCCCATCATGTGCCACTGGCGGATGCGAGGCTGCTCGTCGTTGTTCCGGCAGACCTGTTGCAGGCCTTCGGTTCACAGCTGAACAGCTTCGGCCAGATTCAGCGTTTTATCGCTGAGTCCTATGCGGAGTACCAGGTACGAGCCTCCTGCGAATGAAAGTTTCACAGCTGGTGTCGGCTGTGAGGCAGGCCGCAGTTATGTGTACCAGACGGCCAAGCACCTGAACCTTGAGTCTGTAGGACCGATTGTCATGCCGAGGTTGTTTGTGGTGAACACTTGGAATGGTTGCTAGGGGGTGCAGTGTCCTGACAAACCTATGTTGCGTCTTCTCTTGCCTCTTGTTGGAGCCTCATGTCGAGGCAGTCCATTCAGCGAAAATTCCCAAGCCTCTGTTTATAAAGGAAGCTGATCCATTGTTCTCAGTCCGTTCCATCCATACAACTTCAAGCAGAGGTATCTGCACACGACCTTGACGCATGATGGTGAGGAAACGGCTTGGATGCCGACGGGGTGAAGTTGTACTGCGGCCACATGGGCAAGATGGTGGCCGACCGTGCGATTCAGGTCGCTGCAAGATGACGGGGACATTCCACTTGTAACCACGGTTCTCATCATGTCTCGAAAATGCAAGTAGGTGCATGTCAGGGTTTCGATTCCGAGAGTGATCTTGTGGTCTGCAGGTCTTGGGCGGATATGGTTACGTTGGTGAGTACAACGTGGAGCGTCTTTGGCCATGTCCTCAGCCTTACAGGCATGGACCATGGATTCCTGGCTGAAGCAAGTAGAGAGGAGAGAGACCGTTGGTTTTACTCCCAGGCGCGATGCCAAGCTCCTCGAGATCGGAGGCGGCACGAATGAGGTGCGCAGCTCCAGTACCAGTGCCGTGCTCCTCCGGTCTAGGCCCATACAGGCCTTAAAGCACTGTTCGTGTTTCTCTTCGTGAGTCACTCCGTGTGTCGCAAGGCGCACCACAAGAACATCGTGCGAGATCTCTCGCGACAGGCGACGACCTTCTTGGACTCTGCTAGTGTAGCATGCAGACGCGGAGGTGGTAGCACGTGGTTGCAGCATCTCTACCGTCTGTTTCCACTTCCCGGGGCGCGATGCGCCTTTGGCTCCTCGCGGCTCACAGCGCGCCGGCTGCCTTGTGGCGCCCTTGAGCCAACGTAGGATTCTGTTCTATCAGTCTAATCGAAAATCTGTTGAAACATGCTCGAATTGCGCGCAGTATTCGGGTTCTGACGGCACACTAGAAGCTAGCTGAGTCAGCTGCATGCCCCAGTCATGAAGAATGTGGCCAAACTTCGACAGACAACTGTAGCCTCGTCGGCTTCGGGAGACATGGCGAAGCCAGAGGCCAGCGGTATCACTCGGTCATGCGGATCAGGTAGCTGGTGTCGGCGCCCAATGGTCACACGGCATCGTCAAGACTACTCGTGTTTCGTGCCTGTGAGGCATGAAGGAGGGGTCTGCCGCCAACAACTTCGGCTATGCGCTGATAGCATGGGCCACACTGGGCTTCTCGGGTGGAACTAGCGCTTCCGCAGTCAGGACACTGGACCCGAGTGTCGAAAATTCGTCCCAGGCTTCCTGCATGGGGGCCACTGGTGGGTGTTCCCCTGCCTTGCATCTGAACAGGATGCGGGCCAGGACTGCAAGGGGCTACTGTGTGCAAAAATCGAAGCAGACCGTGTCCCTTTTGCTGGCACTGAAGTCACTAAAGGAATGGCTTTGTCGATGGCACGCGGTTTCCTACATCATTGGCATCTTCGTGACGGCCGCAGGCCTGCCGGCATGGCGCACTTCAACTCATGACGCACTCTGAGCCTCGAGCTAAGCAGCTAGGTGGTGGCTACTGCCAATCGGGAACGGCTCGACAATGCCCGGGCGGCGAGGACATGAGCCTCGGCCTTCTCAGGTGACCATGAGCTGACACTTTTGCTAAGAAGGCCTCAGGTCTTTTTTTTCTTATATCGCTGGATGCCAAGGAGTCCGGACTGTCTGTTCACGGAGCAGACGCTTGCGTACCAGGTCATCTACATCCTTCATTACATCGGGCTCGCGTGGAATTTTGCCCACTGGATCATGGATGGATTCCACCTCTGGCCAGAAGCCCAGACTAAGACCCCGAAGCCATTGCCTTGGCCACTCGCAGTTCCAGGTCCTGGTCGAAGCAGCTTGCGCATGCACAGCAGATGAGGCTCTGTTTGTTTAGATACAGACTTCTTGTTTCTTTCGCTCAGCTCTCCAGACACGCTGTCATGCAGTAGACAATCCTTGTGCCGAAATGCTTTTTTAGAAAGTGTTAGGACTGTTAGGATGGATTAGGGCCTAGGGATCTTTCGATATCTATGAGTCTATGGTTAGGGGATGAAGCTGTGCTTGCGGCCAGCAGGCTCCTTGCGACCGATGCGTCTCTCAGACACTGGGCCTGCATCTCTGAGAACTCAGGAAGCCGAGCATGTGTACGTACATACATATAGCATGTCTGTATATCATAGTGTACTTGGAAAGAGATATGACCAGACTGACAAGAACTACGCAGCTATTCGTGACTCAGGTAACGCATAAACTGCTGTGTCCCAGGATGGCTCTACAGCTTTATTGTATGGTTTGCGGTGATGCTGGCCACACTAACCTGGACGAGCCTTGGCTGTGTTTTTTTGGATCGTAGATCTGGAGATCCACCCCTGACCTTTACTCTCTCTCTCTCTCTCGCATGTCAGCCTCTGACCAAGCGGGTGAATCGCTTGTTGCTTGTTCCTTTCTCCTGCTTCGAGGGTTTCCGCCTGTTCGTCCCAGGGAGGGCGTTGTTCTGGTCTCTGTGAACTGCAGAGATCCGTGTATTCCCTGGACATTCTGTCAGAGTATCGTAGGATGTATCCTTTTGTGTCGGGTGTGTGTGGCCAAACCTCGGGCACAGAAAATGCCTGAAGTTCACAGGGCGTTGCATTAGGAGGTGTTGTCGAGGCATGACCTGAAGAGTCCTCCGCAGTTGTGACAAATCTGAGGGTTCTCTTCCAGTGGACAACTGGGAACGCAGAACAACCTAGCACTTTGAATACGCTGGCCGGCATCCTCCTCATGGAAACTTGGCAGATACTTTGCTGTACTGTGCTCTTCTACAGCTTTCGAGCCTACAACGAGGCGCGTCTCGCCGTCAGTACCAACTGGAGAGTCTCTCGAAATTGTTTCGGGCAGCGAGACAGCATCCATCCGTGCATTCATATAATTCTACAAGCCCTAGTAGAAATCCATCTATAAAGCCGAGGTAACTCTTCTACAAACCCTTCTGCAAGCCGGTCGATAAACCGTTTTACAACCCTCGACCGGCTCCATTTACTGGCAGGTTCAAGAGTGCTCACGAACCTCATATGAAATTCCATGCCAAGCAGACTCACGACAACCTGTGAGACAGCGTAGCATCAACAGCACCATATCATGCCATCTAAACAATGCCAGAACATCGTGCCATCCGAATAATAATTCACGAGAAAGGTTTCGCTACCCCAGCCTAGAAGCCTGGCGCTCCAGTTTCTGAGGAGTTCATTGTGGTGCTTCTTGTTTCCTGTCGGGGTCTTAAAAGATCCGCAGACCCTTGGAAGGACGGAGCACCCTGGTGCGTAGGTTTCGGCTACACAGCCGTGATGTAAGGGTGCGCGAGCTCGGCCAAGGCCTGGCTGTGAGAGCTCGGCATCTCCTCGCAGTGCAGACGGTCGCGGCTGGCGGAGAGAAGCAATGAACGCCGCTTCACTGCATCTGTTGAATCTTTTGCACTTGGGCCTCGAAGTCTCCCTTTTGATCGGAGCGACTCTTCTCTGTGCTGGAGCTGGAAACTCAGGGAATCTCGGCCTCCCAACCAGTGACGGCTGGCCGGAACTTGCTCGTCGTGGAATGAACCTCAGTGGCCCTTGGACGCCAGTAGTCAATTCTCCAGCACATTTCCCTGGGGGGTTCGTTGCGAAGCAACCACCCTGTGGGTCAACGCTGGTTTTCCGGACCGAGTGACGAACAGCAGACGGTCAGGCAATCATGCTGTGAGCTGCCTGCATCTGCAACAAGCCATGAAGCCATCTTCTGGCCGTCCCGAGCAAGACTGAAACACGCAAAGGAAAGGAGCTACGAAACAGCTGATGATGATGATCATGATGATGCAGATACTACAACGTTCTACTACTGCTGCTACTGCTACGATGCTTCTACTACTCAAGACTTCTGAATTCCGTGGTAAGAAGAAATGGTTAGCTCCGCAACCATCGCCGCGAAATGCTAGAAGCGCAATAAACGCAGGACGCATTCTTATTTCTTGTCACCACATTGATCAAAAGGGGCCGGTTGTATTCGCAACAGGGGTGAGAAGCATACGTAAGACTGGTAGTGACACAAACAGCAACAGCTTTCATTCAAGTCCTTTGTTGATTGGCTTTTTCGGCCGTTTTGCAGGCTGTTTACCTGGGGTTGCCAGGTTTTTGCGTCACTGCCTTGCAGATCTTTCAGGCAATATGGCGGGCTGTGGTAGAGAGCAGCTTCCTCCGTGGTCAGGAGTCATTGTAGGAGACACTGATCGAGGGGGCTTTTCTTGTAGGCCTAAGCTCGCACTGCCAAATTCGCATCGAAAGCTTGGACAACAGTTGAGTCGTCGTATATCTTCATTGCCCTAGCTGGTTTCACTGCATTATGCTTTGTTTCTTTGGAGCTGTTGACGATGAATGATGGCGATGATGTTGATGGTGCTGACGTTGATGTTGACTCTGACGAAAGTTCTCGGGCCGATGGCGTGGGCATCATCATCGTCACTTTTCGATCTCCCGAGTTTCAAGGAGTTTGCATAACCCAGTATTGCCATGTATGCGTCCAAAGTCTCTCCAACGTTGCCTCTGTGGCAGGTGGACAAGCTGCCCTGATGTCTCGAGATCGATTAACTTTGTGCCGGCCTTGTTCACTCGGTGGGTGGGTTGGTAGACGAGGCAGGTGAGTGCGGATGTGTTCGTGAATATGCATATATATATATATATAATATACATATATATATATATATATATATGTACATATATATATATATGTATATAGACATGAAAACTGTGTCTATTTGCATACTATCGCAACTGCTTGGCTGATCTGGACATCGTAAGCTGCAGCGACTGCCAAGGTTGTGCATAGCTCTGCACGCCGGCTTCTGCAGAGCGCTCAGCCAGTTTTCACGGAGACTGCACGGTAGTTTCCGGCTACCCACAAGACCTTGACGGCGCCAAGGCTGGTCTTGCCCTGCCACGTCCGCTCTGTGAGGTGTGCTGGGTGTGCTGGTGCTCTTGAACAGATTCGGGTTCGGGCCTGGTTGTCGCATGGAGCCTTCCAAGAGCCCGCAGTCACTTGTAAAGTAGCCATGAAAAAGCGCAGGGCCAAGCCGCGCAATCATTGCTACGGCTCCGTCGTTCTTGAGCCAGTTTCATAGCATTTCATAAGACAACATGATTCAAACCTCGCCCGATGCCCGACCACGAGCTCGCATGGGCGAGCCAGCACCTTGGGCAGGTTCAGGCGGGTTTTGCGCTTTCTTTGGATAGAATGACATGCATCGCTGCTCCTTCTGGTGAGCTGTCGTCGGCACCCGGTTGAAACCTGCCCGAAGAAGCCTGTGGCCGTTTGGTTGCCTGCAGCCCTGGCCCTCGCTGACAAGATTGAGTGGCTTGCGATTGGCTTGCCTATGGACTGTGCGTTTTTTGTTTGGATCGGCATCTTGTCGCCGGGACAGAGCTGCGAATTCGTTGCATTTTGGATCCACGCCGTGGGCACCAGCCCGTTGGCCCGTTGGCAGCCGGAACGCCGAATGCGCGTGTAGCCGGACCGTGGGCGTACCGGAAAGACTGCCTGATTATCAGAAGGCGGCTGTGTAGCACGCTCCACTTTGGGTTTTCTGGTGTGGTTCCTTTTCCACAGGCATCTCATATCTTTTAGCACCGGTTCCTGCTTGACGCCCCTTTTTTTGGTACAGGCTTGCAACTTGTGTGATGCAACGCGGCTTACCTTCGGCTCAGGCAGTGAATAGGAATAAAGACCCCCCAGCAGGTCTTGGTGTCAGCCACTGCGACGTATCCCAGAGAGTTTCGACCTTTCTCAAGGCCCTTCGCTTGAAAAGTTTTCTAAAGATCTTGGATGACTGTTGGAGCCATCTGCCGTCGGCTCCATGGCTGGACTTTTGGCGGCAACGTGAGCGAAGCTCAAGCACCATTGAGGGCAGACCCAGCCTCGAGCCCTCTAGGTGCGCGAGTGATGGGCTACTTCTACATGCTGGTCCTGTTCCCAGGGACTTGTCTCAAAGCCTCGTGCAGTGCCGAAGTGTGCCGCTCGAAGGTCAGCACCACGAGCTTCACGGGCATGGCCGTCATATCAAAAGCTTCTTGGCGGTAATGCGCAGGCGTGAGACACACCGAAGCCCGTCGAATCGTTTAGCCCCGAATTCCTGGCTGCTTGAGGGTTGTTGGTCCGGTTGTGGCATTTTTTAGCCTCACTGAGATAATCGGATCACGTGCGTCGACGGAAGAGAAGCTGTTTTGGAGGCAGCTTCCGACAGCGGGTGATGCTCTGATCTGGAATCATGCCACTCTGGGGATCTGCCAGATCGTTGCTGTCTATTCTCTTCACGATAACTGGTGCACTAGCTCGACGCTTAGCCAGCTGCTCGAAGCCGAAGGGTCCATGGGTCTATGAGAAGAACACTCCAGGCAAGTGCGGATACTCTGCAGTGGCCGAAGCATCCTTGGCTTCTGTTGCATGGCACCCAGATCGGCTTCACTAGTTC